>VZRE01010641.1:33605-340368 GCA_013396775.1 Cephalopterus ornatus
GGGCTCCGCGCGCGGCGCTGCCTCCGCCGCGCCTCAGCCCGGGAGCGGCTCCCGCCCGCAGGGATGAGCCGCCGGCGCTCCCGCCGCATCGCTGGTTTTTCCCGGGGCCGTCTCCCGGGTGATCTCGGGGGTGTGTCCCGGGCGGCCGGCCCCCCGCTGCCCGCATGGCCGCCGGGCTGCGCCGGAGCCGGGCAGTGCCGCCAGGCCGGAGAGGACTCCCCCCGCCTCTCCTGGCCTCTGCTGGGGTAGCCGGGATGTACTCACTCCCTGCCGCTCCCCTCCCACTCGCCCCCTTCCCTCGCAGGAGCCTTCCGCGCCTAGTTTAATGGCTTTGCTAAGAAAGCCAGGCAGAAGAGCACTTTCCTGAGTGGCGGTGGTCAGACCATGACCTAACTCACCATGAACTTGGAAGGGCTTGAAATGATAGCTGTGTTGATCGTGATTGTGCTTTTTGTAAAAGTGTTGGAACAGTTTGGGCTGATTGAAGCAGGTTTAGAAGGTAAGGGAGTGCGTTTCAGTGGCTTGTGATTTTTCTGTTCTGGTTATTCTTGCAGTGGGGCAAGAGGCACCTGTAAATTGGATGTAGGGCACTACCTGAATAACCTCGAGAGCGACGTGCACATCAGTGGCTGTCTGTTGTGGATGTTAGAGTTGTGGTAGTTTAATTTGCAGGAAAAACAAACTGCTATCCTGAAAACTGCCAGTATAAACTTAGATGTTAAACAAAGATAATTGTCTTAAGGTTTGAATCTCTTATTCCTGTTTGAAATCTGCAAATTTAAAGTAGTAGGGGTTAAAGCAGATTTCAGGGTGTTAACGGACAAATACAGTCAAATTGCCTTAAAACTGTCTTGTAATCTAGTCAAGATTGTTTTGGAATTTATTAATCTTAACATCATCTGTATTAGGATTGTTATAAGACCAAGATATATATTTTATAGTATTTAAAAACCTGTTGAATATTTAATTTACTGTTAAAATTTTAAAATATGCTTGAGGAAGAACTAAGATATTGATTCAAAATAAGCAACTTTAACATACACTTAGAGCAATCAAGTGCAAGTTTTATTGCTGGATGCTTGTTTTTCTTAGCTCCCCTCCTTTATTAGCAATATTGGTTTTTTATAAAGCAGTAAAAATGAAAAACAAGAAGCTTACATCATTTTAAATATGCTTTTTATATATGTAAAGGCTAGTGTAATATTGATTATTTTTACCTTATTTCTAAGAGTGCTGTTATTCTTACCATATGAAGAGATAGTCTAAAAAAACCCACAAATTGGAGCATGGTTGATAATGTAATAATAATCATTGCATCCCCATATTTTATTATGTTCCAGTCTGAAATGGTCTGTTTCTCAAATATACTGAATGAATATTGTATTCTCAAATCTTCCTGTCAGCTGGCATTTGAGTACAGTGTATATACTTATGCCTATGAAAAGAACTTTGTTGCCAGAGACTGTAGTTTCATATATTAAGATATAAGAATATGACCAAAATTTCCTCTTATGAAAAGGTCTGAAGTAATCCAGTTTATGTATACCCTTTCAAGAAAGGGTTTCTCTTCAAGTGACTTTAAATAAGGAAGTCACTCAACTAGTTCTCTGTGTTGCTGTCTTGCATGGACTTGCTGGGTTTGATTACAGAAACTTAAAGCTCTGCAGGGATAACAAAAATGTGTTATTAAGTGCATTTTTATAAAGAATTTATGTTTGCATTAGAATGCATTATATTGAGTTTAAATGACAACAAAGAGATTCCCTTCAAATGTATGAACTTCTCCTTTTCTTCTTGTGCTGCGTGCAGTTGTAAATAGAAATGTTAATCAACTTGAGAAATGTTATGACAAAAGTTATTTCCAGCATTAGAGGCTGCAGAGGTTGGGGAAAAAAAATCCCCATTTACTCTTTAGGTTGTTCGTCATGTTCGGGTATGCTCTGTCAAGTTTGATTGCCACATCTGGTTGGGTTCCCCGGTAAAATACATCACTTGATTGTTGTCTGTACTTGTTTTTATGGGTAGAGAAGCTAATAATAGAAAGACAATTCAAAACATAGTGAAGATGCCTGTAAGTGGTTGTAATGTTTCTGTAAGAAGTAAGTTTCTTGTGCAGCTGCATTTTTTGCCTGCCTCAGTGGCCAAAAGTCTGGCAGTCTGTATGTGCACAGAATCTTAAAGTTTCTTTTTACCTAGTACAGGACAGGTTTCCTGCATGCCAGCTAGAGGAAACCACAGGAAGACATATATGCCCCACTCCTCTGTGATGTTTAACTTTTGTGAATGACGTAGAAGTTCCCATGTTACATGGGAATTAAGTAATAGATATAAATAATGTGTTAATGGACCTTAGCTAAATTTCACAGACTGATGATTTTTTCTTCCTCATAGTTCAGGAGCGGTGCAGATTTATTCCCTATTTTTTTCTTAAACTTGAGATTTAAAGGTCTGAACTGATTACAACAGAAAAAAAAAGAAGACATTTACACTTCTACAGGGGAGTTGAAAAAATTGTATTATTTTAGTAAGTATCAAGGCAATTAATTTCCACTCATGAATTAAAAGTACATGCATTGTAAAATTGTGCAAATGTTAGAAAAGTTTTTAAGTAGAATGTTAAGAAAAAAGGGATTTTACAAGTACAATCAGACTATTCTTGTGCCTTTCCGAAAATCAGTAAGGAAGCTTATAAAATGTTGGGTTTTATAAGGACATTTGTAGTTTTCAGGGTTTGGATGGGCTAAATCCTTTCTTTTTTTTTTTTTTTTTCTTTTTCCCCACAAAGCTTAATATTTCCCAGTGAAATCTTGCATGTTTCACACAAATTCAGAGTTTACAGCATATAAAACACATGCTATATCTAGCTGGAAGTCAAAGTTAGTAATAATCTGTAGCACAGTGCACCCAATGCAGAATGCTATATCTGAACTCTCTAAATCATTCTGAAGCTTTGGTAGAGTTTGAGGCTTCAGAATCCTGTTGTGTCCCTATCATGGTAGCAAAAGCCTGAAGATAACTTACCATTCTTCCTACACTGGGTTGCCACGATTCTGAACTTTGTTGAAACACTTCCACATTAGTTTGTAAGAATCAGGTGCAGTTGATGTAAATCAAGAGCAAAATCTCATTTTCCTATGTTCAGTGTCATAATAACTATCATAACTGTAAGTAGTATTCTGCTTTCTTCAGACTCTTCCATACACATTATGTATAATAATAGTAGTATGCAATTACTTGCATTCTTTCTGAAAATAATAAAGTACTTGCAGAATAAATATTGTACATACTTGCTTATACTTGTACTGCACTCAGATAACAGTATGCTTGCTGTGGTTTTGTCTGATTGCCTTCAACTGCTCAGTGATTCTGTTATTGTTGGAGAAAAATTTTCAAATAGATGTTTTTAATATTGTATGACAGCTCTGAAAGTGATAAGTAGCAGAATAGATTTATACACTTTTGTAGGTTGTGGGTCACAGAGACTTTATCTCTCATTAAATATTATTTTGTAAAGTGTTGCACTTACTAAGATTGCAGTATGCTTTCTGTGGTTTTGCCTAGTTGCCTTTAACTGCTGAGTGGTTTTACTGTTGTTACAAAAGTATTTTCAAATAGATGGTTTTAATATTGTATGACAGCTCCTAATGTGATAACTAGCAGATTGCAGTAGTGGATTGCTCAGGCTTTGTCTCTAAGTTAAATATTTAACTCTTCATAAATCAGGCTATGTCTTCCTTGATAAATTTTATTGATATTTTAAAACAGTAATTTATTAGGTGTAAAGAGTAATGTATTGATACCTAATCAGGAAAGTTTGTTCCTAGACATAGCTGAATACCAATTATATTTAAAAACAATTTAAAATTATTTCAACTTGTGTGGCAAGTTTTTCCAAAAGTCATTCATAAGTAAAGTGAGATACAAGAACTAATCTTAAGATTGTGCAGTATTCAGGATAGTGATTTATAAGATTTCAGTGTACTTTTGGTACTTTTCTGAAAAGATTGTGATGTTCATATATAAGGATTGTATGAATTTGATGAAGATATGGAAGAAGTTTTCTATGTGAATACCTTTATTGTATGTCAGGGTAAATTTTATGGGTAAATTGTTGGAGACAGAGAGGTTCAAGCATCATCAGATTAGCCCATTCCTAAATTAAAATGGTTTTGTCCTAAACTTTCTTGGGAAACCTGGATAGCTTTTCAAAAGCTAAATCACTTATTAATTAAATAAACAGAAAAATAAACTTCTCTTCATCAAGGTGAGCATTCAAACCTCAAATATTGTTAGGGATAAGGTTCAGAGAAGAAATCTGAATGATATGACTGATAAAAAATATTTACATAGGAATACCTTGTTCGTTAGGAAATACTCTTATAACAGTTAGTACCTCTAACAGAAGCATAAAGTAGCCGTATAGATGACTGTAAAATGTGGATTCTGTGCATCTCTGTTATTGGTATCTATCTAATATCCTTGTGTAGGAGCCCTGAAAGTAGCTGTAGTAGAACTCTACAGCTAAAGTCGTAATAATTGAGCTAGATTACTGAAACACTTGATTCCTCTCAAATGTCAAAGCAGCTTTAATCCTAGTTTAATCATCTTGGCTATTAACAACTTCCTATTCATCAGATGGAAAACAGAGCAAAACCACTGACACAGGATGACAAAAGTAGTTGCTTGTGGTATTTACAACTACTTTTGCCAAGGACTGGATATGACTGGAAACATGGTGAAAGTCACTTGTGGTTGCTCTGAAACTAGCAGCCACTGAAGTTTTGTCGTGTAGGCTATGATCTGCTGAGAATGTCAACATTTCCACAGTGATGTTCCTCTTCACAGTGTTCTTCATGGATGGAAATGGAGTAGTATCACAGAATGGTTGGGTTGGAAGGGACCTCTGGACACTGGGTTGTTGAAACTCTAGTCCAAACCCCCTGCTAAAGCAGATTCACCTAGAGCAAGTTGCATGAAATTACATCCAGGCAGGCTTTGAGTACCTCCAGTGAAGGAGATTCCATAAACTCTGGGCAGCCTGTTCCAGTGCTCTGTCAAGTTTTTCATCAGTGTTCATTTCAGAAGGTTCATAATGACTATCACTGCATCCTAGAAGTACCCTGTAATAAACAGAGGGGCTTTTATGACAGTTTTCTTTTCTTAAGATCGGTCTGGATGTCAAAGAGAGTTATGCATAAAATTATGAAGTATGAAAGCAAATGTGGACCAATATGTGAAATGATTAGGCAGAGCTGACAGTATGCAAAAGAAAAAGATATGATAGGCATTGCTTAGAAGTAATTTGTTCAATTAAGTCTTCGTAGATTACAAGATGAATTAAAACAGCTGTTGAAACAACTACTCATATGTGGGTGAGTGAGCAGTAGATAGAAATCTTTAACACAGAACTCCAGTGAACTTTTTCTTGATTAAGTATTTAGCTCAAACAGCACTAACAAGTAATCTATAAACAGTGGCATATATTGTAGTTGATTTGGAATTATGCACATGAGAATCTTACCAGCTTGTGCATCCTGCATGAGTGGTCAGCAGGCCACTGCTGGGCAGAATGAATAAGAGGAAAGCTCTTCCCATTTTTCGTTCTCGAAGTTTGATACAGTTTTAAAAAACAGAAACAAGTAAAAAAAGAAACTTGCTAGCCATGGGAATTTGTAATAGGTGCCTTCAGCCCTTAGGGGCCTGCTTTAAGCAGTCTGTTATCTCTGAAACATCTTGTGAAGGCTGGTCTATTCTTGCTGAAAAACCTTCTAGTGTTCTCAGGTCCGTGTCCACTGAAGGGCATCTTTTCTCAACACTTACTGTCATACTCAGTGATAATGTATGTGTCTAGTGCTTTACATCCATAGAGAGTAGGTAAATTTTTTAACTGAAGGGGTGCCACAGAAATGGATAGAGTCCTATACTCGGAGTTACTAATGCAATACCTTTCTGCAAACTTACTAGTTTATGATTAACCTTGAAAAAAAAATTAAGTTTCCTCTGTTTTATATATGTCATAATTAATTTGGTTATTTCCCTTTTTTCCATTTCTGTTACTTGCACATTGATAACTATCTGAGCTACTATACCACAGAAGGAAAATGAGTTTTTAACTAAAGCTTCTCTCTTAATTGCAGGCTTGTAACATTTTGGCTGTCTGATGCATCTTCCTACAGAATTCCTAATTTTTTGTTATATTTTCTGGCTGTTTTTCCCATCAGTCTCATTCACTCAAAATATTCCTCAGCTTCAGAATGTCAGTCTTTTTGGGACATTAAGGATATATGTATTTACACCCTTTGAATTCAGACCACACTCATTTTGCTTAAATACAATGCAGAGATGTTCAGCTTTGGCCCTTACTCCCTTCTGTTAACTTCCAGTCCACTTTTTTCCTCATGTCTTTCTAGTTGAAGGATACTTAACATAAAACCTATATCTATCTCAATGTCTCTTTTATTAGAAAAGTGTAACTCCAAATTTTAGGAACTTTATTTCGTGTGGTTTCAAGCTGGTGTCTTGCTAACATCACAGTTCACATGTATCATTGTACTCTGTAGTTTAATTGAATCCCTCTGAAAACCATTTCTAAGCTTCAGTATGTCCTTGCATTGTCATGATTAAGAGCTTTGCATTATTTTTAACTTATTCTGCTTGATGCTTTACCTGTTCTCTGAGCAATATGCTGTGTTGTGCACTCCTCTGTAAGATTCCGTGGTCTGATTCAGGTAGACTTGCAAGTCTAACATCACAATAATAACATGAAAAATGGCCTATTTCCATGTATTTTACCTTCTCATGCTCTCACTTACAGAGTAACACGGATGAGTTGAATTTTTTTGATTTTTTTTTTATTTGTTTGATTAGGTCAGTTAAATTTGCTTAATCATTTTATTCCTATATGTTCTTATATCAAAGGCAAAAGATTAAGCAGCATAACTGAAAGTGTGCTACTTGGCCTTACTATTTAGGATTATAGTTTGCTTTTTCACAATGCCCTGTGGCCCCTTATGGAATTATTTGCCAAAATTTATTAATATAAAATGACAAATAATTGTATATCTTCTTAAGGCTATAAAGAAGATCATGTGTTTCAGCTACTGCTTTTTTGTTGATTTTTTTTTTTAATAGGAGAGTTCTTCCTTTAGTTATCTGACCTATTTCTCTGGTGATTAATTGTTCAGTACCTGATAGAAAGTTCAGTCTAGCCAGACTGAGTGCTGCCTAAATCTAATGAGGCAGATGATTTAATCTGGTACAACATCTCTGTTTTTCCTTTCTGCAGTAATTTTCCCCAGTGGTATCTCTAGAAGCTATTTCTGATTGTAGTTTCCAAGTTTCATTTCTGATAGCCCATACTATCATTTTGTGATAACACTAGAGAAGCAATAATATATATGGTTCTCCAGGCACATTTTTTTTTTTTGATCAATAGTCAAAAAAATATTCTTCTGCAAACAGACAAAACTTTGATCATCCAAAGTGAGCTACAATGTAACAAATATTTTCTTATTGCTGATGATGTGAGATAATGAAAGAAAAGGATATTAGATCAGGTGAATACACATTTGATACTGGGAAATAAATATCTGATTAATAAAGTTATTGCAGGAAATACTATGTACTTTTACATAGAAGAAGTACAATTATAAATTTAACACTCATTACTAACAACAAATTCTAATGCAGCAAACTCCAAAAAAATAAACCTGTTTACCTGAAGCAGAAGAGAAAAAGGGTTACCAGAGAAGTGAGTTGTTTAGGACATTAGGGAAGATATCTTTATTGAACATAAGCACTATGATATTATGATAATGCATAACACCGAATGTTGTAGATACATCAGAACAGTCTCTTGTACTCCAGGGTCTACCCCTACATAGGGAAGGTTTGATAGGGAGGTATGCACACAGACCTGATTCATCTTTTCTCTTTCCCTGTACTTTGAGTATCCAATTTACATAAGTAGTTGTAAGCAGTACCTGTACTTTTTAATGCTTCAACTCATACATTGATGTTGTGCCTATATTAGGGTATTGTCAAACCCTATTGTTGCCAAGCGTACCATTTTCTTGAAAAACAGTCTGAATCCCCTAATGTATTTTGAGGATGCATATTAAAACAAACATCCTGATTTACAAATATTTCAAAAATGTAATACATTTCAAGGTTAATTGATACTATTATCCCCATTTAGAAAACCTTATGCCCTCTCTTTCATTAAAGATAATTATACAGGTATGTGTGCCTATCTGCCATATGCATTAGGAGTATTGGAGTAGTTCTATCCAAAACTTCCTTTAATACCTTGACAAGGTGAGGCTGCATGTCATGTCAGCGAGGCCCAGAAATGAACTATTCTTCCTTCTCACCCTGCTTTCCAATGTCTTTTCAGAAGATCAGACACATGGTATTTGTTGCTTATCAGACCCATTTTGTTGGAAAATACCTGCCTGAGGATTTCAAACACCACGTACAATTTGATCTATGCTTTTGGCAATAGAAGCTCATACTCAATTAGCATTTTTCTAACTGTGTCTCTACCAAGTGATGAGGTGGCTGTAGGTCACCAGAAAAGAGTTTCTGCTGGTGGAAAAAATCATTTACATACAACCACTTCTTGCCTGTGTCTGAGGAACTTTCAGTAACAATAGAATCAAGACACAGTCTGCCTAAGTTTCTCTGATGGTGACAGCCCATGCTTAACTGTTGCACCCAAAAAGCAGGCAGACATTTATCTTGTAGTACCTGTAGAGGGAACCTGATATTTCTGGAAAGCCCACATTTCTGCAGATAATCCATAATACTCACGTGCAGTGAGTATTATATCCCTTGGAGAATAAGATCATATTCTGCTCTATGGGAAGGTGTAGTCTTCCTCTTGGAAATTAATCTGTCATCTGAGTAAAGTCCTTGACTGTTTTTTTCAGTAGAAAACACTTCTTTTTTCACACTGAATCAAATTTTATTTAGCCTTAGGATATAGATGTTAAATTTTGAAATTATATTAACATGCTGAGTTAACTCCTTTGAAGTATGAGATTTAAATTTGTATTTGCAAGACATTTAGAGTAGCTATACCTTCAAATATCAAGTTTGCCGCTGAACACCTACCAAGATCACAAGGATAGGAGGTGCATCAGAAATCTGCCTAGCTTCAGTTGTAACTCACAGCTGGTGATAAAAAGAGTTGTACACAGTTGAGTTTTATAAATTTTTAATACAGGCAGAAATTAATATGTTAATGCTGTATATTTTATTAAACATCAATATAAATTGCCTTAATTTCTTTCTTATCATCATCACAGTTCACATTCTAGCCAATTTTAGTGCTGGATAAGTAATCTGAGATGAATCAGATTACCAGAATAGGAGTACTTGTTTTCAGAACTAAAGAGGTCTAACTGAAGGGAGAATAGGGTGCTGAAATTGTTGTTTAGCAAGTTGACAATTGAGATATAACAAAATGTAGTGCATTTGCTCACAATCAAAATTGCTTTAATAGTTCAGCAGTAATAAAAATG
This sequence comes from Cephalopterus ornatus, assembly GCA_013396775.1. Classification (NCBI taxonomy): domain Eukaryota; kingdom Metazoa; phylum Chordata; class Aves; order Passeriformes; family Cotingidae; genus Cephalopterus; species Cephalopterus ornatus. Next base: position 43,130 of record VZRE01010641.1, read on the forward strand.
TTATTAAGACAGGAAAGTATTCGCAATCAGCTCAGATGCTGACCCATTCAATGAGAACATGACTCACCTCACCTCTGAGTTATCAATCTGTTAGAAGTTATACTTTAAATGCTACTTACTTTTCTATTTGCTTCCTTACCATTTTCTTACAGGACTATTGTAAGAAGTTCACTTTCTGAGTGCTAGAATTTTTTCACTTAGCCAAAAATTGATAGACTCAAAACATTCCTATTTAAAATCTCACTGTAAAAACACAAGCTAAAGATTCATCACAACAATCTGTTGACAAGCTGACCGGGCGTTTAATTGCTTTCAATGACAGAAAAGTATCTGTTTTAGGCTTTTGTTGCGGTTTAGGCTATGAGCTGCCTATATAATATCTTTGCATATTCTTTGCTAGATTTAGCATACTATGTAGCATTTGATATCTCTAATATTTGCACATTCATTTTTAATCTGTGTTTAGGAACTTCACCATTTTCTCTCAGAAACTAAGTAAAACTACTTCAGCACTTATACCATTTACTTTCCATATTCAAAACAAGCTTTGTGGTTCTTTTCTGAACCTTTTTCAGTTTTTAGTAAACTTCTTAGGGGATCAGTATTCAAAACTGGTCTAAGACAGATCAGAAGTAAGAAGTAATATCCCCACCTTGCCCATTAATGATAATTTAACATAACTACAGCTGAGCAATAATTAGCTCATCTTATATTTTCATGTAAAACAGAGATATTCACATTAATGATTCTACATAGAAATAAAGACAAGGGTGAATTCCTGTCTTTTTTGTTAGAGAAACTCATTATAAAATATTTGATAATTTTATTTTTTAATTTGAAATAACCGTGTTATGTGATCTTTTGTTGTGATGCCCGATATGGATTAGTACAAGTATACCATCTCCTGTGATTTGATTCATCTTAAATTAGCCTATCATAAAAAAAGAAATAACATAGTGGATTAGGAGTGCTGCTTCAGAACTGTCCCATTTGTTTCTGGGTTGTCAAACTAACTTTTAGAAAAAATTACCTGCAGTTACTTATCTTTGTGAATATAGATGAGCATAAAGATGTATTTTTTTTTCATCTTTGGAAGATCCCCCTTCCTCCCATTTTTGTGTTTTTTGTTCCTTCTTAAAGATGTGGTTGTCTGGGGATTTTCCTTCTGATTATAAGCCTGCAGTATCACAACTCATAATTTACAGAGAGGTATTTTTGCAGTCAGGAAAAATGATAAAATGTAACTTTTCATTCACCTTTTTTTTTTTTTTAAGTTCTGTAGTGATTGAAGGGATGAAGTACCAAATTCAAGATGGGTATATTTTCTATAATCACTATCACTTTGTTATGTGGATGCAAAGAATAAGGAAGTGTGGGACTGTAGTTCCAAGTACCACGTTGAACATGTTGTACTGTCAGTATCACTACTTGGATTAAAGCAGATTTCTTTTTTTCTTGGGAGGAGAGGGCTTTTTCTATTACAGTTGAAGAACAATGATGAAACTTTAATATTTTTTTGTTATTGTGGTATTAAGTGTTTTCCGTTGTTTAAAATATGATGGTCTCAGTAACCAAGTACATGGTTATTTAGATCCAATTGAAGCTGATTACAGTCTTGACCTCAGCCTGTTTCTTGGAAGTGAGCTGTAATTGGCAAGTGATTCAAAACCTTGAGCACTGCCCTTGCTGGGAAGATGCAAGGTGAAAAACATTCCCACTCATCCATCAGATAGCTTGTCAGTATCTGGTCTTTCCTCAAATAATCACTGAAGGGAATGATTACCTCTCTACGAGTCAACCGCGAGTTCAGCCTGACCTGGTTTGGACTCATCTATTTCTCAGCAGCAGACGTGGCTGTGAGTGGCTATCCTAGTGAATGGCAACATTCAACAGGTAGTGAATCAATCTCATCTGTAGCTGTGTTTTGTGGCGCCATAATCTTAAGGACAGATTACTGTTATTGACTCCTTGTGCTCATGGAAGAGATACATCTTTTCTAGTCCTGTGACATCTTGCTTTAAGGGAAGTGTGTGCAACAGTGCCACAGAAATGAAAGAGTGTACTTTGATATTCCTCCATGCTGTGATCTGTTGAGAGTCAAATCCTCATTATACACACAAGCATCTTCAGCATATATAGAAATGCTGGGATTTTCCTGGATTGAGAGAAACTGAGAGTGTTCCCATCTAATTGAAAAAGGCCTTATGGAATCATAGAATGTTAATGGTTGGAAGAGACCTTAAAGATCATATAGTTCCAACCCCTTTCTTACCAGGAATCTCTTTGGCTTCCCTGTAGGCCCCCTTCAAATACTGGAAGGTTGATGTGAGAACTCCACACAACCTTCTCTTCTTCAGGCTGAACAGCCGCAACTTTCTCAGGCTATCTTCATAAGGAAGGTGCTCCAGTCCTCTTACCAACATTGTGGCCCTCCTCTGGTCTTGCTCCAACAGTTCCATATCCTTCTTATGCTGGGGGCACCAGAACTGTATGCCTTCAGGAAGATTGTACCATTATGCATCACTTAACACTGTTAATGCAAAAGTCCATTCAATCCTACCTTCCACTCTTGTCCACTTTACTTGTAGCACTCAAGAGTAAAACCTTTTTCTGTTTATTTTTCCTCACACTTTTATGACATTTTGGGCTCATGACTGCTAATGACTCCAGAGCCACTCTACATCCACCTGCGACTTTCATTTAAATTTCAGATTAACAACACTTTTGCACTGGCATTCAGGAGTCAAGTCCTCTGAATTTCCATTTTGATGCCTCTATGACAGTCACTGATGTCAAGAGCAGCAGAAAAGGGATATGTTAATAATATACAGTAAACAAACACAACAGATCTTTTATATACAGATATATATTTTTTATTATTTTATTATTAAAAATCAATTTATTTGGGAAATTGAAGGCATCCTAGAAGGGAAGATTGGTTCTTCTCCCCTTTTGGCTACCAGCTTTCATTTCTCTGGGTGGGAATAATGTCAGAGTCTTGGAAAATTGCCATCTGTGCCCTTGGGTGTACGTGATTATTGTTTCTTTTTCTTCTCCACTGCATCCCCCTTGAGCCTAAAGAGGACCAGTATTTTATTTATATTATTTATTTTTATTACTCATCATTACAAGCCCATTTCTTGAGGAATTAACTGGTTTTAATATATGAACTACTTTTCTCACATGTATTTTTTAATATGAATTTGGGAAATGTGTTGCAATGCAAATTTAGGAAGTATCTTTAGTTTATGATGTGTCTTATCATTTGAGTCTTCCATGTCTCACCTTCACCAGTGTCCTGGTAGTATGACCCAGATAGAAGCAGTTAAGGGTTTCTTGGTGAGGGGCAGAAGGAGCTCTCTATACTCTTATTAGTATGATAAGACTGCTTCATTACTAAGTACTAAGTACTAAGACTGCTTCATTACTGTTACTAGTAAGATTGTTTCCTGCACTTTCCTGCAGCTGTATTCCATCTTTCTTGGGACAGCTTTAAAATGCTGAAAGATCCTAAAATATCTAGGGGTGTCAAAGTCATAACAGCTTGACTATTTCATGGAATCATAGAATCATTAAGGTTAGAAAACACTTCCAAGATCATCGAGTCCAGTCTTTGACCATACACCACCATATGAGCTAAACTACAGTACTAAGTGCTATGTTTAGTCATTTCTTGGACACTTCCAGAGATGGTGACTCCACCACTTCCCTGCACAGCCCATTCCAATCCTTGACAGCCCTTGACAGTGAAGAAATTCTTCCATATGGGGTTGTACTGCAGCGTATTCTACGGTAATGCTCTGTACCCTGCAGTGAATTTGTATTCTGTCAATCACTTCAAAAAGGAAGGAAGGTTATTTAACATCAAATGGAAGGTACAAGTAAGCAAGTAGAAAGTTTTTATTCCTGAAGCATCTGAAGGTGTAATGGAGGTTCAGTCAGAAATCTTTCAAAATGTAACAAGCAGATGGGTTTAGGGACATAGCTTGCTAAATCATTGTCCAGTATTAATCCATTAGCCTATGGGTGTCTGCTTGATGTGGCAAGGGTGTTAACAATATAGATAATGACATCCAATATCCATCTGGGAAAACTTTTATCTACAACCCAAATAGTTACATTTGCTATAATGGCTTTGTATACTTACTGCTCAGAGCAACTAAGTAACTTGGAGATGAGATATGCCTTTGCAAATTCCATTCTCGTCTGAGCCTTTTTTGTGTTTTATCATCTACTGCAATTTACAGATGTTTTGTTTAGATCTGTGGGCATTGATGTTTTTCCTGTGCTTTCCTTTGAGATCCTAGCTCTATAGTGTAAATCTTGATGGTTTTTACCTTACATCACATCTGTACCGGGTGCCCAGTTTAAACAACACTTCTGTAACCTGACTTAACAGTTTTTAAATCTCGCAGTCAGTCACATTGGCTACAGCCTGACATTGGCTATAGGCTTTTGCAACACCAAATGTGGTTCAAGCACAAATCATTCTCTAATACAGGGTTTAATTTGTTTTATTCTGAGATGACCTCAGATGATTTTATCTGATGTACTTCTGCAGTCACAGTCACATGCATATGATCACTGGACATCTTAGAGAGGTATAATGGCCTTTTTTGTTGATTCACCTTGTGTTTACCTGTAATGTTTACTTTGGGCAATGATTGCTAAGAATCTGGCAAAAATTGCTTAGTCACAGCCCATAGTTCATCATCTAGGAGCAAATGTCTGTAGAACGCACACTGGTGATGGAGCTCATAGGCAGAACAGGTTTCCTAGTGGAGAAAACATAACTTTCAAGCTACTGTAAGCAAGTATTAGGAAGGAGAGACTTTGAATTCAGTTGGGCTTTCAATGAAAAAGACAATTATACTCAAAATTAATAGATATTTGGGTCGCTCCAAAGGACCATCTTGGCTGGGAGCCTGTCTGTGATAGTGGTGTACAGACCTCAGAGAAGCAATGTATGCTAGTCTTATTAATTCTCCAGGCTCATCTTAAGTTTGACTTTCATATTTGCTGCCTTCCATTTGTCTGGCATAAGAAACATGCTATAGACAGTATAGATTTTGTAATTTTGTACTGGAGTTCCCAGTACATCATCAGCTAAAGGAATATAATCCTGCTTGCTATAATTTGCTACAACTCATTCATTTTCTTGTTATAGTACTGTTTTTACTGATGTTTCATCTGAATACAGACTGTGCCTTCCTTGAATATGCAATCTCTATCTCATCATGAAGTAGCTGCTTCAGCATAGGATATTTTTTAACTTCTTCTGTTCTGAATTATTTTAACTGTTTGTAATAATGTTCTCTTTAAGATGTGCTATGTGTCCTTCTCTGTCAGTACAAAGCAACAATAAGGATAATACCAGGAAGGCATGTTGCTGATATGACAAACCAGAAGTGGAGATGAAACAAGTCCATCCATGCCATGGGGTCTCTGCATTCCCTTTTCCACAAATGCCCTCTACCACCCAGCAACAATGCTGCAAATACCAGAATCAGTTCATTTACGTGTGGCTAGCAAGTATCTTTTACTCCCTTCTCTGGACTCCATCTTTTTTAGTTATATTGTTGGACAGTATTTTAAAACAGCAGCAGTGGTGTTATTTGTTGTCAGTATTTACACTGGGATTAATTATTTTTTGTTGGAACAGCTTAGAACTGTTCTCCAAAGCAGAATCTGAGAGGAATTTATAACTGCCCACACTTTCCTAAGTGTAAAAATGTATGCAGTTCTCATGTTGGCTTTTTGGAGTCTTTAGTAGATCACCTGGGACAGTGAGATTAAAGCACCTGCAATAGTCCATTATTTCTGATAGGAAGTGTTTTCTTTATACCAGATCAAAATACCGGTAGGTTTGTCCCCAAAGGAATTTGTATCAGCAAATTCTGACATTATGACTTTGCAACAAATTGTTAGGCGCTGTTACAGGATCTTCTGTGCTCTTGCATGTAACAGTCATACACATGGAAGCTCTTTGGAAAACTTTTTCCTTTTTTATCTGATTATAACCCTTTAGCTAGTTAACCACTTTCTTTAAAGACAGGGCTTTGAATTAAACAAGTCAATAGAGCCAAACTGGAGATCCTAGGAAGATGACCTATGGAATAGGGTGATCTTAGGAGCAGCAGATATCCAGCAGCTCTGACTTAGTACCATCAATAAAAAAAATAAGGCCTTGACTTCCCCTAGAATTTCATATCTCTAAACAACCTTTCTGACAAGCAAATACATCTCCACTCTTGTTCTGTTGCTGGCAGTTCTATTTCAGGAAGAAGGAATGTATACAAAAATTCAGCAGAAACTAGTTATAACTTTAGACTTACTAATGTGTCTTCAGAATTCAGCATTCTAGTTGAAATCTCAATACATGTGACTGTTTTTTAAAGCTAATGAGGTCTTCATAGATTTCATAGTAAATATTAACTTACTGCAAAAAGTACTTATAGGAGCTCCACTGTGTGCAGCAGTGCTTTAATTCCAATATATCTATATAGAAGTAATTGCTCAGTCATTGCCAAAAAAGGAGAACTTTTTCCGGGTATGCTTTGCAAGGGATGTATAATGAATGATAAAGAGATTGCTTTATAAAGGAATTTCCTTTAGAGCCTAACATGTAATTATCCATTACAGAAATTGAAGTGCAGTTTCTGGACTGCATATGTCAGTCCTCCTCTGTTACCCAACAATCACAATTGGTTTTTAATTGCTAATTTTCTTCTGTCTTCTCTTGGAACTACCATTATATTTCTTTTCTCATCATCATTAGAGCTTTTTTTCCACCTTAAAGCACAGATGCATTTTTCAGCAGTTTAATCTATCTGGTAATTAGCACTTTTCTCCTTTATATGGCTTTATGAACATTCAGCAAGCTTGTACAGCAAAACAGGTTGTAACTTGTCTCTTATTTTCATGGTCATTGTAGCTGAAAAGGCATCTCTGGCTTTCTAGCCAGTTTTTTCAGTTGCATGTATTATGCAGATTGGCTTTTTCTGGAAGTGATTTCTAAAATCCCGCACAACTTGAGTTCTAAATAATACATTTTTTAGTGCCTTCAGATAAAAAATTCTATTTTGGACTTTTTGTATGTAATTAAAACACGAATGGCATTTTCTCTTCTTTCTTAAGTGTTTCTGTTGTAGGCTGCAGGAAATGTTTCTGTGTTCTCAGGAGCATTAATAGCACTGTTCTGAAGTTGGGAATTCCTTCAGTATTTGTTATTATCAACCTGAAATTACTTCACATGTGTGGAGAGGACAGTATGGAGAGAGAAAAGTAAGAAACTGGGAGGCAGAAAAGCAGACATTTCAGTCTTTAATGTTCTGCAAGTAAATGCACACTTTTTAAGTAAAAAACAAAGTTAGGCAAAGTCCTTTGGTAAATTTAGCCTGATACTCAGTATATCTTGAGTTTATTTCCCCACTGTGCCTTAATAGTGACTCCAGGTTTAAAACTAAAGTCACCCTTAAAACTAAGGTTTGAGATTGCATCTGAAAGGAGAAAAGCATGTGATTTAACATGACAGCATGATATACTGCAATGTCAAAATGCATACTAGGGAAAATCATATTTTGGTAAGCACAAGTGTTTGTACCTGTCTTGTCAGAACAGAAGGAAGCTAGACAGAAGAGACTTGATGATATAAAAGAAATTGCAGATAACAGTCCTATAGTTTAAATGCATACATGCTAATTCTTCATTCATCTTTCAACACAGAAAGGTTTCTAGATATTATACATAATATTTTCCTTTGTTTGTTAATCTTATACATTCAATACTGATTTATAGACAAACATATATTTCAATGCAAATAAAAGAAAGATTTCTACTTACAATGCTTTAGAGAAACCTTTTTTATATATAATTCAAGATTCACTTGTGGAAAAAAGTGATGTTCCAAATATTATAGATGTTTTGTAGTTGTTTGGTAGGAGTTACATATTACTGGCTGATAAAGCTGTTCAGTAAAGTATTTGTCAAATTGAGATCTTCATACATCGACTCCTAATGTTTAAGATGTGTATTTACTGTTGGAGTGTCTGCATTTGCTAAATGAAGTATACTTCATTAAAAGACAGAGTAAAGCTTGATTATAGTTCATGTCAGAAATAATGCAGGTTACTATTTTTGAGCTATAGTCTGCAGCAGGAACTATTCTACTGAGTCTACAAAAAATACTAAGTCTCAGGGGCCACTGAGTCATATAAAGAAAAACCTGTATCGTTTGTTGCTGGTATGCAGTTCTCTGTGGGTCTTTTATGTGGGATGTTTTCCTCAATCATTCAGAAAGTGCAGCATAAGGCTTAACTCAGTGTATCTTTCATATGGGTTTGGATAAAGCTGAAGGAAATTGTTACTGAAAATTGGAAACACGCAAAGAAATTTAAGGGGATTCTTTTATTTGAAGGAAGTTGCTGGTTTGGAAAGGAATGTCAACACTCACGTGGAGGGAAAAGGAGGAAGGGAAAAGGTGACTAATGGAACACAATGTTTGTGCCCTTTTCAATTAAAAAGTTATAAATTTTTGAAAGAACTGAGCAAAAGTTAATAATGCCTTGCTGACAGGCTATCTGCTTTGCTATTTTTAGGTAGTTTAGCAGGGAGCTCTCTATGCATATGTACATAGATGGTCCCAACAAAAGCAACCCTTACTGTTTTCAAGCATGTTTCAAGAATGCCAAATATTACCTCAGAAGGTGAGACCGTCATGTTTTTTGTATTTTCCTGATATTTTTCTAATTTAGATTAGTTTTTGAAGAAAAGCTGTCCAAAGGTCAATTTTACTTTTTTATAATTTTATTATTATTATTAAAATCTGTGTTTGGTCATCCAAATATGGGACCTGCAGTAAAATGCAGTAACAGAATGCATAACTATTTGTTGTTAGGTATTGTTCTTTTTAATTTTGAAGATTTAAGTATGGAATGGAAGATTTTAACTTGGTGATGAAGTCAACTTTATGTAATATTGTATAATGGGTGCAACAGAAGACAAAGAAAATACAGGCTGGCATTGAAGGAAAAACATAAGCTATTCAAATGCTTGCATAGGTTAATAACTAAAGCTTTAAAAGAATATCCTAATAAATGGTTTACAATTCAGTTTATTACAATGTAGATGTTTTACTTTATTTTCTCTTTTTATTAAAAACTGTGTGAAATCATGCATGCAATATTTTTGCCTCTGTTTAAGGTTAGCAATAGTAAGGCATGTTCCACATGACTTACTTTGGTTTAATTTGGTGGGGTTTTTTCTGTGGTGTACCAATTTTCTGATACACAATTTTCCATTAAAGGTTTTAACACTATCCCCTCTTATCTGAATGTTGAATTCACTTTACAGAGACAATACCAAATACATATGCGTTATATATAAACCACTTGATATGTAGGATCTAGAATCCAGTGACAGGACTGAACATTCAGCTCTGCACATCCAGTTTTGGATTTGAACCAAATGTTGATTATCTGTTAATTAAATAAACCTGAACCTGAGTATCACATGGCACATGAAAAGGGCTATTTTTAGATTCAGAGTCAGTCAACCTTAAGGTAGAATTAAAATTTGAGAGAAGAGCTGCTAGAAAGCTGAACTGGAAGAATACTTCTAGTTGTACAAGATTGAGATTTTGCCATTTATAGAGAGCATTTTTTTACTAGGTTTTAATTTTTGTATTCTTTTACCTTTACCCATAACAGAATCAAATGAAGTATCTAGTAGGGTAGATGACTCAGGAAAATGTAGCCAAATACACAGTTCTGTGCTGGATAAACTTTTCACAAATTGGATCGATGACTCAGATTTCCTTTTGCTCCTTTGAAAACTGAATCTGGATCTCATCCAATGTCCCTTTAGACCAACAGAGTGATACGATTTTTCTTTCCCTTTTGTGATAACTGTGAAAGTGATGATTCTCACTCTGTTGTGAGGTGGTTTTCACTAACAAAATGAGAAGTGTTTAACTGGGAAAGCCATATTTTTTACCAACTTATGTGAAATACAGTCTAAACTTTTCTAGGTTGAATAACAAATTCAGAGCTGTGCAAGAAAAAAAATTTCTAGGAGATTAGACTGGAATAATGTTTCCTCCTGTTTAACAGCAATAACTAAAAATTAGTAATCAGAAAAAAAAGAGGAGAAAGCTCTTGATTTTTCAGAAATCAATATCTTAACTCACTGGTAGCTCGTCTCATCTACCCCTGAAAGTCAGACTCTACCTTTGACCGTGGACTTTTCTTCATGATGTATTTTCTCTAAAAGAACTTTAAGATTACTAAATACCTTGTAAATGATAGAGTACTGTGGACCGTATAATGCACTAGAGAGATGCTGTATATCTATTTTACTTGTGCTTGTGTTTGGTCTATATCAAGAATTTCAGTTAGCTTCCAAGTGAAAAGAAAGCAAAACCTATAAAACATCCTGAGCCATGAAGTTTCAGCCCCAGTCCAGGTGGTATTGCCCAGTTGTCAGGAAATGGACAGTCTGTTATCTGTCAAGCTGCATTTTGTGACCAGCAATTCATTGTTAGCTATCTGTTTAAATCTTTTTCGTATCCTGTGGTTATATTCATTTCATAGTTAATTTTAAAATATGTTAACAAAATGTTACTGACCTAATGTGCATTAGAGTAAATGAGTAGATGAATCCATATTGTTCTAGGCTAGGAAGGTTTTACAACTGTGTCCTTGACCATAGCATATTTGACAGTGGTTAATTAGGCAGATCTATTAGGCAGGGAATCTCTTTACAGAAAGTCCATGGAAATGAAATGATCAGCCTCTGCAGCTGTGTACCTAATAACTTTTTAGTGTATCTGGGTCAAATTTTAAAGAATATTTAGGTTATATCTGCATCACTTTCAACAATTTATTTTTATGCACAATATTTTATCAGGCATCACGTCATTCAAACTTCATCTGAGCCGAAGTTTCTCAGAGCTCAAGAAAATTCGCTTCTGATGGACTTTACCTGGTCATTGGAATTAGGATATTCAGAGGTTTTACCTGCTTTTAGAAATGTAAGCCTAATTATAAGCTAGTACAGTTAAATTCTAAAACAATTTTATTTCTGGTGGCTATATTAATAAATAATAAATAAATAGCATTGCCTTCCCAGCTGTTGACCTGGTACATGCACTGAGACTAGTGATCAGCTCTGCAGCATGTGTTTCTGTGGGCAACAGCTGTAAGAAGCTCATGAGTCAAGAAAACAAACAAAGTGCAAAATCCTTTATGAGCATCTGACTGCTGCCTTAAACAAATATTTGAAGTGTGCTTACTGACTGTCAGGAAGAAGAGAAAATATGCATGCATTCATGACTTGACTTTATGTCTGGTTTTGACTCTGCGTTTCAATATAGTATTGTACTTTTTAAAAAAACAAAACTCAAAATAAACCCCACTCAGCAGTTAATGTTTATGCAATGTGTTCTCCATCCCTGGAGGTATTTAAGAAGAGACTGGATGTGGCACTTAGTGCCATGGTCTAGCAACTGTGGTGGTAGTGGATCAAGGGTTGGACTTGATCTCAGAGGTCCCTTCCAACCCAGCTGATTCTGTGATTCTATGATTCTATCATTCTTTACAGTGTTCAGGAGCTAAAGCTTATGATTCAAATATTAAAATGCATGACAGAAGTCTGTGTGACATTTAAAAGCTAAACTTAATTCCAGGTAATCTGAAGATCCTATAACTAAAGTAGATTAATGATTTATGAAGTAGAAACAAGATCATAAACCCTTACAGGTAATTGTGAGGTCACTGTATTTTTTCAGTATTTCATTTAGGCATGTTGAAAAAGGTAGATTATAAACGGATAACTGTATTAGTTTTGGGGGGTAAGACATTACAAAGAGTTAGGACCCATAAGTTTTAATGAGTTTTTAATGTTTTACTGCTTCTGTGTATGCAAATGGCCCGCATTAGCCATTAATTTATAATTTTTCCCTGTGTCTGGATATGCCAACCACAAGCCAGTTATGAGTAAAGCATGGCAACTTCAGTATTCCATTTTGAAGACACAAATTGCAGCAAAGAAAGCCTTGAGGAATAGGGACCGACATTTCCATCCTGCCATCTCATGTTTCTAATAGTAAAAAGTGCACACTTCTTCCATTAATATGGTTTGCAAGAGGGAAATAGTGCTATTAAAAGTCCATAGTATTTTCTTAGTCATCCTTTAAAAAGAAAAAAAGAAGTTATATTTGGGTTTTTTTTTATTATTATTCTTCAGTTACAATATTAGCATGATACTGATTTGAAGGTAAAGATTAAGCATAAATAGTAAAACTTCCGAAAGTCTTTGAGTTAGGAATATAATTTCCTTGCTTGAGACATCCCTGGTCCTAATATATTTGTTGAATAGCCTGAATTTCCTGGATATAGGTAAGGAATGTAGGACTGAGTCATTTTCTTACCAGTGGCTTTCTTTTTTATGAGCTACTCTAGACACAGTGATCATTAAATTGGAGAAGCAAATATAGCAGTGCTCACAGGAGACTCACCTGCCTCTTCCAGAGCCAGTAAAAGGTCACATACCTGGCAAGTGTGTGATGTACTTCTTCAGATGAGTCTGTCAGAAGAAAGAAAATCACGTGAAGGAGTATCTAGACATAGTCTTGGCAAGACTGACTGAATGTCCTGTTTAAATGCTATGTCAAGTGTCGTCCTCTCATGTGTATATTCTGAAGCATGAAGTCATACATTGAAACTCTAACTTGCAACTGCTTCATCTGAACCATTTGTACAGCTTGCTTTCCCTGAAGGCATTAGTATGGGAATTTATCCCTGAAAATGTCTGTATTCTGGGATAAAACTGAAAATAGAACAATGTGATTTGTTTCCTCTTTTCTCACTTCATACTTAAAATTTTGGCTGTGACATCTGTATAGGAAACTGCCTTTCCTCAGTTAGCTCTAAGGAAGTTACTATTTCTACTCTTTTGAAAAGAAGTTTACTTGACTTTTTCAGATATTATAAAATTTTTCTGCTTTGTTCTCTTAAAGTCATCTCTCCATTCTGTAACATCTATGCATATTGCAACTGCCGGCTTTAATTGTGTCATCTTTTCCTATATTCATTCTGTATTGCTCTTTCTCCACACTTTCTTTTGTTCCATTCTCCAAACTGTAAAATTGCCCATGTGTTTGCAAATTCAAGTATTTTCACGCCAAGCATTTTCTTTTGTTCAAAAAGGTAAGTTCTCAAACTTCTAAATTCTGCTTGTTATATGTAGCTGGATATACCATTGGTCTTATCTCTTATATTCTCATTATTTATATTCACTTGTAGCCTTTAGAATTACTAGTCTTAGTGCAGGAGATTTTTCATTTCACACAGTCCCTCCACCCACAATAGTTTGTGTCAATAGTTTGGGCTTTCTCCGGAAAGAATTGCCTTACAGTTAGCAAAGATAGACTTTTGCTTAAAGCATGTTAGATGTTGCAAACAGTACCCTAGTGGCAAATATAGATAAATGAAATTAGCTAGCTAAGTGGCTGAACTCCAGTAGATGAACTATTGTTAATCAATCAAAATTGTTTGCGACTAGGGGACTTTTCAATAGAGTCTAAATCAAGGATATTGCTCCATTTATTCCGACCTTGATCTCTGCTTTGTTTTATTTTTTGTTCCCTGGACATTAGTTACAAGTTAACATTCATTTTTCCTTCTTCATACTATTAAAGAATTCGTTCAATTCTGGTGGAGTTTAGATAAAACATCCCATTTATCTACTGATAAGTCAAAAACACGTGTACTCTCTACTGAAGTGTGTGTAGACACCAGTGCATATCTGAGTGCTTTGAAACCTCTCTAAATTGTAATCACCTCACAAGCTTCAAATGTGACACCATAATGTCCAGCATATATTAATTGCAAAATCCTTATGGGATTTTATGGTATTCTGGCACTTTTATTTTGCAGTTCAAGCTCCAAGAAACTTGAACTTTCTGAGCATCCATTCCCTTTTCATGCACTTGTGTAATTGTTAATGCTTTAAAAACAAAAAGGAAGTGCTGTTTTAGTAGTATTGATTAGTGATTGATTTGTGACTTGTTTGTACAATCAGTTGAAATTAGATTTTAATATTCTTGCTGAAATTATTCATAGTTATTTATGGAATTTCTGATGGATGAGGAAGCCAAAGATCTGTATATTGTATCAGACATTGTTAGTCTGTCTCCTCCTTTCAAGGAGCTTCTTTTGTACTTGCACTTTGGTGCAATTATTTGACCCAAGAGATCTGGACTTGATTTGGTAAATAGCATCCTGAATTGATTTAGCTTTCTTTTGAGACCATTTCAGATCATTTAGTTGCTGCTAACTAGTTCTTTAAGTTTTATTGTGATTTTCATGCTTTTCATTATTAAATTGATTGATCAATTCAAAGTGTTTTTCCACCCTCTTTGCAGTTGTATGATCTGATAGAGTACCTCATACACAGGTAAGTAGAAGACTGTTGCTAAGTGAAGCTGCAATGCCTGTATTTCCTTCTTCCGGAAAGAATTTAACATTCAATTAAAAGAAGAAATTTAAGATGAATTAAATTTTGTGAAAACGTGAAAAACAACCAGAAATGTCTTCCACTAAAAAGCCATAGAGGTAACTTTATGCTCCTAGAATGGTTTCATTACCAGTCACCAAAAGCTTTTCCTTCTGTACTTAGTCAAAGCAAAAGATCTTTGGTTTGGCAGTACGGTTTTTATAGAGAAGTACAGTCTTTACGCCACTATTAATAATACCATCATAGCTATTTAGTTTGTTTTCCTACAGGTTTCAGATGAATTTAGGGCTGTCCGCACTGAAGCACAGAGGTGCCAAACTGTCATGGTCTGTTCAACAGATGTAAGAATGAGTGACTTTGAGATCTCAGAAGTAATGGAATTGCCGCATTATTTTAGCCCTCTGAGATAATTACACACATGATTCGTTAACACTGCTGTACCATCTCTTCATCCTTAAGATGTCAGGGCTCACTTCAGCTGCCAACTGAACTATCCAAAGGCTTTAATTAGACATGCTCTACAGTTACCAGATGTTATTTTCCTTTTCCTACTGTGAACAAGCACATTGTGACAGCTTGCTCTTTTAAATTTTTTCAAATTATTGACTGTTTCTTGTTTTCATCGAATCTTTTGCTTGCCCCTGCTGGACTTTGGCTTTTTCTCTCTAATTATGTATGTATGCTGTGGGTAAAGGCAACGTGAATAATAAAAACATGGGCTGAAAGTGATCACTTTTCTTTGAATATTGAAACAGCTGACCACATGTACTCAATGCTTCAGGAGCAGAACTTCCAGACCTACAGCTTTAGGATAGAAGCTCTCTCCCGGATGAATGAAAAGCTTCACAAACTGACAATTTCCATATGAATTTTTTACACAGAAGACACAACTGCTATTCATCTGAAACCAATATATTTTAGAAAAAAAAGTATAGACTTTTTTATATAACCTTCTGTCCTAGAAAAATGGGACTGTAGCTAGGCTTGCAGTTCATAAAATCAGAGAATTATAGGAGAGTTTTGGTTGGAAAGAACCTCTTGTCCAACCTGCTGCTCGAAGCTGGACCAACTTCTTAAAGTTGGTTGGGGCCTTGTTCAGTTAAAGTCTGAGTGTGTCCAAACTCCTCTGGGCAGCCTGTCTCAGTGTCAGAGCAGCTTCATAATGGAAATTTTTTTCCTTCCATGTGATCAGAATTTGCCTTGTTGCACCTTGTTTGTTGTCACTTGTTCTTTCTCAGCATGCTTCCAAGAAGAGCCTGCCTTCATCTTGTCTCCAGGCACGCACCAGGCAATGGAAGGCATCAGTTACACTCTCCTTACCTTTTCTGCTTCAGGCTGAATAAGAGCAGTGCTTTCATCTTCTCCTTAGCTTAGCTTTGCAAACTTCCCACCTGGTTCCAGTGACTGGTGCATATCCAGTTTGCATTCAGTGGTCCCTATCTTCCCTCAGGACTAAAAATCTTTTGCCTTGAGCTGTACTTCACTTTGGCCCTGGCCTCAGAGACTGGAGAGGCCACTGAGCAGATGTAATCAGAGAAGACCAAAACAAAGAAGGTATTGAGTAACTCAGGTTTTCATCTCACAAGGTTTCGGGATTACTACAAAGATCAATTTTATGGTCAGAAATTATGAAGATGTAGTCAATTTGCTTTACGGGCATTAAATATTCTTTACAATACTCTTGTAAAGTGGAAGCAGAATGAATAACTTTGATCTGAGCACGGAAAGCACAGAGAAAATATTTTGGATCAAGTGCTCTAACTGAAGTGGTATTTAGAAAGCCAGCCTTCTTTTTTTATAAGCAGTTTTGTTCATCATTAAATTCCCATTCAGCTTAATGGAGGAAGAATCAATACTTAAATGTGTTTCTAATGTGAAGATTTGTGAATTCTGACATAGATTAAAAAAAGCCAGCATATTTTTGTTTATCACTCCCATGCATTTTGCAGTTATCTCTGCACTGCAGAAGAGACAAGTTCCCACAAGTACTGGAGTTTTGCAAATGGGTTTATTGAAGGTTGTATGAAAAAAGTAAACGTGCACTGCACAAACAGTTCTGTACAACATGGGCCTTAAAGGTTGTGTTTTCAACATAGTTGTATTTTTGGGAACTCCTCTTTGTCAAAAAGTCATCAATTAGTTGTTTTGGCTGTGTTGCACTGATTTGTGCCATCTGAGGGTCTGGCTCTCACAAAACTCAGAAGGATTTTAGTTTCAAAAGGAGTTGTTTTATCAACTCATGATTTTTGACAAAATTACTCTAATCTCACTTTTACTCCATTCTTTCTGGACATATTATAATCCATGTAAAAACTGAAGCTGCAACAGTTATCACAGTGGATGGCTGAATAGTTTTCTGATAGGTATTGATTACTAAATCCCCTACTGTTTGATCCTCACTCTGGGATTACCTGGTATCTGTTGTCTTTGTGTTTTTGAAATGTTTTTTGTGTATGTGAGCTACTGACCTCAGAGGTGCAGTTGCTGAGTACTGGTATTTTCTGCAGGACAAAATAAGAGTAGTCACAAGCTGGTTGGGTTTCACAAAGTTAAATATGCAGCATTAAGGGTATCTCTTAAATCTTCCAGGCTCCTATAGTTAAAGAAAAATAAGTAGAGAAGTGAGAAAGACATCCTGAATAGAGGTGATTTAGACAGCTAAGTATATTTCCTACATCTTTTTGTTCAATTAAATATACTTCCCAGAACATAATTCATTTTCCAACAATTTGAAAAATGCTCTAATCCCTGTGTTAAAAGATGCCATCTAGTGTGTCTGTATCATGTAGGTAAAAGTTTACTGGCAGATTTTTCAAGGATCACTTAACAATGTGCTTACAAAGCTGCATCTGCTGTGTGAAATGACAGTGCTATATGATTACTGAGCTGAACATCACACATTTGTAAAGACAGTTTTCTACTAATTACTCCAACTAGATGTAATGCAGCTATTCAAAAGCACAGTCTGAGCTACAGTAATATGCTTTGGACCAACAAAACTTGGTTGGTATTAGTACGTGTCCAGTAAATCCAAAGTTCAGGTTGCATTGCTGCTTACTGAGTGGTTTACTGAAATTTTTATTATTTTCTACGCTGACTGAAGCTCTTACAGGTGAAATTTCACAAACTGAAATTTTAGAGAGTTATTGTGTGTTACCAGTCAAATCATTAGCAGTTACTACCTTTAGAGATTTTCTTCTCTTTTTGACATGTCCATTATCAAAACAAACCTGAATCTAAAGTGCAGAAAAGACTATGAAGCTATTTAAACACTTTCCTCCCCCAGGTTTCATGAAGTGTTACTTAGTGTATATATATCTATATATATATCTATATATATGAAATATACTTTTGAACAAGGTGTTATACCTATACGTTCAATGCACAGGGCAGTGTGTGCAGCGCTGTTTGCATTCATCCTGGTAGCAGGAAAACTGTGCAGTGGTAATTAGCTCAGCTTGAGAGGAGAACAACCAACATTGAATGATTACACCTGTCAAAATGTAATCATCTACAAGAATTGTGATGGCTTCTGTGACTTCTTTAGTAACCTTTATCCAGCTGCATATAAATATTACTTAGAGAAAATGTCATTCAAATCATGCTGCTGACAAGGTCATTAGAACCTTCATATTATATTGTTTTGGAATTTCAGAGCAATCTTTCTTGGCTTATGATTCCAGATGTACTACACAAAAAAAAAATTTGAAAACAAAGATAAAAAGAAAAAAGAAATACAGACGAGAGAGAGAGGGAGGAAAAGGATGACTTTTAAAACTATGTAATAGCAAGCTGTTAGAAAATGGATTTATAAAAGAATCAGATTGCACTAAATCTGATCTTTGTTAGTCTGAAGTTCTGTGACAGTGACAGCCATAGCAATTTTTTTAAGTCAAGTTTTTCACTTGTATCGTTCTTTTGCAGACTTCTGTTGACAATATTTGAAAATTCAACTACATTTTCATCTGTATCTGCAAAATAGCAGAATTTCCTTAATACAAATTAATACAGTTTAACAATTGTGGCCCTAGTTGCAACTGTACTGCTAAATATTTTGTAACAAAAATAGTTAAGTTAGAGAATAACGGGAAGGATAAGAAACTGTCTTTGCCTCTTTCCAGGGATATGTTTGTGTAAAGACTCAGTCATCCTAGTGACTCACTATGTTTAACTGTAGAAAAAAATCTCTAGTATAAAAACTGAGCTTTTACACGTTCAGTTTTAAAGCAGGTTTTTCTTTTCCTAGGTGCTATGGATTTAAAGAGTGCCCTGGGTCTATATGGCAATTTTATCATATCCACCCATTGTCCCTTCAGGCTCTTTCCTAGGTTAAATAATCCCAGTACTTTCAGTCTTTCCTGCTAGGACAAGCTTCCTAGTCCTTAAATCTTCTTCTAGTCTTAAATCTTCTTGCTGTCTTCCAATCTTTCTTCAAGTTGTTGACAACTTTCTTGGAACTAATATTACAGCTAAAATTGTATTAAAGCCTAATAGAAGGATCAGTTAATGTATCTTGCACATAGACTATCCACCGTACTGCTTGAAGGGGATTTTAAAGAAAAAAATTTGGAGAGTCAGTAATTACCAAAGTGTATATTGATTTTTTTTTTTCATTAAATGAAAGGCTCTCTGATCCATCAGATTCTTTCAGCTATATTTTCTGTGATTTTGATAACATTTTTTGTACTTTCGTTAACCATAATTCCACACAGTAATTGTATTGTTTATTGCTTACAGTCTGTAATTATGAAGTGTATTAAAAATTCTTTTTCATCTAATGGTATGTGTAGGGATAAAATAAATAAAAGGTCAGTGGAGTAAAAATAAATGAAGAATTTGCTACCTTGATCTACTAAGCTGTTTTCCTTCTCTCGGAATTGTGTTAGAAAGGAGAATGAAGTGGTAGCTATGAGTACTTTCCATAACCTTCCACATAACTAAGCACCAGACCCACATTTCCATTCTTGTGCCAGTATCAGATATTTCTTGTGAAGAACAGGTCATCTCTGGCAATTACCTGACATCATTTCAATATCAAGAACTCTTGCTGATGTTCACTTCAATACTCGAAAGCAAATGCCAACTTAATTATCAGTGACCTGTCATTCCTTGAATGCCGTCTGACAAGAAAAGATATTTAACAGGGAAGTAAGTCCACTCAGACCATGAGTCGGACTTCACTGTGTTTTGCACAGGTGTAAAAAGCTTCTGTCACCCTGAGCACCTAATCCTAAACACCTCCATCTTTAACAGGGCCCAGTTTTCATGCCACGTACTTGTCCATGATCCCTGCTGAAGCTGGGGAACAGAGCGTGTTGAGTGAGGGAATAAATTTCAGTTAAGGAAGAAAAAGAAAAAGCATTTGTTCCTTTGCATTGCAAAGACAGAATTGAAGTCACAGTTACACAAGCCTCTAAAATTGACCTGAAAAGCAAGTAACTCATAAATATTCTACTCCCATATCACCACTCTGTATCATAAATTTCTCTTTATATTAAGCCTTTCCACTTGTTTTGTAATGTTTCCTGTAGAGCAGTTTTGTTTCTGAGTATACTAAATGATAAAGGAATGCATGCAGGACTAACTTACGCTGGCAATCTTTGAAAAATGAATGACTGTGTATTTTGTTACATTCTTAAACAATTTTCTTATATGCCTATATTTAACTTTTTTCCCTAGTGTCTAGGGAAGGATTTCTGGTATGAAAACCCCAGCACTGTCTTTCCAAATATTTATTTTTTCATCCACAGATCTTATATAAAGAATTTAAAATTAAGCTGAATTTAGTAGAAAAAACAGCACTTTAATTATATTTTTAATTTGCATAAAATTAGTTTGTGTGGAAAAGAAGATAAACAAGTGTCTCCCTTGCTAAAAGCCATTGAGCTTCAGATTTGAAAAGGCTTATCTACACTTTATTGAAAACAGTACACTTTCTGTATTTTATTTTTAGCTTCCACTATGTGTACCTGCCTAATGTTGCCAAACAAAATAATGAGAAAGCATCTTTCAAAGATGAAAATTGTCCATGTTGTTAATACAGATTGTAAAGGAAAATATTTGATCACGTTTTTCTAATGTGCTAGAATGTCTGCATTTCCAGATTGCACCTATTTTCTCTGGGAAATGTCCTTTTGATATTCAGCCCACTGCTGAACAGCAGAGTAGTTAATATGTTAAGTATTTTTACAGATAATCTGAATGAAGTATCACTTTTGTAACAGTTCTAAGAAATAGTTCATGGCAAGAAAATAGTACATCTGATCACAAGACAAGGACAAAATTTAGTTAAAGAGAACCTTGAAGTCAATGGCTTTGAATGAGTGTAGGTTTTCCTTAGAAATTAAAAAGCTTGAAGAGTAATTTCTCTGGAACTTTACTCTTTATAGCTTTTTAAGCTCTCCAGTGCCTTTGTAGTCTTAACTTTTCTGTTATATATTTCCTTTCTGAAGTTGCCTTGAATTTGAAAGCCCTGAATGATAACAAATTGTTTTGTCTTTTCATACAACTTTGATGTTTTGATGGAGAGCAAAATGTTCTGGTTTTGTACTTAAGATTGATTTTATGAGACCATGACTTCCAGGAACCCTAAGGCACATTATAAAATGAATCTTACTGATTTTTGTGCAATTACAACAGTAAAATGTTTATTCTTAAGGCTATATATTAATTCATATCCCTCTGCAGTAGGGTGAGGACTTTGTAACCGTGGCAATTTTGTCACATTATAATTTTAATTATTTTTCTTTAGTAAAATAATTTAGCTAGCAAGTATTGGACCTGTTTTCTCTGTGCAGCCATGTGTTCAAAGTCAGAGGCTTTAGTATTTTCTTACATTAGTCATTCTTCTAATTAGAAGGAAACTTTCAAGATCTGGTAGAATGTGTTTTTAATATAGAATCGCTAATTTATGGCACTGCAAGGGCTGCAATATAGACAACAGTTATAGATAATATAGAAGAAATATGTAAACTGTAAGTATGCTCTTTATTGGTCTTGGCACAGCTGTCCCTTGGAGCTTCAACAGAATAAATGAGTTACGGTTTGCCATCTTGCAGATAGGAAGCTGAAACATAAGAAAATGTACATATTGCCCTAAGCTAAACATATGGAGCCAAGGAATATTACAGAACGTGATATACCTTAAAATATGTCGTTTGATAGGTGATCATTTTAAAAGATTTTAAATTTAGTCATGGTAGCGCAACATTTTCTACTGACCTTCACAGTTAGTTAAGAACAGTGACAGCACCACAACAGAGATTTGAATGAAAATGAGCCCTTCACCTGGCTTGAGGGAGAGAACTGCAGCTCTCTGGAATGGTTTTACAGCAGGGCGGGTGCATCTGATCCAGCTCTCGCTTTGCTCATTATTGCAATACAAAAGAATTGCATAAAAGCAACATAATTTTTTCCACGTAAAGGGATGCTTCCCAGCTCCTTGGTCTGAGGGAAGGTTGCCTGAGTCCTGGGCTGTCCTGCAGCCTGGCTCCCATCCCAGATGTGAGAGAGGCTGGGAACCAGCACAGGTACAGGCAGTGCAGGCACTGAGGGTCAGGCCACTCTTCTGTGGAAATAGTTTAACTTTTCTCTATCCTGTGAAATAAACTCACGACTCTGTTTCTGAGGTAACAGTTTTAACATTTCTCATTAATCATGTTTGTTTCAAGTGTCCATTGTTGTAGCTCTCAGGCTCAAGGAAGCTACTAAAGTTATTCCTTGGAAAGTTAAAAGAAAATGAGAGAAAAAATAATCAATGCTGCAAGCATATGCTCAAACCAAAATAATAGATACACCTTGCAGGTGTTTATACATGGATGAACCATGAGGTTTTCTTTTGATTTCAAATAGTGTGGAGTGCTGGAGAATGTTGTGGAAGTAATTATCTATTTTTTAATAGAATTTTATTTTTTAAGCATAATTTTGTGAAGCTAACGTACTGCAGAAGTCAGTAGGTTTTAAAACACAGTTTACACAGTTTACAGGTATATGCAGTAAAATGAATGCTGAGATAGTAAAGGATGGGACTAAATGGGTTCTAAGTGCTGAAATGCTACACAGTCAGATAAAAAGAGTTAAAAAAATTGCTTTTGGGGAAGAGTTTCTTATTGTTGATGCCTTTTAGACTTGAAGACTTGGCAAACCTGCTGTGTAACTATGCCTGCTGCCTGGAAAATAGCTTTTTCGTTTTTATTAGTCTAACTCAGGCTCTTGATTTATTGAGCCAGGGAAGGATAAAGCAGCTTTAGCTCTTCCATTAACACCAGCTGAGGCCTACATCACACGTTGTGTGAATGCACAGCTTCATCCCATCACATCTGAGCTGCAACAACCTGCAATCTTTGCCAGTAGTACCATAACTTTCTAGAAGTTATTTATGCCAGATATCTCCTTAATTCTCTGGCTTTCTGTTTGTTTCTTTGGGATGTTTTTGTTTTAATGTTACACAATCAGAAAGGCTAAAATCAAGGAAGGAAACAGGTATGTGTAACACTTAGCAAGAAACAGTACAAATAACCTCCCTATTATCTGTGATATACTAAGGAATATCAGAGATGGGAGGAAGAAAAGAGGTGTGACAACACCCAGCTTCCCACGTGAGCCAAGATTCCCACTCTGGGACAGCAAAATTCCTGTTGCTAAAACGTGACAAATCCCTCCAGGCTTGTTACTTTGATTTTTTTTTACTGATTTCTACATTTTCCTGTAAACTATTTGAGCAAATTGAAGAATTTTGCACAACTTTTGGCCACTTTTGTACTTTTCCTTATTTAAAGGTAGGACACGGAGTCTTTTTGATGTGATTAGGGATATAGATAAGGGAAAAATACTGTAATTGCTTCACTAAATCTTAAAAAGCCCACTATGAAAATATCAGAAATAAATAAGTGGTCAGTTCAATGGCAAATTTGTTTAAACATCTCTGTGTATCAGAATAAATGCATATAATTCAAGACCTCTGTAGTTACTAACCTTAGTATAATCCATCTCTACATGACTTTTACATTAATATATTTTGGTAGCTTTTCAGGTTATTATCATACAGCTGTTGCAAAATATTCTAGTTAACTTCAGCTTCTGAGCACTGGATCCAGTCCTGTTTTTGTGGTGGAACTCAACCAACTTCTAGTGTACCCAGGTACTGCTATGTACTTACCAACAGCCCATAAATTTTTCAGTCAGCTTTTTGTTTCTTGGGCTTTTTCTATCAGAGGGAAAACAGTTTTCTGTCCCCTTGTAGGAAGCACATATTTACTTTCCTCCCCCTCAGTCTTCAGGACTTCTCTGGTGGTTCGTTTATCACCAGCAGAATGAAGAATTGGTGCTATAGGCCACTGTCAAAGGTTTTTTTCTTAGTGGAAGGGATCTTCCTTAATTTTCTTTCTTGGCTTAAAATATTGTAGTGGGAATAAAAGCTACTGCATCCAAATGGTTTTTCTTAGCTGCAATGTTAGAAGTCCATGTTTATCAGGATATTAAGCAAAGAACCCAGCTGGTTTGTCTTCAAAGATAAACTAGAGAAAAGCTCCCACTTTTAGCTCACTCTTTTTCCTAGTTTAAATTTTTGATAGTGTTCAATCCAACTGGTGTTGAAAGATGGGAGATGTCAGAGAAAACCTAATGTCTGCATTGTAGTGAGGGCAGAGGTGGAGAGCAAATCTGCAGCATGTTATTTCTTCACTTTTGATAACACATGTTAAAGAAAATGTGCTGTAGAGTTATAGGGTATTAGAGCACTTCCAGGCTTTTCAGCCCAGACCTGTGGTAGTTCTGCAGTTCTGTTTGTTATCTTGCAGATAAGAAGCCAGAAACAAATGCAGATGTGAATACAATAGCATTTAATGTTTTTTTTTCTTCCTGGCAGTGCCAGCACATAAGATAAAGTGAGCTTTACCCTGTGGGAACTTATCTTGAGTGACACAATGCTTTTTATCTGCCACACTATTATAAGTCTCACATTATGTATTGCAAGCTTTTCTACTTTCTCCTCTTTGGTTTCTTTAAGCACTACACTTGACGTCTAACTTACTAAATTGTTATGCTGTGGAGGTAGCCAGTGTAGCACATCTTGACAATAATGGCATTATACAATAAAACAGTTCAGGAGTTTCACACTGTGTCTTAACCATCCTGACTGCACTGGTGAAATCAGTGTAGTAGGGAGCCCTTGTGCTTAGTCATGGAGCAATCTACACAGATCCCTTGGCCACTGGCGCTGGATTCATTCATGGCTGATTCTGAGTGTACCTTTGATAAGCTGACCATAAGTTCACAGTCTGTCACTGTGGTCTGCTAAGCCCTTCAAAACTTGTTCAAAACCTCAAATGAGCCTTACATCACTAGTCGATGCTGGGGGATAGGAAATGCCAGGGTGGCCCTTAATGCAGCATTACAGTGAGTACATTTCCCTGGGCAAGTGGCTCCTGGAAATGCATGAGGAAAGCCCATCCTTAGTCACTGTCACTTTGTTCTCACCTTGAGCAATGTCCTAAGTGTGAAGGAACAGACAGGATCTTAAAGGTATCTGGGATCCCTGCTGAAGCCTCAGCTCCTCACTGTTTCCCCCCCTACTCTCCTTGGAAGTTTTAAGCTTTTGTTTTTAATGTTTGTAAGAACTGAATTTCCACTGAGAAGTTTGTGCTGTTATCCCAAAGGCACCCTGAGAACATATGATAAATAACACTTAACAGCATGACAAGATTTCCCTCTTCTTTTTTCAGTGTTTTTTAGTTACATTTCTCTCAGCATACTCTCATTCTCTCCAAACAGGAATTTGAAATGGTTGCCATATCTTTTAATAAGATGGAGCTAATCAGTCACAACAAAAATCATTACAGAAAATGATAATAGCAAAAGCGTTTATTTGAGTTCTTTCATTATGTCTGCTGGAGTACTAATTTAAAACCACTGAATCTAACCCAGAACACAATACAATTCATGCCTCCTCCCGCTTCATGCTGAGCTCAGACTTCAGTGACACAAAATGGTTTATTCAGCTTGAGGTGAAAGGTAGAATCGTAAATGTCACAAGGAGTAAAGATTGGTAAGACAATATTATCACACGTTTATTAGTTGAATGGTAGAGTAACTTTATGCATGGGTAGATGTAGCTGAATTGACATGTCTCAGGTTGTTTTCAGCGGTGTGCCTGTAAAGACGGGTGCCATTTCTTTATAGGTGGATCCCAGATTGTTTATGTCTTTAGAGAAATCATTAGTAAGTCATGATTTCTTCAGTATCTGCTGGTGAACACAGAAAACTTCCATTGTAAGACATGCACTATACTTTTTTTTAGTATACGTAGTCTACCACTTCTAACACATCCAGATGCCTGCCCTTGTGCTGTTGCTCTGAATAAGCACATAGTGATTAAATAAATCAAGTTAAAAAAAAGCTGTGGAGAGGAGATGCAATCTCTTTGACCATGATGATGCAGAGATGGTGAAGTACAGTTGTGGTAGACTTGCCACGGTAGTGTATAGGAATCTGGTAAAGAGATGCACTCGGAAAGAACTCAGTAGGAGAGAGAATAATCTCTGAATTTCGTGTAACAGCCTAAATTAGTTGCTCAACATTTCTCCTAGGTTGAAACTGAGTTCTCAGTCTAAATCCCTATGTTTTTCAAGACAGTTGGAGAGAGCTGAAGCACGTGATTGTGAACATGGTCACAGTATCTCAATCACCCACCACAAAACCACCAAAAGAAGGCAGTGTATAAGAAGATCAGAGAAAGGAGGTAAAGGGCTTGAATGACAACTTTATATGTTGACTTGGTTAAGAATTATCTTCTTTTTTTCTCAGCTGATGTGAAGAAGAGGTTTGGCTACATTACATGGACTAAGAGAAAATTACCTGAAATTTTTTGGGGAATGCTTGAAAAAGCATTCTTCCCTAATAAAGATGGATGGGACAAATCTTTCTGGTTTTGATAAAGTAATGATCTAGTACTTTTTCACCTTTAGATTTGAAGTCCTGGTTTCTTGCAATAAGAAATGAAAATGGCCACAATGTTTGGAGGCTTCAACTTTGAAATCTCAATTGTCATTAAAGAATACCGGTGTATGAATTTTTTAATTAATTTTATTATTAACAAATGAAAAATAAAATAATCTGAAGTCAGTGTCTTGATAACTTGCAATGACAACATGAAACTGAAAAATGAGGAGAAAAAGATGGAATATGTAATTTAGTGTTTGTTCTAATCATGTATATTTTTTTGCCATCCATGTCTTGGAATAAATAAGTTTTTATATTATGCACATATATTTATACAAAAAAAGCCCAGAGATTTCTTTCTGCAGCAATATATTGGACAGTTGCTTCATTATGTTTTGTAAGCTACTTAATCCAAAGTAGAGTTTCATAAAACAGTCACAGAAATCACAGGTTTTTGCTGCAACTTATTTATGTTGTCATAAGGTGAAGTGCATTGACCTCAAGTAAAGCCCTCTAAGCTGCTTGAAAATATATTCTTTAGCTAGCAATTTCTTTTAATGTTCTGTTCTCAAAGCCGATTCAATTTCTGTAATCCCAGACTATGACTAAATGTCTCCATGTACAACTGCTGAGATACTTCATGGAGAAAAACATGAGTTTGTAATCAGAACAAATAAATTATTCATATTTCTATACTTGGCTAAATAAATTGTTTGATAAACTGAACAAACTGAGTTGTGTTTCTTGCTAGGTATACAGATATTATTTGATATGACTTGGGGAAAGAGACTTTTATTATATACTGATTTGGTGTAATTTTCATCTTATAGTTGAGCAAATTTTGAAATAAGCTTAGCCTACAATATAATACATCTTTATGAAAAGAAAAAAATTATTTTCACACTAAGGTTTTGGAGCTGCTTTTGAAACCTCAATTCATACTGAGGAATAGTGGCCCAGTGGGACCACTTAATTAAGGACTACCTGGCTCAGAGTTCCAGACTTCTATTTATATCATAAGTCAAATAGAAATTAAGCAGTCCAGTAAGGTCTTAAAGATGCTTGAAACTAGAAATGGTAGGAAACATATTTGTTTGCTCTTTATTGACAAAATTCTTTGGCACTTTAGCTGAGGTAAAGAATCAAGGTGGATTTTGACAAGATAATGCTGCTCAGAGAGTTGCTCATGTCTTATGTACATACTGGGTAATATATTTTGTCAAATGGGCATGAACTGCCAATGTTCTTAAATGTTTTCTTTATGCTCTTCACACTAGACTGTTGCACCACAAACCCTCTGTGCTGTTGCATTCATCATCCTTCATGCTTTGCCTTCCATTAAGTGCGGATTTGTTTCTCGATCAGACTCATAGGTTGGACTTAATGATCTCAGAGGTCTTTTCCAACCTGATTGATTCCATGATTCTGTGACTTCTCTACAACTGCATTCTGCATTTTGCTTTTCTTCTCTCATTCTAAATTTACTCTTTCTGTGCTGTATGGTTAATCTGTCAAGAATAAATCTTACAGTTGTCGTCTGTTTCTTCAAAATCCTGCAGAACCATAACTTAGAATTTTAAATTCTGTATTTCTGGACTATTACAGTTCTGGGTTGGGCAATGGGCCACATTACATTACAGAACGAAAAAAATTTTACAATGCTACTTGGTGACCTGGGGAAAAAAAGCAACACTGAGATACAAGTTAGGTATACCATGAATTCTGACAGCAGAAAACACATAGGATTCAAAAATAAAATTTCTGTTCTTTTAATAATGTAAAAATTAAATAAAACCTCTTTGATGGCAGTGTAGTTTCAGACAGCAGCCTCTGCTAACAGATTACAGTCAAAAAACCAGGATCTACATTGTTCTAGTACACACTGATACTGTCACACTGCTCACTGTGATGAATATTGTGAACTAGCAATGGAAATTATTGTCTTTGATCTTGCAATGATCTTCAGGTCTGACATTGCACTGTCCCATTCTGCCTGGTGAACCTCAGAACGTTAACATTTGGCTCATGAATTTCTGAGGAATTTTAGGTTCTGCTTTTTGTGTGATTTCAAAATTTCAGTATTACAAGAAAAAGTCACTTGAGATGTGTACACTGTAAACTGAACGCCATGGCCTTTGAAGGTGGAGTTTCATTTGTGTAATTCCAGTTTTTATTACTATTATTTTATTACTATTACCAGTTTTGTGGCCTCAGGATTACAGACATAACAATGAAAACAAATCACAGTGATGACAGATGGTTGTTTAAATGCCATAAAAGATCTTCCTATTCATGTGATACTCTGCTTCCTACAAAAATTTCTGGATTTCCTCTACAAGGTTTTAAATAAAGGAATAATTCCTTTGACCAGCAGAGAGCAGCAGTGATATACTTTATAAGGACTTGAGTCTGCCCTAGCAAAATCCTATTACTGGCTTGAGGGATAGATAATATTGTGTAGGTAATCATGATCAAGTATTTATGGGAAAAATATGTTGAGATGAAAGCAATAATGGGCAAAATATGCCTCCTTTTAATTGAATTCTTTTATAGAACCTTTTAATTTAAAATACTTTAGGTTCTATTTCTTATTTGTCTATATGAAAGTTACAAAGGTTTATTACTTAGCCTGAACTGTTTTTAAGTCACCCTAATTCGTATTAGGTGATTTTTTTCCATGTTGATCTGAAAATTTGCTCTGGAGTTTCCTTGCTTTTGCTGGGCATGTGTCTATATTTTAATCTTACAGTAAAATTTTAGCCCCATAAATGTCAATAGGAGTTTTTTTCCACTGGGTAAGGGTGTCCAGGCAGCTTCATGTTTATGAGTTTCAAAGGAGCTTGGATGGCAGCAGCGCTTACCTGCTTACACTGAATCACCTCTGTTACTGCCTGTTGCCTGAATAGGAAATTCTGAGGTCTAGACTAGAAATACTGCTTAAATTTAGGTTACACTAGGCTTACACAATGCTGGAGAGAAGGCATTACTACTTTTTCATATTCTTAACATGATGTGAATTGCATTAGCTCTCGCCTTTTTTGAGTGTTAACTTGTATTAAGTTCTGTTTGCTTCAGTATTTATATTGCAGAGTAGGAGCAATGGTGTCACAGAGATTTTATAAAAGTAAATTTGGTCATGTTTGTGAAGCACTGAGGTTCTATTATGTTGAACTCTACACAAGCTAATGGAAAAACATTACTCCTTTCCTTCAGAACAGGTCTTGAATAGGTTGCGACAAATTAGTTGTGAGACCACAGACTGGATAAATAGGGGGAAAGAAAATATTATATAGCTCTTCATTTAATGAGTACCATCCTTTCTCTAAATGTAATGAATAAAGTCTTGCAGGAAAATAATGGAATCTTGTAATTAAAGATTGTATCAGCACTCATATGCCCAAAGCACCTAGCTTAGAACCTGGAGTTCTATGGGAAATTTAATTCTGACATTTCGTCACATGAATGCATGATCCTGCAACCTAAGTAGTATTCTTTTAACATATTTTTTTACTGCGATGCATTTGAATTAGGAATCAAACAGGTTTAATTTTGATATAATTCTTGCCATTTATTTATTTATTTAAATTTAATTATTTGAAAGATTATTAAACAAATTACAAGAACCATTTCATGAATCAGCTGTGCATTAATATTATCTTCACATTTTGTTAAAGGTATTTCTGTCATTGCCATAACTCTTGTCATGACAGTATTTGTATTGAGCAATACACTGATAGAATGAGATATAGTCCCATATGGGGGGAGATTACTGCCTTTACAAGTAGCAAGGGCAAACCATAGAAAAGGAGACATTTAAAATGGAGGTTAGTTGAAAAAAATGAGGTGCGTGGAAATGTCATGTTGATTCTGACAGTGTATTTCCTTTCATTTAATTAATTGTATTTCTAGGTGGAGTTTTGTGCAGAAAGACTTAGCTATATAGAATTTAATGAAAAAAAATTAACAAGGATGTTAAATAGCGGATAAGGGAAGAAGAGTATGGTGGGCCACCAGACAGAGAATGAATGAGGGATTGGGAGCAGATAGTCCTAACAACAAAGAGAGTTGACAGGGAAGGTTATTCTTCAGCATCTTTTGTAAACTTTCTGTATGGTTTTGAAATTACTTTCTTGATCCTTCAAGCTTTGATTAATATTTTATTTCAAATTCAGTAATATAGAGTATGAAAATTAATTTAAAAGTGAAGATTAAATTAAAATGCTGACATTTGCTACAGTCTGCCACTAGTGCAAAATTCTGCATGCAAATGTTTTTTTGCACACACCCAGTGTGATATGAATAACAACGCAGATGAGGGGTTGATTAAACATGAAACTGCATATTTTTACCTTATTTCTCAATTTTCTTGTTTCTCAGGCGTTATTTAAACAAATAGGGCTGTTGCCTGTTTCATTTCAATTTCTACCTTGCCAGGATATCCGAGCACTGGGGTTGAGTGCTCCTGTCTCTGCCCTGGACAGGTTCTGTCTGCAGATCTTGCTACCCTGCACATCCCTCACCTGATTACTGTCTTATGGAGACCTCACTGGTGTCTGTTTCATGCTACTTTGAAAATCTCCTCTATCTTTCAGGTGGAGCAATTTTGTTAATTATTTTTCTTGATTATTATTTTGACTTCTTGAGGAGGTGATAGCCAGAGAAAAGTCAATGGCTATAAGCGGTGATTGCCGCAGCACTTTATGTGGGTTTCTCAGTATGGATGAAATAATAAATTGTATAGGACCTAAAATGAACCTTCTCCACACTCAGTGTCAAGGGCTTACTTCCCTGGACACCCCTGTCTTTTACTTCTTTCTTTGCTTTTTCACCTGGCTGGACACTTCCGAGATTTACCCAGAAGTGGAAATGTCAGCCTGCAATAAGGTGGCGTGTGCCTGCTCTGTGCTTGCAGATACTCTGAAGCAATGGAATCATCTCACTGAATTCTCTAATGGCATTTTCATACTTGTTTTTTTTTTCATGACCTGAGAGGCCCTTTTGATCTGACTACATATTTCAGCTTGATTTAAAAAAATATATCTAGGTTCTGATAAATGAAGTCTGTGAAAACTGCCCCCAGAGTCAGAAATTCTGTTATTTTGGGTCAAGGGTCAACATGTCATTTTGTAGTTGGATATTTTTGAAAGATGTTAGTGGCTCGTTTGTATCTGTTTTGTTCAAAGTGACATAAATCATCAGTATATCCATTGTCCAATGCAAGAGCAGTGCTTTACAGAGTTTTTCTAATATTACTTGACATTTTTTTCAACTATATTCATAGAAAGAGAACTGTGAGGATAATCTTGATAATATTATGCATCTACTTGTTGAAACATGTTGCTTAGTTTACCTCTATATTACTTTTTGTTGTATGTTATTATGTTAGCTATAATTAATGTCAGATTGTATATTTCTTAGTAGTTGTATATTTTTTAATAAATATATCCATAATGTAAGTAGACTGGAATTTTTGTACTCTTGTACTTTGGGCTGCCTACAAATAAATACTGTTTTTTTAGATTCCATTTCACATTATATGATGAGAAATATATAAAAGAATACTGTAAATATTTTCCTTTTGAAGAGCTTATAACTTATTCTTTGTAATGCTCATACTTAATCTGTCTTCACAAACTAACCTTGTAATTTGTTTTTATTTCATGTTTTAGTTACTCCTTGCAGCTCTTCATAACGCAAAAGAATGAGCAAACCAGTATGATTTACTTTAATCTTTAGCCTATTAAATCTTGCACTTGAAGATCAAATTTAAGTACAGGAAAATCTATGTTTCTTTAATAAACTTTAATTCTACAAATAAAATGTGATTGAAACTAAATTGTAGTAGGATTTCATTTTAGAATTTCTTTCTTCTTCATCTGGTAAATATTGGTTGAAGGGAGGATAATGAGAATTTGAAGTTACTTGTTCCCCAGAGTACAGGCATAGTTTTCATATGGCCTTGTTAGAATGTTACAAGAAGATATCTGGTGGAAATAGTAAAACTATGTGCTTACAGCAGGAAAATAAAAAGTCAGTGAAGGGTAATACAAATTATTAGCAGAATGGGGGAGCTTTCAGTGTAAAGCAAGATGAGAAGAAACCCATTGTTTATTGTAATTAAAATTCAGTGAGGGAAACATTCCCTTCCAGATTTACATTTTTATGTCAAGAATTAATTTATTTCTAGAAAAAACTGAATGGGAAACTTAAGTTTAATAATAAAGGATCAGATGTAGTGTATTATGTGTTAAACCACAGAATTATAAGTGATAGTTCTAATTAGAAAGATGGGGGGAAAAAACCCCCATTCATGCTTTTCAAAGCAATTTCTGTATTACAGCTAGGATATGGGAAGAAAGAATGCAGAGAAGTGCAGAGAAGTTCAGAGAAGGCTTTGAAAAGCTTTTAAGCATTTCTAGTGTAAATATCTAGGAATATTCTTGGGACCAACTATTTATTTCTTAAAGTCATAGACATCAGTGGGAATATGTTAGACCAATACTGAATGTTTCTGGAACAAAAATACTGAAAGCAATTTTAAAGAAATTTAAGAATCACAATGTTACCAGAAACTTCCATGCAGTGAAAGAAAGAAAAGACTTTTTCCCTCTATTACTTTTACAGTCCAATTACTTTTATTTTGTGGGTGATAGTTTAGAGGAAAAAATGCAAGTGTTGCTCTGAAAAAATATTTTCCTTTGTGCTGTATGAAGCAGACAACTCTGAGAGCCAACAGGTGTACCACAGGACAGATTGGGGGCACCTGCTTCCTAATTCATTATGGTTTCTGCTAGTTTGCACCGGGGCTGTGGGGTTCGTCTCGTGTCTTCAGTGACTCTGTCCCTGTCTGCAGGAGAGAGGCTGGCTTCAGTAAGGCACAGAAGCAGAACACTTGCCCAAGCAAGAAAGGTCCTGTTGTGTCAGAGGTGAGTGAAATTGGTGGATTTGGCAGTCTGTGGCTGGACCAGAGGTTGGCTGAGTGGCACAGGAGGTCATCATTTTTCTGGAAAATGAGTGAAATAGAATTTTTGCTGCAGACAAAAAGATGAAACTACATCTCTCAAATCTAGTTGCTTAGCTAGTATGCATTAGGTGAGACTGGGATAGGCTAAATCTCTCGTGGGAAATAAAAGAAGTAATCTCTATTTTACCTTCTAAAAGAGCAGCTTATGTCCATGTGCTTCAGCTGTTCAGGCTGTAGCCACCTGTATGGCATCCCTCTAGTACCTTGAGACCCAAGGAAAGGCAGGATTGGAAATATTTTTCTCTTCTGTGCTTGGTGTTGGACTGTTCAGCTAAGCTTTGACTCAGCTTGGTGAACCCATCTAAGTGTTCAGTGAGATTCTCTGGATTTGTGTGAGTTGTTTTGGTGGATACAAAAGCAATTGGTTTTTTCTCAGAAAGGTTTAAAAACATTCCCTTGGTCTCAAAATGCAGCAGACGCTGAATAGATGAAGCAACGTGAGTTTCAAGACTTGGGCT
Organism: Cephalopterus ornatus; assembly: GCA_013396775.1. Taxonomy (NCBI): domain Eukaryota; kingdom Metazoa; phylum Chordata; class Aves; order Passeriformes; family Cotingidae; genus Cephalopterus; species Cephalopterus ornatus. Next base: position 77,063 of record VZRE01010641.1, read on the forward strand.
TTAGAAGAAGTATTCTCAGAAGTTTAATCTAGGGCAATAATTTGGATTATTGTGGCAGAGAAACCATTTGGTGAAAAGGAAGCAAAGCTAACAATTAAGAAACAAGTCACTATACTGTATTGATGGTGGAGCTGTGGGAGGGAGGAAGAATAACTTATTGTGCTGCAGCTGTGAATGTGTGAACTAGAAATACTCCAAGATTTGCATCTGCACCTGATTTTTACAGTGAAGTTATTCTACTTTTTACTTTCTGAAGGTGAAACCATAAGTCTCTTTAATGGCACGTAGAAACCTAGATGTGCTGCTTCAGTGTGGTAAAATATCTGAAAATTTGTTTACATGTTCAGGCTGCTCTAATTAAATTTAAATCTGCTTTTAAAAGTGTTTAATTAGAGTAGAGTAAGTGTTCTGCAGATAGTTTAATATCTGCTTAAATTGATTATATTGCTTTGCATAGTATATAAACTTAAGCTATAGACAGATTATGTCTTCTTAAGTTGTCAGTTTCAGCTAAGATCTTATCTGGAAGTGTGTAATATCTATTACTGTTACATTGTAATTGCCAAGTCAAAAGTACACTTGGATTAAATAATATTGTTCCAGAAGCATTTCAAATACATTTTGTTACATTATCAGTTCTGTAAGTGTTATATGTGACTAGTCAGATGGAAGAAGTCATTATATACTGGATATTAAGAATTTCTCATATGCTGGCCTTGACATGTTTTATGTTAAAATTGTTTCAATCTTGTATTCAAAACTGGATTTACACAGTGAAAAAGTTCTTAGAGATCTTGTACCTTGTGCCTAATGAAGAGTTAAAATTTATTTTGCTAGAAGAGTTATCAGATCAAAGGGCTAGAAAAAAGTATATCTATTCCCCCTGTTCTTGCTGAGAAGGTGTACAAGGTTGGCTGTCAAGAGTGTAGCAAAGAGTTGGCAATGGATCTGAGATGGACACCCTGTATCAGAAAGAAGCAGCCTCAGAATTTCTAAGTTTGGCTGTTTAATTATATATGAAAAGTGTTGGGGTTTTTTTATCCCAGTAAAAAAAGTTTGGTTTGTGAAGAACAAAGAAAAGACTTCTAGCTCAGATTAAAGGGGAAAAAAGTAGACTATTTGTGATTAGAATGTCAGGGATATTGCTAACCCATCATATGCTGTGCTGTTTATTCAATGTGGAATTTTAGAATCCCATGAAAAAGTCTTGCCTAGTGGCAAGGTGCATCTAGCTGTCTGAAAACCTCAACATTCATAGCAAAAAGAAATAAGAGTTATAGTGTTATTGAATATGCTAAATCATGTAGGATCTCACAACTTAGGCTGATACATTAATTTGTACTATTCACTGTCTGTTTTGAGGAAGTGGCACTATTCCTTCATGTCAGAAAAACCTAAAAGATGCTTATTTTCCTCTTTGGAAAAATTAATCTAAGATCAGACCTTCTTCCTCTTTAAAGAATTCTCTGACATTCCAGATACACAGGAATTCGTATATTGCAACTCAAACAATTAGTCTGATTCCTTGAAAGATCAGTAGTCTCACATTCAACCAGATTTATTACAGTTTGTTTGCCATTCTTCTTAGTCATTTAGCTAAGCTGTTTCATGTTCTTGCAGGGGTTTGTTGCTGTTGTGTTCCCAGAACTATTTACTAAGGCTTTGGACCACCTTAGGAAAATATTCAACTATTTTAAAATTAATAAAATATAAGTAGTTAAAAATTTTCATCATGTGTGTCAATGGCAGGTGTAGTGGTCCTGTAACTCTGGACTCAGGTGTGTAACTCCTATTGTCCTTCACAATTGAAGATTTCTCTGTTAATCACTCAGAAAGGGAATAAAATCCCCTTAATACTCATTGAAGTAAATACTGAGCAACATCACAACTTAATTTTAGTTTTGAAACTGTGTAATGCCCTTAGGAAAAAATCAAACAGTTCTGCTACATAATGCTTAGAAATATACAGCTGTTATCTCAGAAGCTGTAAGGCCATATACCTACTTGTAGAACTTTATATGAGGGCAGTGGTGCACTTTCCTCTGGGCTCCCTGTCTTCCCCTGACTGAACTGGTATTCGAGCTACAGCTGTGTCTTTCTTCTGAATAAATCCACTTAATCTTCTTGGATAGCCACAGAGAGCCAAGAATAATCTTGCTCTTTAGATTTGACCTTTTGGTCAAATACACACAGATCCATCATTCATGAAAAAATAATGTCTACAGAAGCAATATAGTGTTTTAAAATTTGAGAATGCAGAAATAAGAGTAGAAATAAGTAGTTGTTACATTTGCAGAGACCTTAAAACTTCTTAATTTTTATTTTACCTTTTAATGAAGAATTATGAACTTGCTTGTGGTGGAAAAAATAGAGTCCTACAAAGACTTTATTGAGCTGAAAGCTGGAGAGGGACTTTTTTCAAGGGTGTGTAGTGATAGAACAAGGGATAATGGCTTTAAACTGAAAGAGAGTAGATTTAGATTAGATATGTGGAAGAAATTCTTCACTATGAGGGTGGTGAGGCACTGGAATAGGCAGCCCAGAAAACCTGTGGCTGCCCCATGCCTGGAAGTATTCAAGGCCAGCCTGAATGGAACTCTCATCAGCCTGGTCTAGGGGAAGGTGTCCCTGACCGTGGTAGAAGAGTTGGAACTAGATGATCTTTAATGTCCCTTCCAACCCAAACCATTCCATGATTCTAGAGAAATAGTACAAAGCCTATGATGAAATGCAAACTTTTATTAGACTTGGGACTCTATGATTAGACTTCTATGATTACCTCCATGATTTCTTTTTTGCCCTGTATTTAACCTAAGGACTTTTCCTGGGTATGCGCTTCGTTCCCAAGTGCAAAGCCTGTGGCTATGATAGAAGAACTGATTTATTTCATGAGTCCTTGTTTTCTTCGTGTGAAAAGTGTGCTGCTCATCATTAAAACAGTTTCTTGATTTTAAGTATATATATATATAATATACATACACACACATATGTATTATTATGAAAAAGTATACGTAAAGTTCCAGTTTTGTGGGTTTTTTCATTAGTCAAATTTAACTTGAAGTCTACTTTGCCTCTGAAATCGAAAAGAGGAATAGCAGTCCCCATGAAGAGCAGCATGACAAAAAATGAATAAAAATGGCTATGGCCTACTGATTCTTTTTTGAAGAGAGCAAAAATGTACCCGAAAATGTAATATATTTCAATATATTTCTCTCCAATATATTGGACACAAAGCTTAGTTTCCTATGTAAAACCAGAAGAACCTAGAATTTCTCTTTTATTACTCAGCTAGAAACGCAATTTCTTTAATGTAGAGAACAATACATAATTTATACTCTTCTTATTGTAATTTATATTTTTCTTTAGGAAAAATCTGGGATTTCCTCCCCCTTCCTCAATTCTTCCAACTTTCCTGATGTAACTCTAGGAAATAACTGTACTTTGGCCAGAAATCAGAAGCGTGTGGCTGGAGTCAATGTCAAGAAAGGCAGATAGGATTCTTGTTTAGTTGCAAGGCTGATGGGAAGTACTTGCAGAGATGAATATCAAGAATACCTATTTCTCAGAACCTTTCTAGCTCAAAATTCAACACTTTCCCTGGTTTATATGTTCTCCTTATGCTAGATTAATTTAATAGCTCACAGTGTGGGTCAGTTCCTGGTACCTAACCCAAATTTCCTTTACTATATGGTAAGCCAACTACTTCTCATACTGCCTTAGATGTGGAAACCTTGTAATTGTTCCTTCTTTTTGTAATATCATTTCAAATGCTTGAATACAGCTCCCATATATCTTCACCCTTTTTCTCTCCCTAAGCCCAGCTCTTTCTCACAAATCACATTTTCTAAGCTTATTAATTTTCTTGTCATGCTCTCAGCTTGGCCTAATTTTATGTGTGTCTTTATTTGACTAAAACTTGTCAGAGTACTCCAGTGGAGATTCTCCTGCAGCTCATCACATTTGACAGAGCAGGGTCAGTTTTTAAAGTGCGTAGTTCAGTCTGTTTATCAGAACCTTCCCTGCAGTACTGCTGCTTGGCCTTTTATTTCCCAGTCTGATTTCCTTAAATGTGTGGTATGATTTTGAAGGATTTTTAACCTTCTCCGCTTAAAGTATTAAGTACAAAACCATCTTGGAGAAGATCTTTGGGTGAGACACTAGAAACTGTGAAGAAACTGATTTTTAAGAATATTTTTGTATCGAAAACTATGAATAAGATACTACTAAACATTTCATGTGTAAATGTAAAAATAAAAATAGATTAGAAAGCAGAATAAACATTACATTGCCAATAATAAAAATTTTGTGAGGGAAATAATAAATATTGTGAGGGAAAAATCATCCCAAATAATAGTAATTAATCCAATGGATTAATAAGGTTAGCTTTTATTTCATTTATTTTGATAGTCATTCTCTTACGTGTATTTGCAAGCAATTCAAGTAAGAATATATTTCAACATTGCGTACTTTTATTATATCACTTGTTTTTAGGGGATTATTTAGGTATTCTCAGTGACTCTACTGCCTCATTTCACTGTAGATGCCAAAATTCCTCTCTGTCAGTCCCGTGCTTATATGAGCCCTTCGATCTGAACTCACTCTCTCTACTAAATGTACTGTTCAAACATCTCTAAAATATGTCCTCTAGACTCTTCAGTGGGTTCTTTTTAAATGTACAGTCAAAGAGGTAAGATTTTTTTTTTTTAATAACCAACTTATTCTAGCAGAGGTGGTACTTCTATCTATATTTTAGCAGGGCCTGTTGCAATAGCACAAGGGTAATGGTTTTTAAGTGAAGGAGGGGTCAGCTTAGGTTAGAAATAAGAAAAAAGGTTCTTTTTTACAATAAGGGTGATGAAACACTGGAACAAGTTGCCTAGAGTAGTAGATGCCCCATCCATTCAAGATCAGGCTGGGTGGGACTCTGAGCAGCCTGGTCCAGTTGATGTCCCTGCTCATTGCAGGGGGATTGGACTACATGGCCTTTAAAGGCTCCTTCCAAACCAAACTAATCTATGATTATAGGATTAGAATCCTAGAATATATGATTCTATGCATTATATAAAATGCATAGAATGACTTAAACTTGACAATAATTGCCTTTTTTGTTTGCGCTGCAAGAAGTTAGGATATCCATGCGCTATGGATAAGGGTCACCTCTGTCAGCCTCACCATTCACCAGTCCCTCCTCTCCCCTCTGTTGCTGCCCATATAATGCCACCACATGTTCTGTGCTAGTTCTGTTGTTCTGTTCCTTATCTGTTCATGTGCACAACCACATCAGTTCATAACCTGCAGAAAACTACTTCAGTATAGAAAGATTTTTCTTCTTCTCCTCCCCGCCACCCTTCCCCGCCCCCTTTGTGTTGATGGTTAAATAAGTTTACAGTGCAATCAGGCAAGTACCAGAGCTATTAACAGAGAGCAGGTAGGATCACACAGGGAGAAGAGGGGGAGGAATGGCATTACCCTTTTGCAGCAGTGAACCACTTAATCAGCTCTTTTGCAGTGTAGAGACTAATTAGTGTCTTGAATTTACATGTCAAATTTGTCATGACAACTAAGCTAGGCAGTCTTAATATTATCCTATAGATCACTAGTGTATTTTCATTCTATCTTATTTTTTACTTGGCATATCTATTCCTAAGTAGAAGGAGAGAGGGTTTTGTATTTTAAAAATTACTTAACCCTTCAGAATAGTTTTTCAAAAGTCAATACCACGGGAGAAGATCAGATTAGAAAGGTGATGTCATAAATGAAGTAGAAGTTGGCTGTTTTCCAACTGTAGGAAATTTGGAGCTAGTAAACAGATCATCTAAAAATATGAAAATTTGATGAAAGCTTAAGTTAAAAAGTTTAGACTGAGATTATAAATATGACCTAACTACAAGTGTTACCTGTCTTTTCGACAAGTGGATCCTAGTTTTCTCAGTTCTTTTCTGCTTCTTGAAATTAAACTTGCAAGTATCTTTAACATTTACCACCCTATTCTGAACACATATTCAGTAGAAAATAATAATTTATCTTTCAGTCCTGGTTGTAGCTTTACTTTAATTTTGCTTTAGGATATTAGAGGAGTTGATGTAAAAGATTTCTGTCACTGTGAATCATGTCTCTGTGAGCGGGCCTGGCAGTGTTTAAGGAAGGTGTGAAAGAATACAAAAATCGTCTTACTGGCACTTCCCCGGTATTCCAGTACCAAATAGTGTGTATCTTGGGGACTTCTAAAGTCAAAAGATACCACATCTCTGCATTTAATATGTCTGGAGGATTTTTGTTTTTTTTTTCTTTTCATCTTTGTCTTGTAACTTTTTAATCTGTATGACTGTCTCTTGGTAAGGAGTTCTACAGCATAACTGTATAATGCCTGAAGAGGTACGACTTTATGTTTGTATTGAACTTTTTGCCAGTATAGCATGGAAAACTTCTAGTTTTACAGGCTTCAGTGCTCATCATGCATACTGAAAATGAGTGATTTATATCTGAAAGTATATAGAAACATTTTAAATTAAAATTGCGGATGTTTTACTTGTCAAAGCTCCAGATGAAACTTGTTGCTACCAAGTATTTTCCTGTTTTGATGTTGTTTCATTTATTTTGTATTTTAAAAAACCCTAAATATGACTGAATCTTAAGTTTGCAATTCAACATGTTTTCCAGAAAGCAGTGCACTTCAAACTTGTGCTAATCAGTACTTTTAAACAAAATATTCTATCCATAATCACAAGGAGTATAAATCCACTTTCAATTTCTGTTGAAATCTCTACCATAAGTGATTCTTGGCTCTGATAAGCATTGTAATCACAATGAGGAAGTCTAAGGTTTAGGCATATATTACTCCTTTGAAGGATCTATGAACAATCTGTTAACACTGGAAAAGTAAGCTTGCTCTCCAGGGGGTTACAAACTGCCAGAGATGATATTCCTTTGAAATTGTGCTTAGAAGCCTTTATTGTGACAGGGGTTTTTTTGTTTGTTTGTTCGGGGGGTTTTTGTGTGTTTTCTTTTTTTTTTTAGCAAACCAGCAAGATTTAAGGAAAAGATAGCAGTCCTTAGCGTCTTCAAACTTTTTCCATAGCTTAGATGCTGTTTAGATCAGAAAGAAATTAATCTATTTCATGTTCTGAGAAAATGTCTAGAATTGTTTTGTTTGTTTTCTTACAAAGAATTTCTTTTCAAAAAATGCTTCTTAGAGAAGTGTTACAGACTGTGCAAGTCCCCAATAGCTAAAATAACTATATGTACTACACCTCTTTTTGGAAACTGAATTAAGGGTCTAGGAGTTGATTTTGTGTGTATTTATTATTTTACTGAATATTCCAACTCTTGCTTTGAAGATACTCGGCAAAGTATCTTTAGAGCTTCCCTTTAGGAAGGAAGGCCCATCTTTTTTGTCATGACTCCATAATGTTTGAGTAGCTGGCTGGCAAGTCGGATGTGACCTCTACTGTATTAATCTGCTTTTATAATCCTTTCACTGTTTCCTTTTGTTTTCTACAAGTTTTTTAATCTGCGTACATTTCTCACCATGACTGAATTTTATGGGGCTATGTGCGGCAAAGTTAGAGGTAGGTAAGTTTCACCTACACAGGTGTACTGGAAAAAATCATTACCATGGGATCTGTTAGGCTGGAAAAATTGGGGTTTTGCTGTTTCACTTGAGAAGTGAGCTGTGACTGGGCTTGTCTGCTGTAGCAGAACAGCTGCCCTGCTGTGGCTTCTTTAGCAGTTCTTTGTCAGTGCTGCACATTGTACAGCTCCTAGAGCAAAACCGTTTCAGTAGGTCAGGTATAACATCTAAATTGTAAGCTCTTTGGACCAGGAATCATGCCCACCTTCCTCTTTTTGTCTAAACATATATTTTTTTCCCCTTCCATAGTCCCTGTAAACCTGTGAGTTACCTACTACTGCCAATAATGTTCATGAGACCAAGGAAGCCTTACTGCAAAAGCTGAGAACATGAACAGAGGAAATAGCATCTTATAACATGGTCTGCTTATTGAAATACTTTTACCAGCAAAGAAGAAATCAAGACTCCAGTAAAAATTGGATCCTTACCCGAAGTAACACATTTCATGTTGCGGCATACTTAAATGTCAATGATGTCCCATGGCTATTTCCATAGATTATTTTTTTATTTAATTCTGTGCAAAACAAATGGCATGCCATATATACATACTCCATACAATAGCCATTCCACACATTTTATTACAATGTTCATGGAACTACTGAGAAGAAATAAATAGTGATGCTACCTGATTAACCCTTGAGGTTACTTCAAACTTCTGTAACTCGTGTGTCGTGACAGGGGTCTGTCAAGGATATCATCTGGTTCATTTAGGGTTTGTTTGTTTGTTTTGGGTTTTTGTTTGTTTTGTTTTTTGTTGGGGGTGGGGTTTTTTTGGTGGTTTTTTATTAAGACAGTATCTTTGATGTTCAACCAATTATGGAAATATACATACACAATTTGTGTTGTACCTTGAATATATCTCAGAAACCTCACAACTGACACTTGAAAGTCGTTAATTGCCATAAAAGTTAAAGAAACATGACTGGAATCTGACATATTGTACTGCAAAAGCAGTTTATTTGTCACCCCAGAAGAGGCCTTTGTACGTGATTAATGTTGCAATGTACAGTGGGAAGAACAAGGGAATACTCACTCCTGAGCAGAAATGTGAGGAGAAAATACTGAAGTGCTGAGCTACAGTAGCTATTTCGGGTTCTTTAAGACCAACTAAATTGATTGCACTGCTTGTTCTGGGAAACCTCACTTAAGCAAAAGAATCAGAAAGGCAATGTGTGTCCTTTAGGTCAGGATTACTGTTCTGGCTAGAATACTGTCTGGGATTTTAGATTAAAGGAAAACAATTTTTTTGTACTGAATTAACATTATGTAATTCATTCTTCTGCTGACCCTGAGATTGATTTATAATGTGATGTGTTAATTTGGGATGTAAAATAATAATTTGTTAAAACACTGATTTATCAAGTAATTCTTCTATTGTGACCTTAATTATTCAATTTTGATTAGTTAATAAGAATTTTGTAGTAGCTTTTTTAATGCTGATATTTGGTCATTCATTAATTTGCAGAAAATCCTTGAAGACAAAATGGGTAATTGCAAAAGTCCCATAAGTAAGTTAAAAAATTTAGAACAATAAATTCAGTAGAATTCTAATCAACCACAAAGGTTTCATGCGTAAAAATTTTAACAAGGGAAAAAAAATAAAACAAGACAAACTTCACTTTTTTAGCCTCTTTCCACTTCTAAACAGGACATTTTAACTTAAGCAATGTTAAGGATGTAGTAACATCAGATACACTACCACTCATGATTTCTCTAGTGTTGTATGTAAAAATTTTGGCATTGGTAACTAATTCTTCTCAATTATTTACATAGTTGATACTCATCTGATTAATCTGAAATATTAAAGACTCCCTATGGCTGGGGTTTTATTTTAGTTGCCTGTTTTTGTCCCTGTACCACTGTTTTATTGTCTTATTTGAAGTATTCAAGAGATTAGCAGGGCATAATTTTTTGCGTTGCAGAAATATCCTGGTTTGACCTTATTCAGAGATTAATATGACTTCCTACTACACAGCTCAGTCCGTAAAATTCCCCTTGCAAGTTTTGTATGCTTTATCTTCAGACTTGTTGACTCTACTACAGTAAGAACTCCTCAAGGTAAAAAACTTCTCCTTGTTTTAATTTTTTTTAAGCATATGATTATTTTTTTTTTTTTAGGGAAAAACCTAATCTCTCTAAAAAAGTTTATGTAGCCATAACACTTTCTACTCTTCCTCAACTTCCCCATACTGAAGTTTCTATAAAATTTTAATGTTTTCTTCCTGATTATAAGCTCAATTAACTAATGAAAATGTGTATGAACATTTTATGAGTTTTTGCCAAGCTAATGCAAAATTGATGGTCTTGTAAGCTTTATGAAATGATGCAATCAGAATAAACCCTTAAAAATAATTTATTTTAAAAGTATTTATTCAAAATCTGTCTGAATTGTGTTTTATAGTACTAGTGGTGGAACAAAAAAATCAGCTTGTTTATCACAATCCATTGTTACTACTGTTGCAGTTACAGATCGATGTGCTTTCTTACTGGAATTTGCTCCTTGGTGGAAATCATCATCCTTCAGTGTATTTGTCATTCATTCTGTGTAATCTATTCTAATGTAGTTTGCTAGGATGAACATCTCTAACATGGGAGGTCATAGACTATGTGTGTATGTATGGTGACAGAACTTGTGCAACATGACATTGCAGTGCCTCCAAAAGCAGTTTAATGTGGAAGCTGAAAAATGCAGTGAAAAAGAGGACAGAGGGAATGTGGCACTAGACTTCAACTTTAAATAATGAATTTATTTTTTTCTGATTCTTCCTTTCTCCGTGTGAAGTAATAGTGTCTATTAAAAATAGATCTGATTCTAGTAGTTCCTGGTTTCCAGTTTTGATTAACCATATGAAAACCTGTGAGGAAAATGCACTTTTTTCTTTTTCTTATTCCACAAAATTAGATGTATGTAGCCACATCAGATTTTGTTCATGCTCCTTGTTTGATTATAAAACAAGGGGAAAGAGGAGGAATAAAAAAGGATAAGAATAAGAAAACTCTAATTGGGTATGACTAGCCAGACTACCAAAAAAAAATACAAAAATCAGGTTTTAAGAACAAATTTAGAATTCTATATTTTTTGTCTTTTTCTTGTATATTATTTTGCTGGCTTAATCTCTTTGGTATATTTATTCTGCTTTTGTTTCTATGTTTTTCTTTTAATGCCACCCCTACCATGCCCAGTTCTAGTCTCCATTTCCTTAATATAGCTCTTCCCATTTCTGAATGCTTAATTTGCTAGTTAAAGTATTCCTGTGATCATCCATAAAATATTTGTATCCCTTTAAGGTTCCCAGTGGCCGTTTCCTTAATCTTTTCTTTAAGTGATCTGACTGGAGTTCACTTACAGGACTGTTTCTTCCTCAGGGGATAGAGTTTCAACTTATGCCTCCTGTGTGCCATCACATACTGCAAAATCTAACTAGTTGCTTTGTCTGAAGAGTGACTTAGAGCACCCAAATCAGTCAGAGGAGCAGTAGATATTGCAAAGCGATGTTTGTCTGTTAGTTACTTTTAAAGTAGTTTTCATATCATTGTCTTTATATCACTGTGAAGGTTGTCTCTTATCATAGGAAGAATGAAAAAAAAATACTGGCTTTATCTCCCAGAATTTCCTTGCAACATAATCCAGCATGGACAACTCTATCTACTGATAAATTTGTTATAGATACTGCAGTAGATGTGGGCCTTGAGAATGGGCCTGTATCAAAAGACAGGTTGATGAACTTGTTCAAATATGGAATGTATGGAAAGTACAGCTGGGAGCAAATTACCACAGAGGTAGAATATTAGTCAAGATGGGCTTCAAAACTGAGTGAAGATAGCAGCTGAAATGATAGCCTGGTAGGTATAGCTGTAACTATGCAGTACACACCACTGCTTCAACTAAGTGCAGCCTTCTTGGAAAATGAGTCAACAACAGAAGGTAACTGATAAGTATTTTTCATGTAGCTCTACATAAAAACTCCAGTCTCTGTTCTAGAGTGTTGTCAACAGCTGCTCTTCAACCATGAACCAAAGTACAATAGTCGTGTGGTACAAAGGACTAGAGGCAAAGCCACTTTGACTTTGGTGAAATATTTTATCCCGAGCTTGGTGCAAACAGACACACAAATAATACCTTACATAATACCTTACATATGCTTACATGTGAAGAAATATATTTTTCGTTATTTTGAAGAGAGAGCAATAATTTTTTGCTTGCTAATTTTTCTTCTCTAATTTTTTTTTTTTTCCACGTGAGCATATCAGTAGTTTTCCCCTGTGTTGTCTTAACACTTTGGAAGAACGTACATATATACCTGCAATGTTATTGCTGTCTTTCTGGTTTACCATTTCTTTATTCTGAACCTCCTCTGCAACTGCTCCCCTGCCCCATACTGACACAGCAGTATGCTGTGGCATTTTCTACTATTCCTGCTACAACTTCACTGCAGCTTGTGTGTGTATTTGCCTGCAACTCCCTGACTCCCCTGAATCTCCCAGAGACCTCCCCTTCTCTAGATGTTGTACAGAGGACCAACCTGGTCTGTTGTTAGGCATTCCTCTGTACCAGGGAAGCAGAGGTAACTCTCCAAAGCAAACTTGCTTAAGTTACTTCACGCCATTGGCCACTTGAATACCAGCCAAGACTGAATGTGATGCAGGTTACTTGCTGTTGTGTCGCCTTGTGAACTCCTTCAGCCATGCCTGTGTCCTCTTAGAAGGGCAGTAGGACAGCAAAAGTGGCCTGACTGCAGTCTCAGACCCTACCTCTGGGGTCTTGTCATGTGCTTACCACACCAATATCTGGCCTTTGCAGCTGGAGAACAGGAGTGCTTAAACTCAGTTTTCTGAAGCAATTGCTGTTTGAGAAAAGAAGCTGTCTTTTGAGATAGCAAATAAAGAAAAGTGATGTCCAGGATATGCATGATGAACTCAGACTGAATGAAATAGTCTCCTAAATTACTACAGCTGAATGCAGATATTGGTATCTGTAGCTATAAAAATCTATGTTAGCATCAGTCCAAGAGAAGGAACATGGTATAGGAAAGTGAGAACCTTTTACTGAAGCTTTCCTGACTTTTTCCTTAAGTTGGCAGATATTGAAGATGTTTTATGAGAGAACAGATGTCACTCATAACTGAATACCTCAGAACTTGGAGGAAAAATGCCAAGGATACCTGTGAACTTCATTAGGTTATTAATGAGCTATTGCATATTTTAATGACTTAAAAAAAGGCAATCAGGTTAGGGAGGGAAAGCAATTAATAATTCTAACAAGCCACCCTAAGGTTGCCTTTATGGAAATATGTAAAAATCAGAAGAAATATGAGATTAAGATCTATACAGACATGTACTGATTAATAGCACAATAAAAATCAGGTTTTCTTCTTAAAATGCTATCTTTCTCATTTTAAAAATATGTCCTAATTATTAATGAGAGTTGAGTTCTTTCTTTTTCTTTCCCTTTATCGTAAGAGAATATTGATATATTCATTCTGCCTCTGTGTTTATTATTCTATTTTTGGAACTTTCATATCTTCCTCCAGTGCAAGTTCTCAAATAACTGCTATTTAGTAATGTGAAAAAGTTTCCATTTGCCCTTCACAACTCAGTGAGCTGTAAACAGTGAAGTAATTGAACCACCCACATCCTGGTCTGCAGGTGATATGAGTGATGTATTTTATTAGCGCTTAATTAAATTGCAAATGTTATGCTAAACTGTGAAATTGCTGACAAAAGTTGAATAACTGGATTAAATTACACCCCTGTTTAAAACCAATAAATAAAAAGATTGTTGAGTAATCTGGAGAAAATATATTCTTCAGCTCTTTTGAAGCAATTAACCTATGCTGTGCTGCTTTAAAAAAAACATCCCTCAGCAAACACATTGAAATTTGAGGCTGTTGCAACATTAATTTCACACCTGATAGTTTCTGATTATAATGATGAAGATTAAATGGATCTCATTCAATCTATTCAATCTAAAGATTCTCTAAAGTAAGCAGATAATAAAAACTTGAAACAACTGTAAATTACTAAAATTAAATTTTTATGTTATTGCATTAAGGTTTGGGGAAGGGTTTAAAAACTTCAGTTTATGAAATCTTGATTCTGTTTCAGTTTGGGCGTTACTGAATGATTTGACTTATTCCAATTTGCTTATTTGGATGTGTGCCTTGAAAAGTCTGATTATGCAAAAGCCATTTGGTATGATTTTGTTTACAACTAACTATTTCCAGTTAAAATTTATAGCTATCAGTAGAACATGCTGGCTACTGCAGAGAATGCTACAGCCAACTGGAAAGAGAAAGACTATTTAATGGGAAATCGGAGGCAGGAGGGCTCCAACAGCACATTTTTTATTTGAAGGATGAAACAAAATGTGGAAAAATACAAATTTTCCGGTTGTAAAATAAGGAGGAGTTAAAGACTGGGAGGGAATTGGGTTGCTATCCAGAATTATTTTTATTCTCTAGGATTACAAAGAAAAAAAAGAGAACAAAACCCATGTCCCTTTCTAAGTGGAGTAGGGGGAATCAAACAGCTACTGCAACTGCCTTCATTCAGTTCTTCTAAGCTGAAAACCTGCACTCAGACAGTTTCAGTAGGTAGTGTTTCCAAATATTAAGTTAAACATTTGAGGATTGTTTCTTTTAAATTAGGCTGATGCCCCACTGAACATAATTTTAAGTTAATTTCTTTGGGGTTTTATCTTTTTTGCTAAAGCACTTTTTTAAGTTAAAAAAGAAGTATCAATTGCATGCTTATTGCACAAAGCCAATGTTCTATTCCTAAATGGTACTGAAAGTGAGGAAATTGAGGAAAGTGAGTCTTGAAGCTCATACTGCACTCTGGATAACTGGAATGAGTTTGTTGTTTACGTGCTCTGAATATTTGTGAGCTCACATGACTTGTAACTAATATTAATAAGGAATACTAAATGTTCTGCATAGATGCAAATGAAGACCTAGAAACAATAACAAAAAAAAGTGCTTTGTCTTTTAGTACTTCTGCAAACCAATGCCCTAATGCTGTCAGTATCTGGAGAAGAAAAAATTTTTGAAACTCCAAATATCTTTTAGAAATGACGTTTCAAATTGCAGTAGTGGGCTTCTTTTGAGAGCACACACAGAATCATTCTTGAGGAGAAAAGACAACGTAGAAAGAACCGTGTCTTGTCCTTACCACCTAAGGAGACCTTCCACTGCACCTTTTGCAACTGGACTTGTCTATCTTGCATTGGCCTTTTTAGCCATCAGCGTGTTAGCAGTAAGCATGGGTAGAGTCCTTCTCAAATCGTCGTTCGCGAAGCCTAGCCATGATGATGATGATGATGATGAGTGGGCAAATCTGTACTATATGGTAGAATCTCAATGGAATGGGAAGTCTCTCTTTTCCGAAGTGAAATTACTGTAATTACTATGTGTTTTCTTATGCTAACAGTGAGATTTCTGGATATTCTTAAGAATAGCTCTGAAAAATACCAGATTGCACAGACCAAGAATCACAGTTTTTAAACAAGTACCAACGTGCGAAAGAAGCACGATTAATGTTGGCAGAAACAAGATGAATTTGTTATTGAGGCTTAGTCACTCAAAGTAAGAAATATTTAATTTTCTTTTCTGTCATTTCATACTCTCTTACAAAAGATTTCAGTGAGCTTGCTGATGATAATGAATTTGTGAAATTGTGAAACTGCAGTTATATGATGTGATATTCAGGCGGTTGTCTGAGTTAACTTTTTTCCTCCTGCAGTTTCAGTTAAGATCAGTGATAACTCTAATTCTGGGCACATACAGGTTAGTCTGATCAAAACTCAGCTTCTAAACCTTATGTGTGGGCTCTACATTTCACATTAGACAAGGAGACCATGTGGATAAGCAAACACACAGAGACATGCATTTTTTGTTATTATTTTTTAAATTATTTTTAGATCCATAATGCTATCCATTAGATGCTTCAGAGTGTCATTTAGAAGAGGAGAGACAGTTCAAATTGAGACCTGGCATTTTTTCTATTTCAGGCTGTAGATACATCCATAAAAATAATATACTGCCCAGTTATACAGTGTATGACATGGAGCCTTTTGCATCCCACACATGGTGACAGCTCTGCAATCCTGTCCCTTATTTGAGAAATTAAAAATTGTATGATCTAGCTCAGAGGAAAATTTTAAACTTGAGGGCTGCCAGGAAAGGGGTATGTCAGAGCAGCCCAAATTGCCAGACTTGCTAGTCCAGAAAAAGAAAGATAACAAGGACGTGGTGGTGGTCTAGTGAACATGCCACTAAAATGGAAGGAAGAGTCCTGGGTGTTTAAATATTACAGATTACCTATTTCTAAGGAATACTCCTTCGTAACATTGAACTGGCAATCTGTTTATTATCTAAAAAGGTAAAGAGCAAAAGAAAACAGCCTAGACTTCTTTCCTCAGAGCTTGCTAGAGCAGGCCAGAGCAGAGATAGATATTTTAACTCTAAATCTGTTGGGGACAAAGAAGAGATACTTGTCAGTTTAATAGATCCTGGGCTGGATTTGAAATGAAGTGTCAAGTAAGTCTCCAAACTGATTAATTCTGATTTGATTACTGACTTCTTTTTTCTTTTTTTTTTCTTTTGGTTGTTTGTTAATTAATTAGACTTAGATCAGCTAGCTTCACAAAGACTGTTGAAAAGCCTTTGGAGAGTAATAATTGTCGAGCTGTCTTGTCTTATAACAATAAAGGCAGTGGCAAACCAAAATATACTTCTTGTTTTCTGAATACATTTCTATAAGATTATATTTGTCATGCTTCTGTGAGCAGTGGTTACAGCAACTATTGTTAACTGTAGCTGTTAGTTGCTACTTAAATCAGTTGACTAGTCTGAAAGTCTGAGTAAAATTCCTCCAAGTATTGTTTACTTTAAATGCCAAGTTCTTAAGTTACATTTTAATGGCTACTGTAGTACTGAAAAAGCTCATCTCAGAGTACAGGAAGAATCTTTCTAGAAATGGTCGTAATTCTGGAAACCACATGTATAGCTGATTTGGTGATAGTGTTTCTTCACATCCACAGAGATGAACCAAGCCAGAACATACCATGAAGCGACCAGTGAGCATTTTGAAAATAAATTTGCATCTAAACTTCAGAACCTAATGTTTTCTTAGCTAGCTAACATGTTTTTCTGTAAGCTTATTGCCATTTTTGAAGTTACTTTGAGACTAAAAGGAAAAGTCTGATAGTGGTAAAGCTTTTCAAGGAATTATAATTGTTTATGGGTTAATAAAAGTTATTTAGCATAACTCAAGGCTAGTAATAAAAACAGAATGGGAACTCTGAAAATTACAAAATCCATTTTAACTATTGTGTGATAAAATGGGAAGTAGTAACTGGGCTACAACCAACAATCCCTATGCTTTTAACAAATTTCTGCTCTTAAATTTACTTGTTGTTACTAAATCGGTTTTCTTAAAACCCAGTCACAGGACATGAGCAAAATAGAGGAGTGAAGAAAGACTTGGGAAGTGCATTGGGTGAATATTGATGTGCAGTTATGATGGCTTGTGAACAAAAGGGAGACATTTTCTGGAAAATGGTTGCAACACTATGGGCAGCAAATCCTGCTCAACGTTAAAGTCTGTAAGTCATCTAGGATAGATACAGTAAGAAATGTTGTAAGTTTTAGATCTTTCAGTTTTGGAGTAGGAATAAAATAAAGTGCTGGGGAAAACCTTGGGAAATAGATAAATTTTTATGAGTCTGCACCTCTTCAATGCTTTCAGTAAAAAGAGACAAATAGCTATTTTAGTCACTTTGGCTTTGGATTTCCAAAATGTTCAGCCCTAAGGAATCATCTTGATCTTTACTGCTGTATTCATGTGAAGTGACATCCAAGTTTATACTCTAGGTAAAAAGCCTAATCATGAACTCCTGATTGTAGAATCTTTAAATATATACTGTATTATTTAAAGAAAGGGTTTCTTCTTTATGTTTCTCTATCTAACAGTAACTACTTTCAAGGTTCTACTTAGCTTTTGCTTTGTTAAGGACCTTGATACTTCAACAAGCTGTTTTCCATAGGCAAGTCACATCTGCTATTTAATCTGCTGCAATAGGAACAGTTACAGAATAACAGCCAGAAATTACAACTGTTCTTCCAATAACCTTTTTAGAATATATGCTGTTTATCCTATATAGGTTCACAAAATAGAAAACTCGAAGCAGGGTTTGTTTAAATATTACATCTAGGATAAGTGGTTACCTTCAGACTTGTGACTCTATACGAAAGTGATATCCTAGATTATCTTTAAAGGTTATCATAAATGCTGTGTTGAAATTTTAGTGACCGTAATTTATAAATTTCTCTCTGTGGAAACATATTCCTCTCCTAACATAATCATCATTCTTCACATGCCTTTTATTGACTGTAACAAGGCTTTTAGGAACACGTAATCAGACACAGTCAGTAAGCTCTGCTTGAAGGTTTGCTATTATGCATTGGCAGAATGCTAAGTTATTTATCTGGGCTCTGTCTAAATGCCACACATAGGCTGTGTATTTCTCTTATTTGGAAAATGTAGAACTTGCATGGGGTCAGATGGTGAATTGGCAACCTGATGCACCCATATAGAGGCAAAAGGAAAGAAGGGAAGCAGAACAGTTCAAGTGGGCTGGATTGCATTTTATTCCCTGAACTCCTGAACTGCTCCAGGGATAACTATGTATTGTACCTTGCATCTAAGCTTCTTGAAAAAATTATTTGCTGATGTCATGTCATTAGTAAGTGACAGAAAGTGAAGTGCATAAGCCTACAAATACCAAGCAAAGGAGATTATCCTCCGCTTTGGTTAACCATTTCTATTTAAAAATAGTAATATGCTCTGAATGTGATTAGTTGCCTGCCCTGCTGTTTTACAGCTGTAACATAAACCATCCAAGAAACAAAAACTCCATCTGAAATATCTGAGGGGGAGAAAAAAGCAAAAAAAAAAAAAAGGCAAAGAAAACTAGTGGGATAAATAACTACAAAAAAATAAGAAGCTCTTTTAACACAGTCTTCTTTTGTGGCTTGGCCTTTTGTTTTTGTCAGAAACTGAGGTTTTTTCCATCAATGAAATACTGTGTATTCCAGTTTTGATGTTTTTCGAAAACATAGATCAATAAGATCTGCTGAGGATTACTGAGACTCCATCTGTTCTCACCATGAATAGGAAATACTACAGATGATAGCGAGCAGATGTATCACGCCTATTACAGTGGTGCTCAAAACCACTGTAATATTGGATTGAAAAGGCAAAAACATTTTAGTTCTATTCAACTTTCTCCTGTCTTTGTCAGGCTCTATGTATGTGTCTGACAGTCAGACATCTCAAAATCATTTTACTTTTCCTTAAAAATCTCCAAAGTATATTGTGGGGGTTTTTTTCCCTTTTTTTTTTTTTCCTTGAAATTAGCATTGTTCATAGCCCAGACAGAATGCAGTTTCACATCCAGTCTAGAATGACATATAATATTTGAACAACTTAATTTCTATGAACTTATGGCCACACTTTTTTGTTTTCTGACCTAATAATTTCTCAGAGGTGTTTAGTACCTTGATTTTTTTAATTTTTTTGTAAGAGCAGAAAGGAAGACAGGCACCAACCAGGTATACTAAAAATTTGCTTGTCAGTGTGGTGGGTGTCCTGAAAGCAATCCTTACTTTGCCTTGAGAGCAGGAGGGGTTTAAAAGCAGGTCTCTCCCCCTGAGATGACCTAGGCTGCAGCAATAGAGACAGAAGAGAGATAGGATCCACACTAATTTAAAAAATGTAGTACCACAATCTCTGTGAGAATGGGTTCTTTTGCAAAAGTTGAAAAGCACCATTAGGCACTTTAATTACATGAATTATATTTATTATTTTTGTTTGGTTTTACATTTAGTACTCAAACTGAGATGAATTTGACTGAAATGCATGCTGGCACAACCAGTGTAGCTACTACAGAGTGGCTGAGGTGAAGGATGGTGAAGTCTTTGAAGGATTGCTGTTCCTGCTGCATTTGTAAGACTGATGGACATAAATCCCACCCCTTTATATCTGGGGCTGTGACTGTTGGGTAATTGGCCGGTTTCATACAGAGATCAGAGCATGTGACAGCTTATTTTATGACATTCTGCTCATTGGGTTAGAGGTTGAGAGGTGAATTCAAAGTGGCAGAAGTTGATGAATGTACTCGGACAGCCAGGGAGATGAAGAACCTCTCTTGTGAGAGGAAGCTAGCACAGCTAAACAAAGTAGGAGTGAGATATGATCAAGAGACAGAAAAAATTGTATCTAAGGTAAATGATTAAATTGGTACAGGTAATAGGTTAAACTCTCTCTGAGACAAATTATGCTAGAAAGTGATGAAGTTCCAAGATAGTTTTCCAATAGGAGCAGGAAAGAAAAAATCTCAAAGTTTTAAGGAAGAGTTTCTTCAGTTCATTAAAAGGATTGTTGAATGTGCAGTGACAATGAACAATACTTACTTTTGGTGCTGAGTTTCTGTGAAGTTAAAATCAACAATTTTGTAACTAGCTTTGAATCTTTTGCTGCTGGGGAATTTAGCAGTGTAAAGGCTGTATTTAGCTTCAAGAGCAATCCTCCCTGGTGGAGAATCCCACTCTGATCTCTTCAGTTTGTTTTGATAACTTCTCTCTTAGAAGAAGTGCTTTGCCAAGTATTATGAAATTTTCCATTTAATTTTGTAGCTCATCTACATTAGGCATGCCCTTGTCTTTTCTCTGATTTTCCAGAGCAAAGAGGATAGACAGTAATACTGAATGATTTTATTTTAGATAAAGTCGATCTTTAGTGGTTGTCTACCTATGTACGAGTAGGCAGATAATGTGATAATGGAATAAAAAAAAAAGTTAAAAAAAGCTTTCTGTCTCAAGTGACTGAACTATTTGTCCGTAACACATTGTTAATCTGGAAAGAAAGTTAATCTAACCATGATGAAAAGAAAGAATTGCACCACAGGAAAAGTTGGCAGCCATCAATCTAATGATGCCACATGCTACTTCCTTGAGGCGATGGAAAGGAGTTTAAGCAGTTTGATAATCGTACTTGTGGTTTAAAAATCTGTAGCTAGGTAGTATTCAATACTTCACTGCTGCTCCAACAGCCTACATGTGGTAGTATGAGACCACCCAGGCTGCTATTACGGCTCTAGACTTGTTTTCTCTCAACACTGATACAATAAAGCAATGATGCTTGAAGAGTGGGATTCAATCAAATTGTTAACGTTAATAAACTTTGCACCCAGTATGATGATTTAATTAATTTTACCTGTCAAAAAAAAATTTTTTGTATGTATTTGATGGATGTATTTGTTTGCAAAAAAAAAAATACTGCTCTGATCTTTTGCAAGCCTTAAATTCAAATTTATATAAAACTAGCTAGTAACAGATTTCAGTCTGTAGCACGTCTCTTCCGGATCCAACAAAACACTTAAGTGGAACCTTAGGTTAAGCTAGAACAAATTGATAAAGAATTTGGAGACTTTTTGTATGTTGAAAAGTTAAGATTGTACTTGAATTTTTCAGTGTATTGTGGGTT
This sequence comes from Cephalopterus ornatus, assembly GCA_013396775.1. Classification (NCBI taxonomy): domain Eukaryota; kingdom Metazoa; phylum Chordata; class Aves; order Passeriformes; family Cotingidae; genus Cephalopterus; species Cephalopterus ornatus. The sequence continues at coordinate 98,238 of VZRE01010641.1, forward strand.
TTGAGTCAGTTGGGACCAACTTTTCCTTAATGATGTGTTTTCCAAGCTTGTAAATGGTAAATATTCCTGGCATTATCGGAGAGCTCACTTTTTTTTTTTTTCTTTTTTGGTAATAGAGCTAGGAACAAATAATTTACAGATGGTATAGCTGTGAATCTGAATGAAAGCATATTGAAGTAAATTCTGAAACAGTGATTGCAAATTATTATTATTCTTATGTCTTTGGATGATCTGGAGTAAGAAAATGGCAATATAAGAAGATAAAGAAGTGGGAGATGCAGTTGTTTGGTACTGCCATTTAAAAACCCTTCAGCCAATGTATGATGATATGAACTTTTATAGCACTGTATTTTTCTTATAACTTTTGCAATTTAATTGCAATCTTAATTGCATTAAGATTTTGTAATGTTTAAATGTAAACTGGTTTTGGCTTTTCTTCTTTTTTTAGTCCTAATTGCAGTCTTGCATCTCATATCTAGCAGTCTTAAGGGAAAAAAGCCTCTTAGACTCTATTTAAGTGTCCCATTATATGAGTAATGCTCACGTGTAAATGGCCTTTGGGGATCCATAGATTTGATCCTTTTATGGTGTTATTTATAGCTTCTAAAACTATGACCAGCTGGGCCACTTAGAAAAGCACATATTTTTGAACTGGAATCTGTACTCAATGCTTGTCTCTGTTTTGCTATGTATTCATCGGAAAAGATTCAGCCACAATCTTGTCTTGGATAACACAGTGAAAATCAATTAATCTACATATATTAATAAAGGGGTTGATTTCATTTATTCAGTTCATCATTTTTGTTATTCATGTGACATTAGCAATGAACTAAGAATTAAAAGAGCAGAACAACACAACTAAGATGTTTGAAGTACTTTTCCCCCCCCCCCCCCAGTGGACAATCTTGTCAGAAACCCATGTGCATTCTAAAGGTCAACCTGCTTATTTCTCTGACAGCATTTTTGGTGGAACACAGTAAAGAGCAAGTTACTGTGTACTGTACTCCTTTTGCTTAGCAATAGCAAAACCAAGTGCTTCTGCATCACTGTTAAAAATGTGCATGTGCACTCACCCATCCTGGAAATAATAGATAAGCAATGTAGTGTTAGGCAGGTTTTATGGAAATAATGCAGAAATTTGTAAGTAAAAAAAAAAAAAGAAGAAAAAAATAGTGGAACAGAAAGCTACTGGTCCATGACCATAGGACTCCAACATACTTTCTTGAGATTCTCACAAGGGTCAGAAAACTAAAAGCAAAAGCAGACAGAAGAAAATTCAGTGGAGGAAATGCAGATTTTTCTGTTAAAAATTGGTAGGCATAGACTCCTTTAGTATTTCTGAGGGCAGAGAAGGGACTAAGATTGGGAAAATAACTGTGGAAGAAATACTTACTTTTTAGTATTTTAGTATTTTTCTTAGACTGTTGCTTGTCATTGCTCTAGTTTATGAGGTACCAAGAGAACCTCTGAAGTTAGTGAATAGGAGAGCTATTTTCCCCATTGGGTGGGAAGCACTGTTCAAAACAAGTTAGAACAACAAAATTACGTTTAGGTAATGTGCCTTTAACAGGTGAAAAAATATATGCTTTGCTATACAGGTGAAAAATATACGCTTTGATATGCCTTTAATTTTCCAACATGGATTTAATTGCTTTTTATCAACTACTGTTGATTTGGGGGGGTGGCAATTAGTGTCATCTTTACATGAGTTGATAAGAACGTTTTTGCTTTTTAATATTTTGTAATAAACATAATTAGCTAGCATCCTTTGTAGCATTTCCAAATATATAAATGTCTAGTCTCATTAATACGAGCTTTTGATTTTGGTCTGTTTTGATCAGGACTCTTTTTAATATTTGTGGTTTCAGTCACAATCTTAATTTATTGAACAGGAAATTATTTCATCTTGGTACTTTCTGGAATGAAAATTATTCTGCCATCTTGAACCTCTACGAGTACTTTAAATACAATGAAACATTTGGTCCTGCTACTCTGTTATACTCCTGTAATCTAGATGATCTCTAAAGATGATCATAAAACATGTCAATAAGACATCTGTAATAAAAACAAAACAATGGTTGTGAATTTCTTTGAAAATTAGAAGTTCTTTCTAACAAAAAGTTCATCTTGGACTACTACCCATCCTCTTATGTAGATTACAAAAACGCAGATTAGGAACAAGTCTTGGAAACTTTAGAAGGCCATGCTTTGTACTGAAGTATTCTGTCAAATTATTTGGATAAATCCTTGATCATGCAGCTCTTCAGGCAGTAACACATCTCTGTTGTACTCTCCAAGCTGTACTTAAAAGATCTAGAAATGTAGCCAGGCATCGAATTCAGCCTAGAGCTCTGTACTTGTGTTCTCTTCTGTCTAGGTAACTGTATCTGAAAGTATGGTTGCACTTGAAGTATTGTATCAAGGAAATCAGTTTGGATTGGTGGACGATGAGCTGGATTAAAAAAAAAAAAAAGTTCTTCTTTNAGTTCTTCTTTGGATGACTAGGTTTAGTGGATCGTGGGTCGTGTTCTACTTGGAGGCTGATGACAAGAGGAATACCCCAAGAATCTATCCTGAAACCTGTCCATTTTCACGGCTTTGTCAATAACCCACAAAGAAATGTGCTCTCGAGGTTTGCAGGTGATGCCAAAATTGGGTGAGCCGCTCTTTGGAGAGACCTAGAGAGATTGGAGGAATGGGACAGCAGGAATCTCATGAAATGCAAAAAGGACAAATGCCAAATCCCGTACTTGAGAAGGAATACATGTGGAGAAGCAGCTCTGTTGGAGAACATCTGGGGGTCCTGGTAAAGAGCAGGCTGAGTGTGCTGCTTGGCACATTGCTGTCTTGAGTAAGGCTGGGCTAGGAGCATTGACAAGAAGGGTCACAGCCAGTTGATCAACAAATGTGACTGTTACCCTCATTATACTGTATCTAGAGTGCTGCATCCAGTTTTGAGTCCTCTAATACAAGGTACTGATAAAAAGAAGTGACCTCAGTGGAGAGTTTTAAGCTGGTGGGGGGCTGGAGCATTCGCTTCTTAATATTTTCATAATTTAACATGCTGACTTCTGATAGAATCTAGACTCATTTTGCTGGTACAAAGCAGAAACACGTGTATCTCCATTCTTCACAATAGCCAACATCATTTCTAGTGTCTTGTTTCATAGGAATTAATTTAGAAAGTTCTGTTTAAACTTAATTATGTTTATGCTGTAAATTGAGAGAAGATTCTGCTTTTCACCAGGTAAAATTAATTCCATCCTTAATTAATTCTCTTGTATTAGTTTAGAAGAGGATTTTATCTGTGACTATAGGGAAGTAACAAAACCTATTTGCTCTTGTGAAGTTTCATCAGATGCTTGCACAGGTTTTACAGTTAATTTACCAACAACCACTTTTTGAGATCAACAGTACAGGAAGCTGCTATTAGTTCTGTAGTAAAAGCTGACCTCTGACCATTACCATCACCCCTTGGTGTTACCTGTGGTCTCTCTGCGAGGGGAAAGCAGGTGTTTCTTCAGCTGGATTGCAGCTGTTCGCAACAGCCCCACTGCCTTCATTCCACCCGTGGCTTTGGGAGATCTTCCATAGATATAATGTGGAGAGAGACTGTGCAGAAACCATACTCAGTAACCCTTCCTTCTCTCAGGCAACACAGGGCATATTTTGAAGCGTGTCAGCGTGCATTCTTGCAAGCTGAGTGTATGCAGCCATTAGTGCGCTTTGGTTTGACTGAGTGCAAGTTGAAGAGCTGTGTTTGACAGCAGGAATAGACAGAAGCAGCTTTGCCTGATCAGGAGAGCAGAGAGAGTGGCCTGTGAGTGATAGAGAATGCTAGTGAACTGAAGAGATATAAGAATGGTGTTATGTGGCAGACATCTATTCATAATGAGCAGGTTTAAAAATTTTTTGAACACTGGTCATAGTTCTTAGTGATAAGAAAAATATTTTCAATATAAATATATAATTTATGTCCACATTTTTTTCTTTTTAATTTATTTGTCATGATTAGATGCAGAAAACTGACCACAAATGGACCTGCAGTGCTTTTTCTGTTGGGATCATTTTGGAGAACCATCTTGATCTTCAAAAAAAAAAAATCTAATGGCCCTCTCTGTCGTTATTTACTTTTTCTGTTTGTTTTGAAGGACTTATTTTAGTTCCTATGCCTTGAAAAAAATTGAGGCAAGGTGCACTCCATTAAAGTAACTCAAACTACAGCTGTTTTACTTACAAATGAGTATTGAGCACAGAGGAGTATAATGTACTTTCACTAAATGAATTTTACATTTTGGTAATTAGATAGTTTGGCTTGGCTTTTCAGCAAGACTTCCCCTCACTAGATATAGGTATCATGGTGAAAGAAAAACAATGTATAAATAAATGCTACTAATGTGAAAAACTTGTTTTACAAGTATAGGTATAATGCAGTCTCTTGACAGACATTTACGCGTTGAGTCACCAGTTACCTGTGCTTACTGGTAAATGTAATACTTAGAAACTAGAGCAGAAAATTGTCAATTGTCCTTGATAAGCAGATCACATAAATGAGAGTTTGCATGTCTGTGCAGAAAGCAATCTCCTATTTGCTGGTCAGGATACACAATGATTAAGAGTTCTGTTACCTAAAGGTTACTCATACAACATAGACTGTAGAAGTGGAAACTTAGTTTCAGGTGATACTAAATTCTTTAATGACTGAACTGTTAGAGAAAACATTTGCAGTTCTTGTTGTCATCATCTTCATAAAAGATGCAATTTCTCAGCTCTATCCTAAAATACAATTACTCATCCCTTAATGTAACAAAACAAAAATTGAACATGTATGAATTATACAGTTTTAGACTAAAAGTGACTACTTCCATAAGTAAATTAGAGATGAAAATTAAATTTTAATTATTACTTGGAGATAACTGTTGTAGTAATTTTCTGTTCTAATGGGAAATAACAAAAGTTCACAAGATACTGCATTTGTAGATAACTTTCAAATATGAATATTCATAACTATCAACTAATCATCACATACATATAGTAAAATTAAGTGTTTTTGCACCACTAGTGTGTGGTTATATTTTTTCTGGTATGACAGCTCCTCTTGGATGACAGATTTGTGTTTATTTGTGGGGTTTTTTTTCCCTCCTACCTACCCCCGTGGTTCATCCTGGTTCATCCATCCTGGTTTGCATGAAATACGTTGCTACGAGTTGTGTTAGGTTGGATGAAGCAGTACAGATGAGGAACTGGCATTTTCTGCTCAGTCTGTGACTTGCGACATTGTCTCAGGTGAGTCACAGTGCCTCATCTGGCCCTTTGTGATCAGCATATACTGCTTATGTACTGCTTATGCTGCACTTGTAAATGAACACAGAAAAACTAGGGAGAAGGTTTATGACCCTTTAAATACACTGCACTGAATGGTGACATAGGTACCTAACCTATGATAAAGTGGCTGATTTCAGAGTATTTATGCTTATTTATCTGCATATCAGATTGCTCACTAAATTCAGTCATCCTACTATTAGCTTGATGTATGTAAGGTTTAAAAAGTCTTTAAGTGCATGACATTATACAGTGTTATATTAATTCATCTTTCAATGTAATAAATGACATTTGGGGCAATTTTTGTTCAGTTTTGCTTTTCAGGCTCTGATAGCTGGTTTAACTATTTTTTTTTTCCATTAATTAGTTAATAAATGCTTTTTAGCTGCTCTAAGCACCACAAATCGTGTTTTATCTTGATTTTCACCTAGACTGTTTGACTACTGTGATACTCAGTAAAAGGAAATTCTATTGATTTAATTTTCCCAAAGACTTATATCTGCAGAATACTGTATTGCTATGACCTCTGCATCTTTACTGTTCAAGAGATTTATTAAAAAAGCTGGCATGAAACAGTTTAGGCAGAAGTTTTTCAATATGAGTATTACTCATGGCTGTTGTAGCTATAAATCATTGTGTTTGGGAAAAAAAATGTAAATACAAACTTGTCAGGACAGAACCTGCAGTAATTTACCAGAACTGGATATTTAGTCCTAAGGATATAATAGATATAATTGCTACATATTTGCCAACGTTTCCACAAATTTTGCTGTAATGTGTTTGTGTGGGAAAACAGGGTGCACTCTTTTTTTCCTGACACCCCAGTAGGAATTAGTTTTCTTTTTCCTATCAACACACATAGGTACTAATAAGAAAGCTGTATTATAGTTGTCTGTGTAAACATTTCTAAAAGTACTTCTGAGATCTGATCAAAATCCAGTTGTTTTTTCTTTTGTTCCTGAGGCCCTACAGTGATTAATGAGTAAGACCAAAGAGGATAAGGTGGCTTCTCTGAGATCATAAGTTAGATACTAAGGGAGAAAGATAGTAAACACAATAATTCAAAATTCTTTCATACTGTAGTCAAACTAGATCTCAGAAAGTTGCCTTTTTCTATAAAGCAGCATAGCTTCAATACATAGATCAGCAAACTAAGACCCAAAGTGAAATACTTCACTCAGAGATAGGCAGAAATCCTGGAGCACAAATGTAGAAGAGAACCCAAATCTTTTAACGCAGTTTAAGTGTTCCTCTCATTAAGCAACCAAAGCCTATCTTTTCCTCATTATTCTCCTTTCCTAAGGTCACGCATTTCATAACACTTAAAAATTAAGTAGTGAGTTGTAGTGGGGTTACACCTTACTTGTGATTGGACACCAGTGGTGCGACTCAGGGCTCAATCCTAGAGCCAGTTCTGTTCAACAAATGTATCCATGATCAGAGTTCAGTGCACCATTATTGAGCTTGCTGATACCGAACTGGGAGGTGCCATTGACTCTCTTGAGGGATAAAAGGCCTTGCAGGAGAATTTTGATAGATGGGAACATTGGCCAGTTGTCAGTGGCATGAAATTTAACTAGTCCAAGTGCCAGATTCTGCTTCTGGAACAGAATAGTGATGGGGACAAGTATAAATGAGGAGAGTAGTGGCTGGAGAGCAGCCCTGCAGAAAGGGTTCTGGGAGTGCAGGCCGACAGCAGCTCGATGGGAGCCAGCACTGTGTCCTGTCAGCCCAGAGGGCAAACCCCATCCTGGGTTGCATTAAACACGGCACAACTAGCCAGTTAAAAGGTGATTATCCTGCTGTGTGCAGTGCTGGTGTGGCCTCACCTGGAGTGCTGTGTGCTCTTCTGGGTCCCACAATTTAAGGAGGATTTTCAGGTACTGGGATGTGTCCAGAGAAGGGCAATAAAGCTGGTGTAAGGGGCTGGAAGGCATGTCCTGTGAGTTGCAACTGAGGACTTAGGGCATGTCTAATATGCAGAAGAGGAAGCTGAGGAGCAATTTAGGTTAACATAAGAAAAGCAGTGCTAACGAATAGTAACACGTATTATGCCACCTGGTCTAGTGGAAGGTTTTCCTGCTTGTGGCAGGGGGTTAGAACTAGATGATCTTTAAGGTCCCTTCTGAGCCAAACCATGCTGTGATTCTAAGGCATTGTTCTCTGTACTTCTTGAGGAAGAGAAGTGGATTGAGAGAGAGATCAGAGGGGCTAATCTTGTATCCAGGGATAGGATGTGTGGGAATAGTTCAAAGGTGCACTAGGGAAGTTCCCAGAGAGTTGATCAATGGCCCAAGCCTGTCAGTGTTTAAGAGGCACTTGGACAATGCCCTTAATAATTTGCTTTAATTTGTTCAGCCCTGAATAGTTCAGTAATTTCTTATTTTCATGTTTTCCTGAAATGATTATTGAAGAGAAAAGTGGATCTGGTATAGCCAAGCATTGTTTCTTTGACTGAAGTTTTACAGCAATATATTTATTAACAGCCATCCTCTATGAAGACAAAGATACTCCTGGGACTTTATGGATTATTGCAGTGGCTCAAAGCAGCTGCCCACATTTGAAGTCATGGAAGCAATTCTTTAACTTTTGCCTGCATTTGTATAGCTCTTATACAGTGCATGGCTTCTAATTGTCAGAAAGTTCTCAGAATTTACTTTTTATAACTATTTTACTAATATATGAGAGTTAATTGGACCCTTACTGCCATTTTTTTATAACAGTAAATATCAGAAGGGGAGTTATGTTGTTTACTTACTTTCTTTAGTACCTATCTTGTCATTGAGGTTCACTGATGAGACAGTCTAGGGTTTTGACATGGATTTGTGAGTCTCCTGGTAAGTCGTAAAGATCAAGAGAGATTTATTGTCATCATTAACACCTTGTCATGCTAAAGGTTAGATGTTTCCTTCACATCAGTTATAAGACCCTATTACCAGGCAGCAACCACTAAAGCTTTTCTCCAATATTAAGTCAGTTGTGATAACAATTAACACATCATTTGGAATTTCTTAAAATCATTTTTCATCTTATTTCAGGCTGGTTAGCTGTGCTCTTCCTTTGAATCAATTTAGTTCATATAGTTAATAAAATTCAAAAGCACTAATACATTAAGATTTATCTGCAATTTTCAGTATCACTGATCATGATTTTTTTGTTGTTGGTTTTTTTTTTTACTTCCTAAAGTTCTAGTAAACCATATATACTTTTTGTCTTCATTGGAACTTTTGGACAGTTTTCACCACACCAAGCAGTGCAGCGAATCACTGTTTGCAAGCTATGGCGCTCTGCCTGCAGCCCTTTCCAAAAACATGTTTCCTTTTCGACCATCCATCAGCAAAATACTGGCGTGAAATTAAATGCATCTCCTCTCAGACAACATTGAGAGAGTGCTACTGGATTGCAAGAAGATCTTGACAGCATTTCAGAATGTTTTCTTTGAAAATAGTTATTTATCTTGTTGTTTAAATAAGAATTATGGTTTCAAATGACTACACACTGATTGTAACTCCTGTGTAAGTTTATCAAAAGATGCACCACCAGAAAACATTGTAATTGAATTGATTACTGAAGTAAATCGTAATCCAGAACACAGATATGTGCACATTTTTCTCTTTTTTCCAGTGGGTCCACGTCTTTACAAAGCTGACAGGCCTCTCTACCAATTTTGTCTATGTTTCGTAAATCTTCTATTTCTTGCTACTGAGGTACCACCACATCTGTTGTAGATGTTCTCTGGTCAGTCAGATAATTTCTATTTATAACTGTTGTACAAAGCATATAAATTATGCAATACACCAGGAGGAAAGTGTTCTTATCTCAGATGAGAATCTGAATTTAAGATGCATACCATAGCACACATAGCAAAACTGCAGGGTGAAAATAAAATTTAATTAAAAATAGGACTAATAAATAATGTAGTTAATTAATAATAATAAAGTTTATATTTTTAAAAATAGAATATTAGTAAGTAATCCACAGTAACAGCCAAAAAATCATTCAAGAGGCAGCTGATGCATTTCTGCATTGTTGTTTAAAACATTAATATAATGTTGGAAGGCATTAATTTAGGTGGCATTATGGTTATCACTTATTTCAGGTTTGTCCATATCTGGAGATATGAATTGGATTACAAATTCATAGTATTTAAATGAATTAGGCACCGAGATTCTATTAATTACCAAAGTGTAATTCATACAGCACATATAAGCATGTTTTTGTTAGGGTATATGTTGATGGCACAATCTCTAAATGCAGCAGGTGAAAACATGAAGTTAGTTGAAACAATGGAAAAGTTATTATTGATAACTGTGTCCAGAAATTCATGCACTTCGAAGATTTTCCTTGAGATATTTAGAAGAATGAAATCAGGAAACAAATGGTCTGAATTGGTTTGCTTACATTTTTTATACTTTAAGACAAAATAGCTCTTTAGTCTTTTCTATCAGGTCTCATTTATCATCCTAAACACATCTTAGTGCCCTTTCCAGTTTTCAGACAATTGAGCAGAGAAGTCATGAGGCTCTCTCATAATGAGAACAGTGGAACAATCTTTGAGCAAAAAGCAGTGTTTTAAAGCTTTGATTGTTCTACAGAACAATGTGTCAAACATATCATACCTGCTCTCAAAACAGCTCTGCTAACAGTGATTCTGCTCCTCTGCCTCCATTACCCAGTGTCAAACTTAGCACAACAAGGATGATCCACACAGGCAAGATATGTGTGTGAGATGGGAACAGAAAAGGTTTATGAATGTGTACATATCAGCTTACAGTGAAATACCAATCCACTCTTGTAACAAAGGAATTTAATTATAAAATACAGCTAAACAGCTGCAGAAATCTTTCAAACATAATTTATTAATAGATGTGATTTTTTTCTTTATATTACCTATTCTCAGGGATATATAATTCCCTGTTAATTGTTTTTGATGTAGAAGATGCAATGGGAAATTATAGTACTAATGCATTATTAAAAACATATTTATCTTTCTTAAGCTGCTTTTTTTCTACTGCACAAAGACGGTGAAATAAGTGAAATATTTAAAAGTGTATTTATAAAAATCATCACTATAATGTAGCACCAGGAAAGACTGCATTTGTATAAGTATGGAGATGCTGCTGATAAAACAGCTGGGGTTACCGCACTTTATGTGAATTAATAAAGTTTGAATGCACACATAATTATAATAGTAATAAGAATATAGAGAAATGGAAAAGAATATTTGAAACTTTGCACAGTTCCAGGTCAGTATTTTTCGGTGGGTGGTCAGGGCAGGATTTTTCTCCACAACTCTGTGATCAGGTTTCTATTCTACCTTTGTTTAGTTCAATGCCTCATGAAATTGAAGGCAGTTTGGCAATGGATGTGCTGGAATGCATGAAGGGGTGTGAAGGATAGCGTCTAAGCCATTATAGCAAGTAATCTTTCCTACTATATTGATCATGCTGGATTCTGTGCTTAAATAACTGTACTAGAAAAAGAAATAACAGCCTAATAAAACATGCCAGGATGCACACTAAATGTGCTAGGAGATTGGCTATTAATGACTAAAAATTCCAGCTGATTAGACAATTGTCTCTTGAATGTGCTTTCGTATATATCAGCAGCTGTGCCCAGACCTCTGCAAGAATGTTGTTGGTTGGAAGTTAGAGGCCTTACATAAAGTTGAATCAAGCTCTACTTGAATCAGAGTAAAAGGCAGAGACTATATCAATATTAGCAAGTAATGATACCGGAAATAGCCTGCTAAATTTAAGCTTTTTTTATTTCTTCTCTGAGGGCCAGTAAGAAATCAGTGAAAAGTGAAAAATCTCAAGGATAAGAGTTTATTTTCTTCTTTTTTGCTTTTTGCATCTTTTAACTGTCTCCAGTCAGCTCTTACTGACTCCCTGGTTCACTCTGCCCATGTATTAGCAATACAATTGGAAACCTGACGCTAGTATTTCCTAATTTGTATGTATTGCTTGAAACAGCATAGCCTGAAAGGATCCGTTGGTTTTAACCTCATTGTGATATTCTGTATGCAAGAGTAGAAGAAAAAAATAGCAGTTCTTTTTCCTATCACTTATCTTAGTGATCATTAGCAAAAATGCCATTGTCATAACTGGTATTCAGCACGGCAGCTTGCTACCTACAGAAGTAGCTTTCCTTATTAGTAGGTGGCAATACCGATCAAAATACCAGTTGCAGTACTTACTTAGGAGAATATATGAAAAGGAAGTGGCATAATGCTGTGACACAACTGCACTGCAGCTATCCTAGCAGAGATTAAAAGGTACACAGTAAAATGTAAACCCACACCTTAGTTTTGCTTACTTTGCTTTATTAATTTGAAATAAACTAGGCTAGAATAAAAAAAATTTGTTAATTTCATTAAAGGTGTTTCAGTTTCCAAGCAAAGAGAAAACTTTACTTTCTTCTATTTCATATAGGAATGTTTCCATTTGAAGTAAGATTTTTAAACTCTCTGCTGCTGCCTCCACTATACAGAGCTATGGACAAAAACAAAAGCAGTGACAGATAAAATATGGCTGAGAAACTAACAGGATTTTGTCTGTCTTTTCAGCCAGATTGATTCTTCTTTGTTGCAAAGACACCTTAAGAAAAAACAGACTGAATGTTATAGGAGGATCAATACTTGTCCACACTGGTAAATGGCACATTCTGGAGTCAGAGTTTATTCAGAAGAAAAATAGTAGCATGTTACTGGGAGAGGATGTGGGGTATTTAGAGAAGTCTCCTTATAAAGGTGGATCCTGAATTTCACCAAGGGCTTCTTCTCCCTTACATCTGCAGTGCTAGTAAACATTGTTGACTTGTTGACTGTATATATGGTCCAGTATATACACATGGGTTTTATTGAGGCTAAATATTACATTTTAGGGCTTTGTAAGCTAGTTGTCTGGAGACAAAACTTAGCAACTCTATTAACTTGGAAGGAAGAACATTCTATTTTAATATAAGGTCTTTTACTTCAAGGTTTTCATCAACTGTCCATCACTGCAGCTACTGACAAATGAGGAAGTGACTCTTGAAAAGGGAGGGGTATACTTCAGTGATGCTTAGCAATTCCAGAGGGTGAGCACTACCAATATTTTTTTAAAAATAAAGGTAGAATCACCAAATCTTAGAAAGTTGCATGGTCTTCCTTGGTTTGAACTAATCCTCCAGAGGTTTTTACGGCTAAACTACTTGAAACTGTTTTTCTACCCCACTTCTGTTTTTTAGTTTCCTTCAGTGCCATTTTGTAAAGCATAACCAGTTTTATTTTGCTAAGCAGAAGAAATGAACCAAAGAATTAAAAAAGCACAAGCAGAACTGTTGATGTGTCAGCAGTGCTGTCTGATGTGTCCACAAATGTATGGAGTGGAAAACTCCAAAGTGTCTTTATCTGTTAGCATAAAAAGGCTTTAATTGGGGCATTGTGGTCTGCAAACAGATAAAAATATAGTAGTGGTAGAAGGAGAAAGTAGCTGATCAGCAAACACAATGAAGATATCTTTACCATTAAATTTAGAATCAGATTGGTATTATAAATTGGTTTGCAACTTGGGGGGAAAATATTGAGATTTAACAGATGTAGATAGTCACTCACAGAATCCTGGAGGCACAGCTAGAATGACTGCAGCTGTATGGGAAAGGCTGCTCTTAGTTCTCAAGGAAAAGAAAACAACAGATAAAAGATGGCAGAATGATGAAAGTGGTATAATATTTTATGGACCTAAGTTCCCAAGATATTTCAGTGCAATAACAATATAAATCTTTTTTGATATTTATTCTGCAGTTGACTTGCATTCCAAAAATGAACAATGTGTTATCTTCTGTCTGTTACAGTGTCTACAGATTGCTAGTGATGCACAAGTGTTCTGTGGTCATGTTATAGTTGTTGGTTAATACAACTTCGATCTCCCTTCTCAAATATTCATGGCATATTTACTTATATATTAAAGATTATTTTGAAGTAGAAAATATTTTCTTTGACTCCCCTATTTGTCAGTAGTACATGTGCTAACTTTGCTGTAGAAGATTTTTTATTTGTTTTTTTTTTTTTTTTTTAAATTATGGGTATGATTACAGTGTAGCCTTGAATGGGAGCAAGAGCAACAGCATCCATGTAAATGCAGCTCCTGAGAGAAAGAGTGTGTGGTTTCTTCCAGCTCTTTCTTAAATATCTTCATGGCTAGTCACAGTTTCTTGAGTAGCTTGCTTCCCACTGAGCTGGCTTTGAGCACAGGCAGCTAAATTCCTGGATTGGAGAAGACACTCCACATGTGCATCCTTGAATCAGGAGTACCACATTAAGGACCTGATGTTTTAGTTTTTTAAGTGTCCGCCTTGAGACATGTTATTTTCTAGTTTTCCTGATTTTTCTCCTGTTTGTTTGTTTGCTATGATATTGTGATCCAAGCAGTTTATTTTACAAGTTTAAAAAAAGTATGCTAGCATAGGTGGATGCATTTTTATTTTTACACATGCTCTTCCTGAGCCTCTAAAGGTAGGCTTTAGATGCCAGATACATATTTACCTACTGTTAGTCTACATGTTTAGTATATGCTTCCACATATTGTTTCCAAATATTGCTTCTAAATATCCTAGAGGAGTTTGATTGAAGTACAGTAGTACATTAGGAAATTGAAGAGGTCTGCACAGGTTATGTAGTTCATCCCTGTCTAAATGGAGTAAATATTTATGATTCATTATTAGTTTGTTTTCTTCTGTCTTGAGTCTAACAAACTTAGCAGCATGTTAACTTTTTTTGTTATTTTTCTTACATAAAACCAAAATCACCACCTTTGCTTAGTTCATCATCCTAAAGATGATGTTTTTAAACTTTAAACAGAAATTCTAATACTAGATTACAGTGTCATGAATTAAGGATACAAGTAATTTTGCCAAGTACAAAAGGCTGGTTTTAAAAAGATAAGTCTTAAAAATACAAAAATCCTGTATCTTCTAAGAGAAATCCCCAACTTTAGGAGAGAACTATATGGAGTAGGGATTGATATGTGTCGGTATATGCAATATTTTAATTTTCTGAAGTATATCTCGTTATATTTACATATAGGAGCAGTGTCTGTTTAAAGGTTGATTTTTCTATGTGTTAAAATTCAGACATTTGCACAGAAGTGTTATTTGAATTGTACATAATGAGAACAGGATAAACAACAAAAAACCTCCAAATTTGAAGCAAGAAATTCTTCAGACAAAATCTCCTTTAAAAAAATGCACACAAACTTGAAAAGCTTTTCCTAGTATTAATTGTTCTCTTACTGCTGTTTTTTAGTCATTTTATATATCAGGTCATGATTCTGGATGAAAAGTTATATTCAGCATTTATTTTACTGCTGTGCAGTTGAGAGCTTAGGGCACAAAATGAAAATAATAAGGTGAAAGCCAAACTCTCACTCAAAGTGTGAGTCACTTTTTAACTAAAAAGAGTCTATTTTATCAAATCACTGGGGTCACTGGCCAACAATTGCTTCATAGGGCGATGTGCAGCTATGCCTGGGACCATTTGTCTCGTTTAAATCTCTATTCTTTGGAAAACCGCTCTCGATGTTTTTCAGAACGCTGCCGATACCCCTGAAGTATTAGGCATTTGTCCCTCATAGTGTGTGGTATATCTGCTTTTTCTTCTTTTGCTTTAGGAAAGCTGTATTGCAGAGATCACTGAACAAATCATTAAGACAGTGGATAGGGATGCAGCTGGGGTCCAATGTCTGGATCTGGTACTCTGAGGGTGTCCATGACTCTTTTCCTCTTCCCACAAGTGCAATAAAATTCCCCCTCCTGTCAAATATGGTCTCAGAACTTCTATTCACCCTTACTGTTTCTCAGCATGAGGCATACTCTGAAATATACTGACTTTAACCACCAGAAAGTTTGGAAAAGCAAGAGTGAGCTGAACACCACTCCTCCATGCCTAGAGTATGTTAATTTTGTTTTCACTGTAGATTGACAGTTGCAGAGAGGCTGAGGTTGTTGAGACTGTTCCTTTAGTTTTGTGTCTTGCGTTTTTGCAACTTCCCTTTTGCTGCTATGTGTTCCTGAAGAGTATAAAACTACCTTAGTTTTCTGTCATATAATCCTTTTATTCCTAACCTCCTTCAGAGATAGCCTGTGTAAGTAGTACCCTGGAAAAAGAGAAAATATCTTGAATTATTTATTTTTTAAGAAATTAAATTTTTAAGAAAAATCATAATAAATATGTTTTTTTAAACAGAATTATCCATAAAGAATGTCTTTCCAAACAATCTAGTGTGTACTGGGGTTTTGGATGGGGAGAAATTACTGTATGTTTTCAAATTGTTTAACTATTTTAACATTTCTTCTCCACCTACAACAAAAAGCTTTATAGTTTTTAGCTTATTAATACCACTGAGAGTCTTCTTTGGAGACCAGTAATTCCCTCTCTCTGCTAAAAGAGAAAAGCAGCTCAACAAATAAGGCAGCAAGTATTGCTTAACCTTTACTGCAGTTGCATTCCCTTTCCCCCCAAACAATTAAAAGGGAAAGAAAACAATCTTCTGGCAGTGATGGAACAAGACGGACACTGCATTGTATTAGTTTGTGACTCAGAGAGATACCCCATGTATCTCTTCTGACAAGTTAGACACTGTAATTCACTAAGAAGAAAAAATGTACTAGACTTGAATTCACCAAGAGTATTTACTGACTGGCGGAATAACATAAACTTAACTTTTTCCTTCATCCAAAATACAAATCAGAAAATCTAAGGAATACCTTTCAGAGGTACTAGTTCTGTGAGCATGTCCTGGATACTTATGTTAAAAAGTGTAAATCAGGATTAATCATTAAACATGTTGAACATGCAAAGTTGGACTGAACTGTGTTTTTTTGCTATTGCATGTGAGTGTTGGGTCTACTTAGGATCTCTCTGATCCTAAGTAAGGAGTGCTGTTGCTATTGCTGCTTGGCTGCTGCTTCTTTTTGCATCTATCTGGTATGACAGCAAGTTTTGACTACTTCTTGCAATGTCTTTGTGCTGGTTATGTCAGCTAAAACCTGCCCAGAATTTATGTCTTTTCTTGCCTGGTCTTTCACTGTTACAGTCTGGCTTTTATCCTCCAGAGCCTGCACAGCATTGCTAGTCTTGGACTACAACCTTGACATCAGTACTCAAAAGTGAAAAGAGCACTGCTTGCAAAGTGCCTTGAAGACAGTCTCCACTTTTGTCAAATTGTGTTTTGTTTGACTTAACATTATCTGTGAAAGCTCACACAGTATCAGATAAACACCAAAGCAAGTTCCAAGGGAACGTGGTAGGGACAGGGCAACAAACTGCCAGACCTGTTCAAGCAGCCTTGGAACAGCCTAATTATTCTTGGTGTGCTGCAGTGAAAGACATCATGTGTTACTGTCCCCATTAGCAAAGAATAATCTCTAAGTATATGTTTGAAAATACACATTACCCAAAACAGGCATCATTTGCAATGAGGGAATAGGCTGAGGTCTGGACACACCCTTGGGGTACCTCCACTGAAATACAAGCTTGTGAAAGGGAAAGGGATGCTGAAGTTTATTTGCTTTTGAGAAATAAAAAAGACAAAATGTTATTAGATATTTAATATTTTTATAAGAGGAGGTTGTTAATGAAATGCTAAGGCTGTGGTTGGCTTGTCATTATACAGTCTTGCTCATCACTAATTGAACTGTACCTAAAAACTAGTTACTAATTTTTTTCCATATAAGTGTTTTGCCTAATTAGAGTGAGTTCAGAAAAGAGCAGCATGATTGGAAAGCTAGGGAAATTGCTTCTGAGGAGATTAAAGAAATTAAAATTCATAGCCTGGTGCACAGATGATTATTGGGGGGAAATTATTCCTGAAGTATTTATGACGGTGAAAATATTCTTCATCTTAAAAATGGCTGAAAATGGCTTTAAAATGGTTTAAAAATCCATCCAATTCCAAATCATTTTGGTTTATCAGGAGGAAGACATGCAGGCATCTCACTGTGGAATTTGGATATGGTCATATGCATGTCAAGAAGCATGTGAAAATGAATTTGTCATGACCCACAAACCTGCTGTGCATAATGGAATATCTGCTTATCTAAGCTGTAGGCATGGGACCTTAGAGAGGGTGTGATAAACCCTGCAAAGCTACTGGAGACAAAAAGATTTGATCCCTGCAGCTGCATAGTACACTCCAAAGTGGTGTCTGAAGTTTTGTTGAAGGTTCAAGATAGTGTACTTCTGTATTTTGTTGCTTCCCTCATTTCAGCATCTACAAGAGTCTCACAATACTGTGCTTAGTTGGATGTTATGGTGATTTCTCAGGGAAAATCTGAAACGTTCCTTTTACTTACTTAAGTGATAAGGCATTGTAAGCTTATTGCTTCTTTCAGGGTTTGGTTTTATCCTGATGCTGCTTTCCAGATTGCCAGAACAGCAAAATTGCTGCAGCAGAAAATTTTTCATTGCATTACATGGATCCTCAAATATCACTGTAGGTTCTTACACTGGATTAGGGTTGTAAGCCAAGAAAAAATTGTATTACGAGCTGAGAAACATCAAGTTTTGCCAGTTCTTTGATCCCCTTCCCAATAAGTTCTTTTCCCTCTCTCTCTTTTGTGAAAAAAATTGGAGTGTAGCTCACAAAAGCTTTAAATTTCCCGAACTATTAATAGTCTACCTTATACTTTTGATGGTGGAATTATAAGGCTTTAGAAGCCTCTGAGATTCCCAAAGTGAAATCTCTGAATGAAAAAAAAAAAAAAAAAAAGGCAAAAGCAAAGCTCCTTTAGCTTTCAGTATGGGGATTATATGCATTTATATCCCTGTATCCTTGTTCATTTTCCTTTGTTGCTACTTGTACCATTTATCGGAAGTGAACCTATTCAGGCCCTACACCAAAGAAAAGTGTCCACAAGTACGGAGAGATCTGGCCCTAAAAGGTTTATTTTCAAGTGTACTTGGAATTAGATTTAACGCTAAAATTATCATCCATAAAAAGGAATCAAATTGTATAACGCAGAAAACTAGATCAGGTGAAAAAGGTTCTGCTTAGGAGAGGAAGTTCTAAAATGTTACTGTAAGTGATGTAAATCATAGAATCACAAAATGGTAGAGGTGACAGGGGTATCTGAAGGCTGTGGCCTCACAGCCCTGCCACCTGTGGTCCCCAGCAGGGTCACCTACAGCCCGATGCCCAGTACTGTGTCCAGATGGTTTTTTAATATCTCCAAGGATATCTTTGTCCCTCCCACTGTGCACCGCTGGAAAGACCCTGGCTCCATCCTCTTTGCACCAGTCAGGTGTTGATCTACATTTGATGAGATCCCCTGTGAGCCTTCTTTTCTCCAGGCTGATCAGTTCCATCTCTTTCAGCCTCTCTTCATAGGAGAGGTGCTTGGATCCCTTAGGTATTTTTAGAGCCCTTCACTGACTCTATCTTGGATGTCCATGTCTCCCTTATACTAGAAACTGGGCAAGGTAATCCAGATGTGGCATCATCTGGTAAATCCTTTTTTTCTTTTTTTTTTTAGTGATAAATAAAAGAATAAATAATTACATGCTAGAGAAGTTAATAAATAAGACAATAATATATAAGCAGGTGCAATGGACTGATTCTGAATATTGCATAATTCTCAGTGGTAACTGCATGTTGCAGATCTGTAGTCAAATCTGTGCGTATATATAGTATAAGCCTTATTATATCCACCTAAGGGATAAAATCAGGATTACAGCAGGTTTTTTTAATGTTTCTTGCATGTGTTGCAGCCATGTAATATGGGTTAATTTATTGTAGCTCATCTTTATAGGACAGATACACTCATCTTTTAACAACTGCATCAAAAGTAGAAATATGTCAGCCACTTCGGGCTTCATTTATAATACTTTCCTGTTGCTATGGCAAAAATACAGTACTTCACCTTTTCAAAAGCCAAGGAGAGAAATAGAACATTTGTTGTACATGGGTTATTCTGTATTAGAGAAAGACAGCTGCATATCAAGAAAGGAGCTTGTATTATCACAGTAGTGATGTTCTTATGATTGTGGTTAATAATACATTTATTTTTTTCTTTAGTTGCTAACTATTCATTGAACCATAGGGAGCCAGAAATACCAGTTTTCAAACAGAGGTGTTGCACAGGATAGGTTGAGGATTTTAAATTGATAGATGGATGGTTTGGCGGCTTGGATGATGACTATTCCTGTTGGTTACTAGAATATTAGCTTTTATTACTAGCATACACAGTTCATTTGTTTTCTCATCCATCACCACAGAAAACACCTTTCCCTTTCTTTAGGAAGTCCTCTGAGGTCGTCTTATCTTCACAGTCTGTAGAGACATGGCTTCATAGATGTATGGACAAGCATAAGTGGATATACTCATAATGTGGTTAACAGAAAATGACTGAATATGGAGCTGTGAATGCTGCTACTCTGTTCCAGCATTTCTACCAGCTAGAACTGTAGGCCTCCCAATAGTTCCCTGTTTGCATAAATAAAGTGGTTGGTAATGGCATCCTCTTGCTTCAATGTCTAATTACAAAAATAGTAGTGAAAGAATAAAATCAGCAGGTCAGACATTGCTATTACCATTTTGGTTCCAAAAGGCTTAAGAAGACAAGGGTTGCATAGGCAAAAAATTGTGTTTTGTTATAAGCAGGAAAAGCACATCTTGGTGTACTGTTAGAGGAAGGTAGGTCTTTACAGCTAATTAAGTAGTTGGGTGTGATAGGCCCCTCGTAGTTCCATTATACTGCACTACTCCTGTGTAGACATACATTTATGCTTACAAATTTAGTAGTGGCAATTCCTGCTGCAGCAAGTATGATTTAATGTAAAAAGAAAAACAAGTCTGTAGGCTGAAGACACCGTCACATAATTTAGAGATAATTTCATTTGTCAAGCAAGCTAGTGGGCTTTGCAGTAAAACAAACCAGAATTTGATTACTGTCTATTACTAAATGTAATTTAACCTTGTTTAGGAAACATATAGCTGCTCTGTAATGCTTTGTTAAAGCTTAATAAATTAAAATGCTACTGTTACTCCCATGGACATGACTTTTAATTTACAAACCACTTGCACACTAGCTATTTTAAGCATATTTGTATAACATGCTGTATCAATTAGTTTTTTAGACAAATCAACACCTATAGTTGTTGTGTTGTGGGGGGAAGTTGGTAATGGTTTTCTTGAGGGTTTCTTTTCAACTCGTGTTTTCAGATCAGTTGTGGCATCAGTCCTTTGATTTAGATCAAAGCAAGAACAAAAGCTTCTTAGGAGCAAGTGAGAGTCAGAAGGTGAAAATGAAGAGAGGGAAAGAATAATGAAATCCCACACCACAGCCTAAACCAGACTACTAAAATGCGTAAATCCACTTTATATAGCTTTAGCTGTGATATTATTTTACTGTAATTTACTTATGAGCCCAAACCTTCAAAAGCTCAGATAGTGTATTTTCTCCCTTGATTACAAACCAGTGAATCTTATCTTGCCTGTACAGGTGCTGAATTTTTTATTTCTCAGCCTATATTAGCTTCTAGTCATTAAAGATCTAGGGCACTTAGTGTAAATATTAAAGATGATATATGAAGCCTAAGAAATTTAATCTTGGGTAATTACACTCTACCTTGGTCTTCTAGCTAGCAAAAGTTTCGCTGCAATTTTGGTTGCATAAGTAATCTGCTAGTGCAATATTTGCTCTTGAATAACTTCAGCGCTGACAAGATGAACACTGTGGTTCCATAGATTAGCCTCATTTTTCTAATTATTTTATGAAAGTTACATGATGTTCTCTGATTAGCTGTAGAAGCCTACACAAGAGGTGTTACATTCAAAAAATATGAATTCTTTTGCCTTGCATATGTGTTGAACTAATTGCTTTTCCTGGTTCTTGAAATACTATCCCGTGGCCATAGTTTTCTTCTGCAGATCAAAGATACAAACTTTTCTGTGTAGAAAACTGTATATTATTGCCTGTGAGCAGATTTCTTACTGACTTACTAATAGGAGATTAAGTTCATTATCTACAAGATAACTTCCTAATAAGCTCAGATCTGGCACAAATAAGAAGCTGAAGATATGCAGTTTGTCTGACCCGTACATAGGTGTCCTTTCTGTGTTTATTTGACAGTTTCATTCTCTTCTGGCTGACTGACATGTCCCTCTGGAAGAAGAGAGTACGGAAAGAAGGGCAGCTAATTAATACTTCCAAATTTTGTTTCTATTTCTGACTCATCTGCAGTTTCCCTTTTCAGATACATTGGGGGAAAATATCAAATAGAATCTAATGAACTATTACTGCTAGCCAATTAAGACACACACACACACACATACACGCACACACTCATGCATAAATTAGTCACAATGCTGTGCAGATTTCATCACCTAGGAAAGCAGTATAATTCAAGTCAATTAATGAATACATCCTTGCCTTGAAAACTGTTCCATTTTGATCAGCCCCATTGTACATTAGACAACAGCAACTCCAGAATGTCTGCACAAAAATGAAAATCATTAGAAGTCTAAAGAGAAAAGCTGGAGAAGACTGATAGTGTTTACAAGCAAAACAAAAACAAAATATAGTGAAAAGACATAAACAGCTTCAATTTATTTGGGATCAGGTAGGCTCTCTGTAACAGAGTCAGAATAAATTGAAAAGACTAGTTTATAAATGACAATAAAATCTTGTAAGCATTAAAATAAAATTATGAGAACTAAAGCAATTAAAACACATCATTAAAACACATGTGCTAATTACAATGGCAGGTTATAGTCAAAAACTAAGAGTTGACTGTGATTAAACTAGTCTAGCAATGTATATAAAAGAAGTATGATAATACCAGATAATTTTGAATCATATAAAATTATAGGGAAATTTTATACTCTAATACACTAAACACTGAATTATTATTTAGGTATTTTTAGGATTTAAAAATGTTTTATTCCTTAATTGTTCAATTCTTAGCATCCTATGTGTTAAGCATTTGCTACTTCTTTTGATGTGTTAAATTAGGTGGAATATTATTTGTTTTCAAATGGCAGATCTTCTCTGCTCTTAGTCAACTTTGAAATTATTAAAATTTAATTTCCCATATCTAAGCTTTATAAATAATATTTCAGAGTATTTTTTTCTTCTTCCAAGAAGTAAGGGAAAATTGATAGTATTCTACAAGCATACAGCAATCAGTCCCACTATTAACATAGCGCCTAATACACTGTCATATTTAAGGTGGGTTTTTTTATATTATTTGAATTCCACACATAAATTATTCTATTTACAATGGTTAGGGCAGCCAGTAATTGCTTGGGATTGTTTATGGAAGAATGTTAGGATTCCAGAATGGGATTGTTCTTCTACAGACCACTAATGTAGGCGTATCTACTCTGTCCAGGTCAGAACTCACTTAGGATCTGTGCTTCCAGGTAAGATATATCCTACAGCACTTCAGCACAACCTCCTCTTGTCTATTTACTTTGGAGAGAAAAGCTTGTACTTGTTTTTATTTAGAAATTCTGGGTTCCAGCCAAAGCTCTCCTCACAACCAGGCCGATGTTCTTCCTCACCAGCTCATGTTTTGGCATGTGGGGAACAGCCTGCTCCTGTAAGACTGCCTCCTTAGAGCACACTCAGCTCTCCTGGACTCCTTTGCCCTTCAGGACTGCCTCCCAAGGGTCTCTCTCAACCAGTGTCTGTGCTCCAGAAGTCCAAGCTAACCATTCTGCTAATCCCGCTGCTAAGTTATCTGAAAACTCCTATTTTGTGATTGCTGTGCCCAAGACGGCCTCCAAGTACCACATTACCCACCAGTTCACACAGCAGGTCCAGTGGGGCATCTCTCCTCACTGGCTCCTTCACCAGCTGTGTCGGGAAACTGTCTTCCACACACCAGGAACCTGTTTTCTGTCTTCTCTCTGCTGTGTTGTATTTCCAGAAGACATTTGGTAAATTAAAGTCCCCCATTAGAACAAGGAGTAGTAAGCATGAAACTTCTCTCAAATGCCTATGGAATATTTTGTCTGCCTCTTCATCCGAGTTGTGTGGTTTATAACAGATTCCCTTCTTGGCCTTCTCTCTGATTCTTACCCATAGACACTCAACCCTATTGTCACTGTCATTAACCTCAAACAATTTAACATACAGGGCTACCCTGCTGGCTCGCCTTCCTTGTCTGCTTCAAATCTTTGTGGAGAGGAGTTTAAGGCCAGTGAAATTTTGCATTTAGATAGGATAGCTTCCTAACACTTTCTAATACTTATTTTTCCCCCCCATCCAACCTAGTGAAGAATCTCAAGGAAGTTTGTGCAAACTTAAATATATTGCTCAATCACCACCAGAATGCATTTCAAAGTCAAAAATCAAAGCTGGAATTGGGGAGCAATGCTTAGATATTGCAAGCTGTCACCCCCTGGTTTCAGTGCTTTATGTAAAAGACAGTATTTCCTTTTTTATCCTTTTGATGAAAAATTCCTTTTCTTTCATAGAATCATAGAATTAACTAGGTTGGAAAAGACCTCTGAGATCATCAAGGCCAACCCTTGATCCAACACCGCCATGGTTACCAGACCATGGCACTGAGTGCAACATCCAGTCTCATTTTAAAAACCTCCAGGGACGGTGAATCCTCTAATTCCCTGGGCAGCCCATTCCAGTGCCTGATTACTCTCTCTGTAAAAAATTTTTCCCTGATATTCAACCTAAACCTCCCCTGGCACAGCTAAAGACCATGGCCTCTTGTCCTCTGAACAGCTTTTAAAATTTGTGTCAATACGGGCACACCATATGGATGTATCACATCAATATTTATTTTTAAATAATTGAACAAAATATGAAGTGAGTGTGAGAGAGAAATTACAACTTACTATAAATTTGGGAAGGGATCAGAATACAAAGAGGTGCCCTATATGTAGCAGAATTTTGTTATCTCCTTGTTCAAGATTGATTTAATTTTCAAATGTTTTGGGGCATAGAGTTTTTTTGATTGAACCGCTTCCAGAAGAACTCATCTCAGGAGGTAATGTTGTTTTATTCTGTTGCATGGTGTATTGCAGGAAAGGTTTCACATATCATTTCTTTTTCCTTTCCACATAGTTTCTTATCCTTGTTGCTTTAATTTCTAGAGCTAAGGCTTGGAGATTCACAAAGTGTGGTTCCCATAACTTGGAGAACTATCATGAGAAACAACAGGAAAAGTCTACTTGTTTTTTTAAGGAGGTAGTCTTTGAAGTCAGTAATGTTACATTAATTCAAATGGATGTTATTTTTTCTTTAAAAATTCTTCCGTAACTCATTTGTTGTCCAGGTATTCTTGGCCCTTAAAACTCATCAAGTTCATAATGTCTGTCACATAATGTCTTCTTATGGGAAAGCAGAAAACAAAACCCTGGCTGTGGCTGGGACTGCTTCTTACTGAGTGGCTTTCTGTGACTGGGTTGTCCCATTCAGGGGTGGAGTAGAAGGGCCTCTACTCCAAAAGTAGGCAACCCAAAAACACAAGGTAGCCTGAATGTGCTGCATGAAGGGAAAATGTAGACTGACAGATTTCTCCATTTTAATAGTTTCCCTGATACCATTTATTAACAATAAGTAAGGCATCTTTCACCTTTATAGCATGATTTTTTGTGTTATATTAGGATTATTGTTTCTGTGATGCCTGTAAAACAAAATGGGTCAAAGGTCCCATCCTGGGATCACATTAAGCCTGGAAGTATTGTAAACATTCATCATTTGATAAGAAGAACACAACATTAAGAAAAAGAAAAAAAGTGAATAGGAATAAACTCAAGGAAAAAAATAGAAGTCAGACATGAGAATGAGTTAAGACAAATGTGTAAGAGCCTTAAAAGGAGAACGGAATAGCTAGACACTGTAATGACGAATGGAAATGTTACTTTTGAAAGGAATAGAACTTAACAGGAAAATTTGTTGGATAGTTAATGTAGCATGTGAGGCAAAGGTAATGACATATTTGGAAGGTGCAAATGTGGAGTAGTGTATCTGGTTTGATTTTTTTAGTGTGCTTTCCTCTTGAACATTGTTTTAGCTTTACAGGTTAATAGGAAACGAACTGACATTCAGATTGAGAGCGTAAGTAAATAATACAGAACTCATGACATTCTAGTGCTAAATACCCAGAAGAGTAAAATCAAAGAATACTCTTGCTTATATATTGACTAGATATAACCTAAAATAACTGAAGTACACATGTGATTTTTTGAATGAATAAAAATACGTGGCTTCTATGTTCCTGCCTGTATGGAAAAATCTGTGAGTCCAGTTAGTTACTGTAATTTAGTGCAGACAGCCTTCAAAGAAAAACAAAAGAAGCTTCTAGTAAATTGTAGATCACATTTTTCTTTCTCAGCTTGGTAGCCCAAAAATAATAGATTGTCAATGTTACAATTTGGTTTGTGATAATTTGAAATTATAATGACTTTCTGAACAAAATTAAAAGTATCTGAGCTTCTCAACGGTCAGTAAAATTTTTTTGTTAATGCAAAGAGTTTAGCAACCTAAGATGATAACTGGACATCATTTATGAGATTCTTTTTAGAGTACGAACATATGCCTTTAGTAATAGGGGTGCCTAAATTTATTTTTCTTCTGAGATTTTCCTTCACTTTATTCTATTGCCTTGTATACCAGTGGACAGGATTTATTAGGATTTATTTAAATTATTAGAATGGGGAACAAGAACAAGCATTTAGGTATAACCTGATATTATTTATGCATATGCTGCATAAATATTCTTCAAAGCCTATTCTTCACACTGGATATCCTCTTGGTAATCACATTAATAAACACAGGACAATTAGTTTATACAGACTGTCCAATAAATCAGGTGGGATTCTTTTTCCCCTGATGCATAGCCTGGGCAAGATCTTCCCAGGAGCTGAGCAAAATGCCTAATAGTCATGCATGTATATCAGAGTTTGGGGTTCAGCACTTCTAAGTTCATGTCCTGAGGCACAAAAGCACTCCTTTGTTTCTCAGTCAATAAAGAATACATTCTTCCTGGTTACGGATCAGGGGTTTGAGCAGTGCATGTCTCCTTGGCAGCACTATATTTTGCTAGCTGGAGGCACTGATGGTGCTGATGTGTATTTCTTTAATTTCTATTCTCACTTTCAGTGAGAATAGAATCTAATTAGATTCTGATGATGCTTAAGAAGAGGAAGGGACAGTGTTTCTCTGAACATTATTCTATCTAATAGAGAGTAGTAGTTTTCTGATATGCAGCATTTAGCACACGTGAAAACAGATGTGTGTCTTTAGCAAGCTGTCATTTCTCAAACTTAACAAAAACTGTGCCAAGAGAAGCTGGGGAGAATCGCAAAGCCTGGGTGTGGAAGCAGTGGAGTGCAGTGCTGATAGCAGTGTGCTCCCTAGTGCAAGTTTCCAGAGAGCGTTTTTTTCTTGGCACTGACACAGCCAAGTCTCCTGCTCCGACACAGATGTTCCTCCAGCAGCTCTAAGTAACGCTCCTTGACGGATACAATGTCATACCCAGGGGTTCGTGGGCCACCTCAGCCTTCTAAGAGGACTCGCTACTGATGAAATCAAAAGCTTAGAGAAGCATGAGATGCAGGGCTTTATCTAATATTTTGTCTCAGCTACAGTGGCTGGTGAATTGCCACAGCTCAGTGTAGTGCTGCTTTACACCACTGCAACTTTCTTCGAAGCAAACTCTTGGTAAAATCTTCCAATTTCCCTCTGATTGCAAACCTGTGTGAAGACTGGAATGATTTGCCTGTTGGAAGAATGTTGACTCTCGAGTGGGAGTCGGAAGGACTGCAAACAGTGGGTATTGTTGTGATTATATTTGCATCTCTGAAGCTGCTTCATTTGCTGGGACTGATTGATTTTTCAGAAGGTAAAGTGGTCACTCACAGTTTGTGCTGTTTGTAGGTGTGGTGTCTGATATGCTAAAATAGACTTAGAGCATCAGCTATGAAAGAAAGCTGTGAAATAAAGAAAGTGAAAATAACAGACTGAAAATCCTAGTTTTTTTCTGCTAGTTTTACTTTGTTGCTGAAAACAGAAGTAGATACTCGCATAAGATTTATATCTTACAAGGAATTTATGATTGTCTGTGAGTGTATGTTTATTAGAAAAATTGAAAATAGTGAACATAACACCTGTCAGTTGCCTTTGAAAGCTGCGCACTGCTACTGAACTTGGTAGTTCAGTTCATATTTACAGAATACTTTGCTCTTCTGATTTATGATGCAATTAGAGTTTTGTTCTCTATCAGTATCTGCGTTTTAAAAATCTGTTTCATGCAATGCACTTTTACTACAGAATGAGCTTTAGGATCAAGCCTGCTCTAAACCTTTCAAAAAAAAGAATAGATGCCAACACTAAACATGGGTATTTAAAATATATATAATACATATATGTTTTAAAAATTCTCATTTGCTTGCTCAGAATATTCTGTTCTTTACCATGTAGGTCATATCATTTCATCTACTTGCAAAGAGGGCTTCAAATTTATTTATTAGGATTTTTTTTCTATAGAAAGTGAGGGTTTTTTTACATTTTATAGAAATAAGCTATTTCAGTTAATTGCTACTGAGATGTTTTGCTGTGAACTTTTCAACTTTTTCACAAAATGCTTAGTGTGGACCCCTATAGTAAACAAAAACTATTCACTCACTGAAGCCCTTGCTCAAAAAATACTTGCTTTTGTCAGTATGTTTGCTCATGTAAGTCCAAACTAATCCTTTTTGCTGTGTAACTGCTTTCAGTCATAATCACACGGCCACGGAGACCACTCCAGTTTTCTGAAACATTAACTTTTCATCATGTAATAAGATCTTCGATGGATGTAGATTCACATCATCACCTCATAAAATTGTTCAGAGAGCTGATAGAATTTGAAATCTTTAAGACAGCACTTATATAGTTACTGAACTATTGAAATATATCATCCTTCAAGCTGTATGTGGTAAGAATCTATAATATTCGCTGTGTTACTATATAATGTATTGGTTATGGAATTACTTTTTCAATTCTAAACAATGGCTAATTTACCCCTCAGCCTTGCTCACCTTTGGGTTTTTTAATGCTCTGAATGTATAGCATTTGTGACATCTAAAAAAATTGTCATAGTTATGAATTTGCTTCAAATTTATTACATATGATAACAGATAAGAAAATATTAAAGGCAATATTGTTTTTTTAGCATATGTAGAGTTAGATCCCTTTCTTGATTTCTCACAGAATGGTATTGTCATTAAGTTTGTGGGAAATGGTTTCATGTGATCTCAGCTATATTAAATTGCCCTTTTGAAAAAAAATCCCCCTGGTACAAATTAATCTGATTTTAATATGGATAATAAGTTCAAGATGATATATCAATAGAAGTATAAATTTTTATTCTAATGCACCCAATAATGTCATGGAAGGTCCTCACATGATAATACAATAATTTCACTCAAACCTACCTAGATGTAAAAAGATTAAACATTATCAGGTACAGTTGATATGTTTGTAACTGCAGTGTGAATAACTCCAGTGTCTCAGGGGATTTCCAGTTTCCCTGAGGCTGATCTGTAATATTCAACTCTTCCATGTTGGGGTACTGCCATTACCATTAAACAAGAATTCTGCCCAAATGATTAAGGAATATTTTATAGGGTATTCTAAGTCCACAAACTAATAGGTTGTGGTTCACCTACTGAATGCACGAAAATTTCTTGTGTTTATATTCAAGGAGGACCACATTTGAACTGTCTGTGTTGATCCAGAAACCAAAATGAGCAATGAGTCTTCCCTGTATACCACATGGAGGCAGGTCGTGGGCCATAGGCTGAAACAAATCTATTCCCATAGTTAGGGACTTACATTGTGAATATCACTGAAAGAAAGGGCAGCATGTCTGATGTTTACCAATAGAGCCCAGAAAAGACAGATAAAGGAAAAATCCTTAGTTGCTACCTTGTTATAACTCCACTGATTTTAGTGGGGTTGTACCTCTGCTATGATGGACAACCACCTGCCTTTACATTACATAGCGAGGAAGTTATGATGAAGAAGAGCTTGACTTGCCCTCGTGTTTCCATGAGAAAACAGGAGAATCCAGTCAATCTGCTTAGTTTTATTACAGTGTTCAGCAATTGCCAGGATGAACAGGAACCTGATTTTATCCTGTGTCCCCAGTGAGGGACTATGTTATTCTGCTTCATCCATTCTCCACTTTCCAATAAGCAGGAGAGAGAGACCAGAATGGAAAGAAAGCTGGCTTCACTGGAGCCAGCAAGCTGTTTCAGTTATAAGGACAGAATTGAATCAATAAAAGTTTTACTAGAAGAGAATGAAACTCTCCTTTGCCTCTCCTTCCATTACTTTGAAAGTGGTTTGAAACTGATCAATATCTTCCCTCCAACTTCCTTGCCTGAAACTTTTGCCACTGGGCAGCTTCGCTCCAAAGCTTTTGTTTTGTTCCTCAGGTGGAAGGAGAGGAGAGGAGGGAGATCAAACTGAAGCAATGGATCAGAGCAGTAAAGCAACAGCACCAGGCTTAGAGGAAATTCATCCACCAGAATCTTGGAGGGGAGAGATGGCAAAATGAAGGATTCACTTCGCATTTGTGTGTCCAGAATAACTGTCAAGTGGTAGCTATGCAGAGAGATTATGTAAACATATGTGTGCAACTTTGTAAACATTAGGGGACTGCATAAAGCAAAGTCTTTGAAAGGAGAAACTCTATGTCTCTTCCTACATCATGCATTGATTATGTTTTAAAGTGTAACACCTCATACAGAAATGTTTTTCTTTTGTTTGTGAATAGAATGCATCCAATGTTGCAAACTATTTTAGACCCTCTTATTCTCCCCTTTTTCTCAAACTAATCTCTATCAGTTTCCAGAGCCTGTAGTTATCTTTCAAATACTATCTTTTTATCTTATTCAGATAAAAACGTCATTTCTGGCATATGAATGTTCCATGAACTCCATGTCTTTTGGCTAGTAGGACACACTGGTCTCTATATGTCCTTCAGCTCAATAGGCTATCAAGGCTAGGTAGGAATATTTGATTCTTAGTTTCTTTTACTATGATGCAAAGAAAAGACTAGTTCACTTGCAGTTATCAATAAACATATTTGGCTGCAAAGTCATTTTTTGTGAGTCAGTATTTTGTTGCTTTAGCTAGAATTTGAAAATTGGAAAACGGATAGAGTTAGTTTTAAATAGAGTTATTTTTCTGTCTTAGGATATATCTTCTCTATGCAAGCACAGAGAGATCCTTTTTTTTATTTTTTATTTCTGATCTAATCTGGATGGACAGGAGTCACCTCCAGTCCAGAAGTTATGTTAGTGCATTTATCTGTTCTGTCATACTAACTGCTAAAATGTGGCCTCTTTCGTAGTTCCGATACTTAAAAGCACAGAGCAGATGTTAGGTCTGTCTGCAGCCATCTGTGTTAACATGTTATTAGTTACCCTTACGGATTTAGCAAACTAGTAATGTTTAAAATATTGTCTGGAGTGCAGTATGACTCTCACCCTTAGAAAATGAATGATATGGGGAAAGAAATAATGCTCAGAAATTCTCAATTGCATCATATTTTCTAAGAAAAAGAACACCAAAAGGCATGGGAATTTTCTCCTTGTCTACATGTGGTTGATAAGAATAATCCTAATTTGAATGTCCTTCCCTGTGTAGTGGAAGCGGTGCTACAAGTCCAGCTTCCAACAGACTCACCTATGCTGCTTCCTCTCCTATATGACTTCTCTCAGCCAAACAGGATGCAATGTAGCATAATTCCACAATAAAGAGAAAGGTAAAGAACACACCACATAGGAATACCAGTCCCCTTGCTTTTTCTCAGCAGCTGCTTGTAACACCTGGTCTCAGTAAGCTATTCAGTTTTCACGTGGTGAAATGTCCACTTCCTACCTGTCCTTTTTTTTTTTCACTCCAGACACATGTAGAATCAAGGGAACTACTTTATTCCTCAAAAGATTCTGTTCATGGATGCTGATATCCCAATGCCAATTCACGGCATCAAGGTATATAGTATTATTAGTTTTCCTGTGATCATCAGTGAATCTTTCACACCAGAAATGAGAGCAAATAGCTCCTTTATCATCAAATACATTAGCACCTGTGCACATCGACTGTTTGTTTGCTGCATATGGCTAGATGAAAGGTTTTAAGGTTCTTTCCAGAAGCATAATTCTTCCCCTCAGAGATGAACAAACTGGATTACCATTTTTCTTTTGTTTTGTTTTGCCAACCCTCTTTGTAAATCTTGACAGAGATTCTGGATTCAAGGTCTCTAAAGGAAAGTCAATCTATAGAAGTATCTATATATTGCACAGCAGAGAATAGTTGCTTCAGGCCAAATGCAAAACTGCATTAAGTTGCTGCTTTAAATTCAGCTTTGATCCAAACTCATGTAAAAATGGAGGTGTGAATTTCAGTATGCTCATTTATAAGGTCATGTGTTCTTGGACAAATACATATATTTGTATGCTTCTGATAGATGCAAGACAGCCTGAAACTTACTGAAACTTCTAACCATCTCTTTATTCTCCACCTACCCTCAAAAAGTAGTGTCTTCCAGGCTTGGAAGCATGATTATGTTTGGGAAGCACTGTCTTGACTAACCTTAACATAATTATATTGAAACTGAAAATTTTATTTGTTTTGCTTTCCTTTTACTTTAGTGGATTTTCTACCTAATGATACAGTCTAATGATACAGTGCACAAATGGCATACAAGTGTAAAGTAATGTGCTTGGTAGAGAAGAGCAAATGTCATTCTTTCATGTCAAAATCAAGGAAATCGTGGTTTTATCAAAATAGGAACAAAATGTGACAATTTAATAAAGAGTTTTGAGCAAGGGCTTATTGGTTAATGAAGATCTTTTTATCAACTGCTTTCTGTGGACTTCTCAAAGGCATTTTGACATCCAGATCGACTGAATTGAGGAGGAATAGGTCATTTTAGATCCATACCAGTCTGGTGTCCAATTCAGAATTTAGATACTGGCTGTGTGAAAAATGGTGAGGGCTTTTTAAGAGATGTTACAAATATTACCAGACAGACTTCTGTAAGGATAACTTGTGTGCTGTCTCTTCACGTGGGAGTTCACAAATGATTAGGCATTGTGAATTTTCTGGATAAACGTCTTAGATAAAACATTTCTTTTTAGTATGAAGCCACCCTCTTGTATTGGGTCTGACTGAGCTGGAGTTCATTTCCCCACAGTAGCCCTCACAGTGCTGAGCTTTGCATTGGTAGCTAGAAGGGTGTTGATAACATACCGGTGTTTTGGCTACTGCTGAGCACAGCATCAGCACTGTGACATTCCTTCCTCAGGATTCTGGGAGAGGACCCAAGTAGGCCAGCTGACCCAAACTGACCGAAGGGATATTCCATACCATATGACAGCTGCTCAGATATAAAAGCTGAGGCAAGGGACAGGAAGGCAGGCATTCATTGTCTCCAGCGGCTGCCTGCTGAGGAACTGTTGTGGGTGCTGAAGCCCTTGCTTCTTGGAAGTGGCTGACCATTGCTGCTGGTGGGAAGTAGGGAATAAACTGTGTTGTCTTTCACTTTGCTTTTTGCATGTGCAAGCTTCCACTTTGCTTTTGCTTTAGTAAACTGCCTTATCTATATCCATGGATTGTTTTCATCTTACTCTCTCTCCTGTCCGGCTGGGAAAAGGAGTGATAGAGTGGCTGGGTGGGCACTTGGTGTCCAGCCAAGGTCAACCCACCACACCACTGTACTAAAATTTTACTCTCTGGCTCAGGATCCTCCACTGTATTTGCATTCTAACTTGGGGAGGGCTCCTTTTGGCCAGACTGCTCTGTGAGAACCCTTCCCCTCAATGATTGAATTCTTCACTTCATATTCTTGATTTTTTTCCAAGAAAACATTCTTACTGATAGTCATTTTAGGCTGAGGGATTGACTATTTGCAAGCAGGTAGGGAAGTTTCTTCTTGTATTCATCTTTGCAAGGATAGAGTTGCTTTTGAGCATCATTTGGAGTTTCTTAAGAGACGCTGAGTATTCATCTGAAGCAGATAATTCATCGAGAGAAAGTCCTGGCCGTTGCTGGCCAAAATTACATATGTTTGGAAAGGAAAGAAGATATTTTCTTCCAGAATATAGATACAAACACCCAAGATGACGGTAGGTGACATTGATACCTGCAGAAAAGTCTGCGTCTAACCAGTTCACATCCCAGAGCATGGATACCAGGAGCTTCCTACAGAATGTCCTGCTTTTCTCTGTGCATTCTGCAACTGCTTCCTGCTCAGGCTGCTTTTAAAATGTAGCTCTGGATAAAATAATTCATTTTAAGATGACAGAAATTTGGTATGACAAAATATGTTTCTAAAAAATAGCTACACTCAGTCAGTTGAGTATAGGTGAGGAGAGAAAAGCATTGCCTAATCACTAATGTACTTTAGGGATGAGAATCTAGGCTTTACTGTTGGAATATGACATTTGCAAAGACATGAATAATCATTGCCTAAAATGACATTATAGAACAAGATTAAATATACAAAATGATGGAATGACTGAATGAAAAAAAAAATTCTTATTAGTGTGCTGTTGTAGAAATAAGGCAGTAACCTTTGTTCTCTCCTTCTTGACTTTTGAATTATTTGTTTCATGTTTCACACACTTTTTGACCAAAATTCTTTGGCCTTTGATACTAATGAGATATGGGAGATACTCAGTGAATTTTGTTAGGATTTATGTATCTGACTACATGTAGACCTATTTTAAACATCAAGATTTACAAAGCAGTTAAACCTGTTTCATGTAATGCAAAAATAGTAACATAATTTGTAGAGATTGAGTGCATCCGTGTATGCATGTGTGTACATTTGGTGAAGAAAGAGGAATAATATAAAATGAAGACTTTGTGTACCAAATAAGTAACTTTTAATGGTTATGGTATCCCAAGAAGGCAGCAATATAATAGGTCTGACGTAGGTACAAGTAGGTCACTTTTGATGTTAAAAAAAATAAAAAGTCGTTACTAATCAAGTCATTATTTGTCTGTAAATTATGCTACTGCTGAATAATCTGTATTTATATGTTAAAATGGTAGTCTATTGTGCAGATTGATTTTTTTGTATTTGCCTGTAAGTAGGACAATGGATTTCATATGCGCATTTGACTGATTTTTGGATATGTATATAAATGAACAAACCTTGACTATTTCTGATAGACATCTACTCTCGAGTACATGTTTAGCTTTCCACTAATCACTTAAGGAGGAATGAGTTATGCCATATCAAACAAGTCTTTTTCAGACCAAGCAGCTTTTGAAAGTTAGAAGGAGGGATATTAATTGAAGTTGAGTGAAATAAGTCAAACCAAAATGAAGTGCAACAGTTTAGTGACTGTTTCATGATGTTCCCAAAGGAGGCTTGTTCCTTACAGATAAAACTTTTGTGTTTGGGATGGGAGAGTGAAATTAGAAAATTAGAGGAGAGAAGATACAGTTGAGAAAAAAAACATCTAGTTTGCTTAATCAGCAATCACCAAATGATTAAGTAGCAAAGTAAGGAGGGCCTCAATTTTAATTTTCTTTTTTAATATAATAGAAAAAATGGATGAGTTTCACAGAGTTAGATTTTTATATGTCATGTGTCAATCATGTTATATTCAAGCATGTACTCCCGTGTAAGGAGAGAAGATGTAGCATTGCCTGCTCAAAAACAAGTTTTGTATTTCCCAGTGATCTAATGGGAACTCCTTGCTAAGTTGTGAGTCTCCAGATATCCACAGTGATCAAAGGACTGGTTTCAGCTTAGATATATGTGAAAATGCAGCCGTAATGTTTAACCTGGGTACTAGCATTTGACCTGTATCTTTCTTATATTGTAAATACTTTAGATTTCTTTGTTTCTCAATAAAAGATCATGTTCTAGATTTTATACGTCATGATGAAATTTGAGCTAAGGCAAACTGGGTAGGTTAACATTTGTCTTGCATAGTTATATTTATGAAGCAATAACCTGAATTTCTCCCCCTGAGATGCCAACAGAAGAATATTCCACTTGATGTGAAATATCATTCCTGGTGAAAGACATTACTTTCCACAAGTGGTAGAGCAGTGGTATTGTTTATATTGACGTACTGCTAGCTATTTTTTACAATATATGTGACAATTGTCCTTAGACTATTGGCTAATCTATATTCAACATCTTCCTGTATTGCTTCTATAGTCTGAATTATTTAAAAGTTGCTTCATTATTTCCCTGTCATATGGGTAGCAATTGTCAACAACTTCAATTACATAATTAAAAGAAACACAATTAAGTAGAAAGCTGAGTTGGCATTCAGGAACTGTCATGGTGTTTCCTTTCCTTTGTGACTTTAGGAAATCTAGAAAATTGTGAAAATTACACTGGTTAAGTTACAGGCTGTTGTGAGAGTAAATAGGTTAAAAGGGGCATCATCAGGTGCTAAAGTGGTGAGGCCATACAATGAAAATTGAGACACATCAATAGATCTCTTTTAATCACACTGTCAAAATTAGGAACCCAAGTTTGAAACTTGAACGTGGTGAGTGACAGAATTATAAATAGCTTTAACCTGTTGAGGTGTTATAAACAACCAGTCTGAATCCAGTCAGAAAGGTGTTGGCATCAGTCAATACCTAAGACTTCATTTTTTGCTATGAATAGTGTATACTTTCTTATTGAGAAACAGGTTGTCTCATCTCATATTCCAATAAAAAGCTGTTTTAAAATAAATTACAGTAAAATTCTCACTGTACCATAATCAGTCTCTTATGCTGTACTCATATATACTTTCTGCAGTTACAAATGCTTCCTGTTACCTATTCTTTTTCAGAAAACTTTTTCTGTTTCTTCTTTGTTTATTATGAGTAATATAATTTATTTGTACTCATATGCATATATTTATAGAGAGGAATACAGTCCTTTATGAGATACATAGCACATAGAATACATTATACACATATGCAATAAAATATATATGGAAAATAATTTTAGATTTCAGTTTACGGTGTACTAAGTGCAGGTAGATGGATTTGCTGTATTTCACAGAATGCGTATTAAAAAAAAATTCTTAGCTGACAGTATTTCCTTTGAATATTTGAAAATAGAGGCCTTTTTCTCAGTCTCTTACTCATGTAAATAGTTTTTTAATACAATATGGATGCATTTTTAATTTCAGCATGAGGTGCTGTTTTGTTATTAAAGTGCAGAGTTATTCTATGGGATTCTGTTTTTCCAAACCGAAGAAATATAATTAATTATAATTTTAAATTCTAAAATAAATTATAAATTATGTGAAGGAACTTCTTTTTTTAGTTTAACATTGCATATAGAGTCTTTCTTATTATATTTCAATAATGATGCACTTAAAAATAAATGGGTTTTTATTATTTTTCAATACTAATGAATATGACACATTGCTGGAAAAAAAAATTGTTTCCAGTTCTTTCTCCCTCTGGGCAATTTTTCATCCTCATTACTGAAGTCACCAAATGGAGCCCAATCCATTAAACCACAATAGTTGTTTGGGGGTTGGATTCAGCACCTGGTCAGGTGGATCAGAAAACTTAACATTTTCTATTTGCTTTTCTCAGATGAAGAAATCTAGTGCATTTTAGTAAATACAGAAGTTATGCTGTATAACAAAGGTTATATATGTCCATCAGTGTACTCTCTCAGCAGAATATTGTGCAGAAAACAGAGCATTCGAATAATAGCAATCAACACAAGTGTAGGTTGTTTTTATGGAAGTAGATAACCTCAGTGTAATACCAATAAATGGATGCTTCACTGTGTACCCATATATTACCATGAATTTGTGCTTCTAATTTTTTTCCAAATGGAGATTAAATTGCTGAAAATAATGTTATTAGAAGCTTTTATCCAGATCTGTTTTATCCATGCCAGGTTAAACTTGGATCTTATGGATGAATACTTCAATAGAAGCATTGGAAACATTATAATTAGGTAAAACTCTTAGTAGCAAATTCTTGCTCTTATGAATTTTAATAATTGTGCAGTTTTGTATTATATGCATAACCAGAGACAGTAGTTGCAACCATGCTATTGGTTCTTATATACAAAATTAGATTTTCTGCCTAAAGGCTTCACAGTTCAAGGGCTGCTTCTATTTGTACTGCTCCAGAAGTAGTCAGAGAGATGGCTGGCGACACAGGGAGCAGTAATCTCATTTCTAGTTCTCTGTTGCTGAGGAGGAACAAGAAGCAGCAGGTCAATATTTATGGCACCTCGCCTTTTCTTCACTCTGCATGGCATCCTAATCCAGGACATCTGATGGGAGGGAGGGAGAGAGAGGGAGAGAGGAGAGTGGATGCATTGCTTAGAGGAATAGAAAGCAGAACTGAGTGGCTACTCAGCTCTTCTGTGATGTTGAGAGGGTGGCAAATGACATAACATTTGCTTGCAACAACATGGAAGGGCAAGAGAGTTTCTGTGTGCTATAGAGATGGGTCAGCCGTGCCCAGAAGCATTGCAATGGAAGCACATTTTTAAGCAGAGCTTAGAACTATAACAGGTTAGTTCATTAGGAGACTTAAACACCTGAGGAACTGTGAGGAAGGAATCACAGCAGGGTTTGTTAAGCATCTGATGATGTTAGCAGCCTTTTAAGAGTATGTGAATACCAGAAGAAACTCGGGGAGGGGGAGGGCAGACACAACAACAAAAAAAACTCTTTAGGGTTTTTTGTTGCCATTTTCCCAGAGTAGTATGGTTATTTACGGTATTAGATGATAAGTGAACACTTGAAAACCAACTTTCGACCAAAGAAGCCCGGCAATGCAGGAATACAAATAAAGATGCTCTCTTTTTCAGAATACTTGAACTATGGGTATTGCATCAGATCGCAGAAGAAACTTTTCAGCAAATTAGGCCACCTCAATTCAAATTCCTAGATATTGATCTTTGTGACCCACTTTATATGCCTACATTTGAAAATGTGGTTCTTCACATGCTATTTATCCTCAACAGAAAATCTTTTTCTTTTTTGATGTTTTTTGGACTTTTAAGTTGTATGATCAATCTCTTCACTGAGGTGAATCCAGAGAGGTCTAAAGCATGCCCTGGTACTTAATTTATCCAGGTTTTGGTGGTTTGTTATGGAAATAGTTGACTGTTATGGCCAGGAAGCTGCCTGGAAACTACATTAAACTACTTCATAATGAGAAAACAATTTTTTTAGTCTTGTTTTTTGAATAATCTCCCTCATTCTTGTTTCGATAAAGAGTAGTCTTACCCTGCGGGATAAAAGAAGCATTATTTAACACCAAGTGATTTGCAGTGTATTACTATTGTACTACACAGCTGTACATTTTGGAGGAAAAATTAACTTAATAATAGTTTTATTATTTTAATGCTATGATAATTGAATTCATAAATTAGAGCATTGTTCCTGCTTTGAAATGTGTTTAAGAATGGTTAAGAGAGTCTAATTCTAAAAATGAATTAAAAAAAAACCCCGTGTTATCTCTGCTCAGGTATTTTTAAAGAAAAAGTAATATTCATATTTTTTGTTGCTTTTTTTGCAGTTGTGGTCTTTTTGTCAAACATTTCACTGAAAACTTAGTTACTGAAAAATGATATAGAGGATTTTTACTGTGTTTTTTTGGCTTGTTATGCAAGGAAGAAAGGAAGAGAAAGTTAGTATAGAAGTGAGGGTTTGTTTATTTTTCTTCGGCAGTTCTGCAGAGAAACTGAAAATGTAAACTTTTCACAGAACAAAACCCCATGAATTCCTGAGGTTGATAGGAATGTGAACTGACAGAATAAGGTAAAGTTTCACCTGATTTAATGTTTTCTGATTATCTTATTTAATTATCTGGTTTAATATTTGATTAATATTTTGCATTTAAATCATGTTGTTCATTCCCAAAGCTTTCAAGAATAGCAGGGGGAAAAAAAGGAGTAAACGAAAGGAATTAATTTCGAATCTCTAGATTCTTACTCTAAATGTATTCCTTTAATAGAAATTTATCCTCTAGTCATCCTAAGTAGTTTGCACTTTTCAAGACAAGACTGAGGAAGATTTAAAACCAGACAGAAGTACCAAACTCTCTTTAAGTGAGGATCAAGAAAACCTGAATAGCAGGCACTGTCTAACAGAGAACAGTCATGTGAGAACTCCTGTGTCTGTCTCCCTAAATATATTAGTAGGGTGGAAAGCTCTTCAAAAAGAATTATACTAAGCCAGTACATAAGCCACAGAAAGGTCTTTAAGGCCTTACAATAAGTAAAAAGTTGAGTGTTTGAACTTCCCGTTCTTCCATAAAGACGTGAATTGCACTCTGATTTTTCGTACTGCCGGTCATGTGTATGACACCTCTGGAATGTCTTTTTCTCCAATGAAAATCTTCCC
Organism: Cephalopterus ornatus; assembly: GCA_013396775.1. NCBI lineage: Eukaryota > Metazoa > Chordata > Aves > Passeriformes > Cotingidae > Cephalopterus > Cephalopterus ornatus. The sequence goes on from VZRE01010641.1 coordinate 137,912, forward strand.
ATTTCCACAACATTGCTTTACAATGACAGCAGAGAGCAACTTGAATAATTTTTATGTATGGGAGTTTCATGATAATTAAAATGAGCTCTTGACTTGTATGCTTTGGGGAGAACATTAATCTTCCTTGAATTATCATATCTTTAAATGCGCAGATGCCAATCCGGTACATGAGATTAATCATGTACCGTGATATTTTTAACAAATTAAGGTGGTCGTATTCTGTGAGTAATGAAGAATGCAGATATACTGCAAACTTGCTACCCATAGTACTGTGATTATGTTCTTGCAATAGATGTTAGCATTTGCTAAAAAACTATGTCTGCAGATAATTTTTTGTTTTAATTGCAAATTTTTCTACACATACACCCCCCCACACCCCAGTTCCCAGTTCTCAGAAAGGCTAGTGCGTGATCATAGTTTCAGCTGCTTCAGCTGGTTTTGTGGAAGATCAACTGGCATTAAATTCTCCATGACCATATTGCATTTAGTATCCGTCAGTTCGTATGTTTGACACCAATCAGGTATTTGTCATTCAACAGCAAGATAGAAAGTATCTCTGAAAGTGCTATTTTCAATTGGAATTGAAAGCTCAGATTTTTTTGCTTCAGTCACTACAGCTGTCATGCTGCAGTTCTCAGAAATGCAATGTTTGTCAATTAGAAGTGAGAGAAGAATGGGAGCAACCTCTGAGTTGTTACTTTATTTCTTGTCCTCTATGTAAAGCAACAAATTAAAGGCCAAGCTGTTATACTGACATGAGAGTTAAAATTAATTTTAAAATATGCTTTTTTAAAATGTTATGGTAGCAGATAGTGTTTTATTTTATTCAATAAATACAATACCATTTTTTGATGCTACATGTTTTAGATTTTTTCCTGACACTCTTAAAAGTAGTAGGACATTAGAAAATAAGTAGCAAAAATTAATTCAAGGATTTGTGATTTGCAAGTTCCTGAAAAGGGACAGATTCATGAGAAAGGCTGGGCTGAGATTAACTAAGTGATTCTCCTTCCAAATTATTATTAGTGTAATAATAATGTACTGGATTATGAAGGTGTGAAGGTGGGGTATGCAGTGGAAGTGTAATAGGCTTAAAGGAGGAAATCAGGTCTCTATGTCAAATGTATGTCAAAGACGTCACATGACAGTCCCATAGTTTATGAGCATACTTCAACGAAGTATTTAAAATTAAGAAGTTGAGTCAAAACGATCTGAACTCTATAGAACTCTTTAATGGTGATTTATTTTGTTGTTGTAAGATGTAATAAAGAATGACAAAAACTTTCTGGAGCAAGAATGATCTAAGTATTATAAATTTTAGCCGCCAAGGTAACATTTGTCCACAAATTCCTGAAACACCACTAGGAACTCTAATTAAAAAATGAAGAAAAGAAACTATGATTAATTATTAATCGGCGGAACTAACCTGGTTTAATTGCTTGAAAAAATAAATATCATTGTCAAAGCTAACAGGAAAGGTAGATTTTCTGTCAATATTTATTGGATTAGACCTTTCTGTTTCCTCTCAGTGTTGCGTACTGCACAGTGATGCTGCCTTGTCTTCTGATAGCTGTGTTCACAGGCTGCATCTAAAATGTACTGATCTAAAGCTATTTGTTACCTCACTTTAACCCTTAGTCTAATACTGGCTACATATGACAAATAGGCAACCAGACAGTGGCCTGTGAGCTGGGAGTATGACAGTGTCTGTGATGTGAGCAGGATGTGTTGCTCTGGAGACAGACAACCTCTTTATTCTCCTTTGCCTATGTGTGTTTAAAATACATTCAGTGCCATGTACACATCATCAGCAAAGCAAATTTCAGATAGCAGAGACTGTTAGGAATAATATTTTCAGTGTAATCCAAATTAACCTTAGGTCAAAAAAACTCTCTCTTATTATTCCTTCTGCAACAATATTTTAAATTAGGTTAATACGCTCTGAGGTGTTCTACCTCTCACATTCAGATGAAAGCAGTGAACAACATGATGTCTATTTTTCTGAATAGCTATGTCATGTGAAAGCTATTTTTAATAAAAACAAGCAGTTGTGGTAGTTCACAGTATACATTCATAATGTATAGCTATTTGGGGCCTGTCCTGCATTTTCTGCCAATTCCCATTTCTCTGTGAAGAAACCTTGATTATAATCTTCATTGTTAAAGTCACTAGGAGAAATGCAGAATGAGCCCTCCTTATTGTTACAAGCAGAACAGTGATCTTCAGAAAATATGAATAAATTACTGTTTTTCAAAGAGTAGAAAGGTCACCTTCTACCTGTCTGTTCTTTACAGAGTGAAAATGTCTGCTTGCTACTGTTGGTTTAATAAGACCTATTAATAATAAAGAACTATTTTTGTGAGGAGAAAAAATTAAATGTCAAAGGATTTTCAGCCCCCTTTTCACATTTATCCATTCACAAAACTGCATTATGAAAATGAGACATTTGTTGCCATAAATAAGTAATTGCCTTTTTGTTTTGATTATGTTTTTAATTTTGTTTTGCCCCTTTTTTCTTTTTTTTCTTTTTTTTTTTTTGGTACTCACACATGTATAGTAATTGAAAGACACCTTTGGTTTAAGCAAATCCCGTAGGCAAACTGCTGCATCACAGTGGCTGACTGTTATAATAGCTGTGAAGAAATCTACCATTCTTGGCAATTCATTTGTAGTAAAATCACTTCTAGGCTGATTTTGCACTCTTTAAACTTTCCTTGATCCCATGCTAGGAGAGAAAAATAGCTCAGCACAGGCACTTGTTTTTGCTAGGCTACCCCAGCTGGAGCATGGATGCTGCCGTGCGTGTTTTCAGCAATGCAGCTTATGGGCCACAGGTCACTGCAGCCCAAGAGCAACACGGGTGAGGCCACGTCTGCCAGGTGGCAGTTCCCCTTGATGGGGACAGACTGAATAACATCCTGGCCCTGAACTACAATGGTGAAATTTTTCAGAGAGGAAAGTGAGTGAATGGTCTCCAGCTCCTTCCCAGGAGCCAGGGGCAGGCTGTCAGGGCTGGGCCACCTGGGGACAGCGTGGCTTAATCTAACCTTCTGTTGGACCCTCTCTTCCATAGTAAAGAAGTGATGACTCCATTCCCAGGGGAGGAATGGTCTGGAGAACCTTCATGTGTGTGTCCTGGAAGCAGGTAGCCATTCTGGCAAAAAACCTGAGTTTTACTCCCTGTTTCTCTGTGGAAGATACTATTCATTTTTCTATCAGACTATTACAAATTTGAACTCTTTCAACTGACTGGACTTCAACTATCTAGTACGCTCTTTTAATCATTTTCCATTCCCATCAGTTGTCTCCAGTAAAGCCAACAGAATTTGTACAATTTGTACAGAATTTTTACAGTTCCTTCTTCAGCATCCTCCTAAAATGCTGCTTAATCAACATTAATATTTTTACACTTGCCTTAGTTTTAAAAAGCAGGCCTAAAGGTGGGAAGTGAGTGTCAAGAGTCACTGAATGCACCATTGCAAGACAGTATAAAACAGCTCCCATTTCAGATTACCAGAGAGCTAAACCTTAATATAGTCTTAAATATGTGTAGAGGCAAAGAGATTCCTAGGAACATCTGGTAACAACTTTTAAAAAATCAGGGTTTTTTATCTCTTATGCTTCTACAGATTTCAGAAGAGCTAATTCTTGCTGTGCTGATTTCTCTACAGTGGTCTCCCTCAAATGGGTGTTTATCATACTTGACTAATGTATTGTATAAATTGATTGGTTATTTCATGTAGCAAAAATATCTTCCTATAGAAGAGACCTCATGTAGTAATTGGATTGTTACCTACTGTTTGTCATAGCATCATTTCCAAACCTCCCAATGTACTACAACCCAAAGGAAATTAATATCTCAAAATGACAATTGTCTGCTCTGTTGAAAGCACATATAAATGTATTTTTCAAGGTTATCTATGAGTTTGTTGAACTGCAATGCTTTTCATTCGTTCAATACTTTATTTTTCATTAGGAAACTGCACAGTCTTCTACTGTATGGTCATGTTGGACTTTTTGTTCATTTGAAAACAATTTTTCAAGTTGCTGGCCAAAGCACAAATATTCAGCTTCATTTAAGTCCTGATAGAGTTACTGGTAATTGGACAGGTGTAGCTAAATTTTCTAATTTGTTTATAGGTGTAGTTCATTGAAAAAGTTATTCAATAAAATTTACAATATTCTGATGATTATATGTGATACAACACTGACCATCTCTAAAAATAACAGAGGTAACTGTTTCATACAAACATTTATAACACAGCGACAAATTGAATGTAGTATATTTTACAAGTTCCTCCTGGAGAAAGGCCAAACAAAATAGATTGATTTAGCAAGCAGCAAACTTTTCCCTTGGCAAAATTCCCAGAACTCCTACTTTTTTAAGATAAATGGTATGAAGGCTGTGCAAAGGGGTCAGAGGAAAAGGGATGTGAACTATTCTCCTGAAGCCGTCTGCAACTACTCTTTTCAAACTTGGAGGCTACTCGAGCTATAGCTGCCAAGGTAGGAGTTATTTGGACTGTCAGACTTTCAGTTCTTTTCCAAAAAGAAGATTTTATCAGTAATATTTGTCAGTGAGCCAGAGAAAGCTCATCTGTTTGAGAGAGAACTCAGTTACCCTCACTCAGGAGTCAGCTGAACTTTGGAACTTGCCTGTAGCCAAAGGTTCCAACCCAATTTACTGAAAGGTTTTTTTATCAAGCTTCAGAGTGTGAAGCCATAATAACTTCTTGTATTTAGATCCCTTATGGTAAACAAGTAGATGTTCACCACTGTACAGCTGTTCAAAGACAGTAAATTCTAACCTTTCTGCTCACAAGGTTCCTGCTTGCATTAAAGAATTGGTAACTTATTTATTTCTCAATATGTTTCCTATATCACAGAAATCAGTCTACATAAGAGTTGTCACCATGACTAGGGTTTATGTCCACCTCTCAACTTTGTGAATTTGGTCTGATCTGTGCATTTCTGTAATGATCGTAATGACTGGTGTTAAAGATTGAGAATGTGTTACAGTTTGATGTACAGAGATATATTGTATAATTTTTCAGTTTCATTCTTCCTGTATACTTAAAAAAACCCTTGTTGAAGGAGAAGGTCTGGATGTCAAACTGACATTTTCAATTGAGACCAGGTAAACCAAACAAGAAATTACATTTGCTTTTCTAATCACTGTTTATAAAAATAGTGAGCTTTTGCTTGAGCTTTTACTGCCAAATAAAACTTTAACATTATCTATCCTCCAGACTGATAACACAGGCTTTCCTGTGGCACAAGTGTTGGTAATAACATGCCTTAGTTAAGACTTAGACCCCCGCTTTGTAGGGGCTTAAAACTTCCTTACTTGAAACTTCCTGACCCTTATCTTTCTGAAGAGATGGCTTAGAAAGAATTTGGTGCTGCAGGGTGCTAACCACATTTCTTCTCTCCAGGAAAACAATTACAGAAATGTGTAAATTAAAAGGCAATTATTTCCATTAAATTCTGTACACTTAAAAATCAATTGAATGAACATTGCTTAAACTTACACAAAACTGAAAGCTAGACTAGCATTAGAGCAATTATTACTTGGCAGGGTCAAATACATGGCTAGCCATTAGACCTAATTTATGGTGTTGTCTTTGGTTTACCTTGAAAATTATAAGTGATAAAGGTTATAGGTATGAATGAGCCTGAGTGAAAATCAACAACTCAGAGATTTCTCATCATTAGTTTGTGGTGTCACTGTGTTATGGCAGAAAAAGTCAGGGAAGTTTGCAAGATACACTGATTATAAAAACCCTCGTATTTAAACCAGGTCTAATTTTGCTTCCAGTGTATCCAGAAATGTACATTAGTTATCATTATAAAATCAACCTTTCCCAGCAATTACCACAGAGTGATACATGGATATTGCAGTTGTTTCATGGACACACAAAAGCCTTTGCTCTGCAAACCATCCATTCTGTTTCTCGGTCGAAAAACATAAATAAATCCTGCAGAACTCTGAGCACGTGGCTGTGCTAGAGATGAGGTAGTGGCTGGATTGCTGTGAAAATTTATAGGTCTCCAACAAACCCTGTTAAAAATGTACTATATTAACATTCAGAGTCAGAGTTGCTGTGCCACAGTAAAAACCAAATTAGGCAATAGTATTATTGTGGTTACTATCATGCTCTTGTTGATACAGAAATGCTGTCTAACTCACAGATGATTCCTCATAGTAGAGAATGTAATAAAATATTCAGGCTCTGTACAGCTGTGTTCTGTGGGGCTAGGGAGAAGAGTAAGAATAAAAATTGCTTACAGCATTTGGTTGCACTTAAAAGCTTAATGACAATGATTTCATAAATACAGAGATAAACAAAAGAATGTGTACTAGATATATATATATACACCAGTTCCATGGACATTCATTGAAAATTATAGATATTTTTCATTCTATTCTATCAAAAGTATCTCTGGTATTTGTGGTTATCGTCACAAACACTTTTGACAACCTCAGAAGTTCATGCCAATGTTATGTGAGTCTGTGCCAAAGGGAACCCTCTATCTAGATAAGGTTTTGCTCCATTTAATACACTTGGCAGACCAAAAATCCTTAATTAAACACAGTTCCATCTGGTGGGACTGGGAAAGGTTCTTGTGCACACCATTTCTTAGTTCTCAGCAGCTGAGGATGATTTTTGAAATCTGATGTGGGTAATCTTGTATTTGGCAGAGCCTTGAGAAGTTTTGGCATCTTTGATAACAAATTCTTCAAGAAGATGAATTCTACCTTGCTCTTTTTTTTTTTTGTGTAATTGCATCAGAATTACTATTTTTTTCCTTTAATTGTGCAATTTGTAGAACATCCACATTTGTATTTCTCTCCTTTATTATCTTATTAGCTACTTATAACCTTAATTTTACACACCACAGATAAAATACCCTTTTATTTCATTATTAAAATGTAACAATCCAAATCAACTTGGAATTTTGTGAGGCAGGAGTTTATGAATGGAACATTGTTTTAAGGCTGAATTGTAGATAAAAGGCAAAAATCTTACCTAAATAAAATATAAATTTGCTATAAACCACCCCCCGAGGCTTTGTATTTTTATATAACTATATTGGCATTTGCTTCCATTAAAATGGGTCTGAGAAGAAAATATGGACATGGGAATGACAAGATAGTTTCTGAAATTTTAAAATTCTGAAAATCGCATTCAACACCATGAAAGGGTTTCTCTTTCCCACAAAGAGGATTTGTAGGTTAGGCCTACTTTTCAGACTTCTTACATCTATTTTTTACTGAGCAACAATTATATAGAAGGTAAAATAACTGAAAATGTAAAGTAGTTTCAATATTTTGTCTGGTTCCCTCGAAAACAGCTTCTCTAATAGTTACAGAATGTTGTATGAATCTTAATATTTATTCGATTTGGGACCTCTTGATACTAGCATAGGTAAAGATGTAGTAATATGAATTTTATTATCTGTACTTGCATAGGTTGTGTCACTTTCCTTGTTGGAATGATTTTATTGTTTATTCGTACATTTATCCATACATTTAAACAGTCCTTTGTACAAAAAAATTGATATAAAACTTCCCTTCTCCTCCAGTTCTGTAACATGAAATGAACAAGATGCGCCTGCTCTGAACCTCTGTGAGTTAAAATTTGAGTTACAGTTAAGCCTTGTATGCTTCTCCATTTCTAGTAGAGAAATTCCATCCCTCTTCTGCCACAAACACCAACTTTCACTTTCATCTAAAAATATTTTCCAAGGCTCTTCCTTCAGGTCATGTCTTCTTGAAATCCCTCAATCCACTGGAAATTGTGGTCTGTGTTACTGGTCCTTTCTTTGATCTTTGGTAGTTTTGGAGGAGATTTTTATAGATCAGAGACTTCTCAGATATTGCTGTATTACTAAGAATTTTATCTGTGGCCACTGAGAAACTTTTAGTAGGTGTATTTGAATTTTTTCACAAATTTCTGAACTCTTGCTTTAAATTGTCTCAGTCATTTAATTTTTATGACTGTGAGCAATTTAGTTTTTTTCTATCTTAGTTTAATAGAAATTGTCATTTCCAACTTCCTTTCTTCATCATGTGCCAACATTGCTGTCTACTCTCAGATCAGCAACATTCTGGTTTTTGTTTTGTGGGTTTGCTTGTTTATTTGTTTGTTTTGAGGGTTTTTCTAGCTTTAGATGATGACAGGGTTTTTTGTTGTCCTTGGTTTGGGTTTTTTTTTGGGGAGGGTGGCAGGTGAGGGAATTTTTTCTGCTAGTACGGGAGAAAAGATAGGGCTCACATAAATTCTAATATCCTTTTAAATTGCTAGGGATGTACACCATGTTCCAGGGCATGGTAGGAACAAAACAAGAGGCATATTTCTACTGACAGTTCTATAGCCTCATGCCAAGAAGAAAATTGCAAATATTGTCTCTCTTGACTTCTTTACCAAGCTGTGTGTGATTGTGTGAGCCATTTGAGACTTTATAATACATTTATCAAGTTAGCTGCATTCCTCAGTAAAGTGTAGTTACAGTGTTTTTCTTTGCTTTTATTTTTACTTCTCCTACTGTCTTTCCAAGATCCTCACTGGCTTTATTAGGATTACTATTGACTGGCAGGTGCCTACTGATTTGATTTTCCAATATATAGTGCCTAAAATAATGGGAGAAAAAGACTCTCCAGACAATATTAGATAGCAGATAGAGAACAGCTCTTTTAATGAAGGCCTTCTGGCCACAGAGGACAAAGGCACATGCACCCACATGCAGAATTCTTACATTTTTATATCTTTTACGGATTATCATATATCTAATGGGGACATCCAATCCAAAGACCCCTTTTCCTCTGGCACCCTGGTACCACCCTCAGAACTGGAGCCCCTCCAAGGGCCTTGAGCCTTCTATCTTGTTTTGTCTACCATATCTCTTGTTATTCCAGTCCAGCTGCACAAGCCAATGGAATGTTCTTGCCACATATCTATTGCCTTGAAAAGATGGTTAAAAGACGGTTAAATCGAAGCTTCGGGAATGTGACGCACAAACTGTGAGAAAGTAACGGTCTAAAGGGAAGGAAAACTCCAGCTACATTAAAATCTACAAAAAGCTAAAAATCTTCAAAATTCTAAGGCATCACCGTATTCCTTGCTTTAGAAGGATAGGGACAGCAGACAAATGGAATGTAGTTTATTATTCTTGTGTGTTATATATATTATAAAATGCATGGAGTTATGATTCACCAAGTTCACTTTCAAAGTCTATGACAATGTAAGGAATTTATCCTTTATTTCCCAGTGCCTGGGATACCCGTTCCTACTGGTCAGAGAGCAAACAGGAATATTCTGTATTAGTGTAATTTCTAGTACATCTGTTATGCTTATCTCTACACAAGCAGGAAAGAGATTTTTCTTTATATCTGTTTTATATGTTTTCATGGCTTGTGTGTTGATGCCAGAGCAGAACAGATTCCCTGTAGTTTATGTTGTGCTCCATTTACATCTGACTGGAGTTACTGTGAATCACTGGTCCTTTGGTAAATGCTCCTGTGCATGTTTTACTTTTGAACAGAAATACTCCACTGATGAGGACAAATAGGGGTGCATCCCTCATTGGTAGGCAGACTTGTTTGACTACTAATGCAAGAAATACTATGGGATGCTGAACTCCCAAAAAAATGTGAAAAATGAAATGTAACTCTTAAGGACTTATTTTATTGAAGAGTTCATTCATTAGTAACAAAGCCACTAAAGTAAACTGTTTATATTAATTGCAGAAAAATAATCTCAAGGTTAGTTAAATGTAATGCAGGATATGTGTAAGGGACACAGTCTTTATTGTATTTTCAACAGGTTTATGCCATGTGCCTTTTCCTAAGAGGTACTTCAGGTATCTTTCCTAGCTAAATGGAAAAAGTGTTTAAGTGAACAAATTTTCGATTATAACAGGAAACCTACGTCTTTGAAGTCCAATTTACGTCTAAGGAGATAGCCAAAGTGGTCCTCTTAGACTATCAGTTCAACTAACAAGCAATCAGAAAGCTAAAGGCTCAGTATAGTATATGGATTTTTGACTGAAATGGAGCTGCAGTGGATGTACAATTGTCAAAATCAGCCAGTGAAAAAAAAAACACAGATATGTAAAATTATTAAATGAAAATAAGAATATTCAGCAAAAAAGCTCAATTTCTTTGTTGTTTGCTGTTTACTTTTTCTAGTATTTCCTCAGAGCTCTATATACTCACAAAGATGATTAAATGGTATCACTTTGCAAGAGTATTTAGACCCATAAAGGTCTTAGTTAAACGTTTTTACAATCACTAGATTATTTTGCCAAACCATAACCCAACACTGTGATTTAGTGAAGTTCACTGAAAAGTGCTTAAAGGAGTTTTGATATTGCAAGGTGTTAGCTGAACAATAAATCCCAAGGGACCAAGACTGATGAAGTACTTCTGTCGTGACACATTCTCACAGAGTTCTTCCCAGGACTCTACTGGAGCACCTGCATTGCACCAGAGAGATGGCAAAACTTTGCCCCAGTTTCTCTCCCAAACCTCTTCAATTTACCAATGTTCATAATTAAAATTACTTTAAAATGAAGGTCCTTGTTCTGGGTCACAATAATTACTATGGTGATTTAGGGAATATGCCTATGTATAATTTCTGAACTCACTTAGAGAATACGAGCACTGTACTTGTATCTATGTCATGCTGAAAACCCCATTTGCACTCCACTTTCTGCCTCCAGTTTGGAAAAAGAGCTGACAGAGGATGGTCAAGCTTCAACTGACCTTATTTACGTGAAAGTGTTTTTGAACAATTTTGAGTGTTGCCACCTGTGATCTTTGATCATCTGAGAAAAATATTAGTCATCATCTGATGAACATGTGTGGAAGTCGTAAATGACAGTTTCTGATTTGGTGTCTTGTAGAGAGGGAGAGTAGATGGGAGAGATTTTGTTGAGGGGTAAAAATTCGTGTCAGAGAGGCAAGGAAGGACTCCGCATTACTTACACAACTTTGATCCAAGTAAAAAGGAAAAAATGATTGTTAAAGAAATAGTTTTTCACCTTTTTTTTTTTTAATACTTGATGAAATACCTGAAGACAGGACAAAGTATACTGGAGGTTTTAAAAGGTGCATGTATTAATGCTGTAACTGTTTCTTGACCCAGAAGAGCTAAATTGTAAACCAAGGTGCTGGTAAAACTAGTGCTCGGGAAAATGATGTTTTTTTAGTAAGTGAAGCATTTGAGAGTTTGAATTACTCATAGGACCTAGGACACAGCTGTGGGAGATCTTACCTCTTGCAATAATGTTCACTGTCTAGTGAATGTTATATCCCAAGACAGTATCTGGAGACTGAAAAGCAGATTGACAATTTAACTTAATGTTGTTTTGGTAACTAAGTCCAAAACTAAGCCTAAGGAGCGTTCAGCAAAGGGAGATTTACCAAAACTGTGATGATTGCCTGTTACAAAAGTCAAACAAACAAAATAGGAACATGAAATATTCTTTTAAATTAGCTAGTATTTCAGGATGTGTTTATAACATTAACAGTTTCTAAAGAAACTTACTGTTCTCAATGTGATCTCCTTGGATGCAAGGAGAAAACTAGTGCCTTCAGCCCACCCAAACAAATTCTTAAACAGTTACTATAGGATTTGGTGCTGACTAGATGCTTTTAGCCTCTCATAAACCTAATCCTGATAGAACTAGCACTAAAAATCAGTGACTGAATTCAGGAGATATTCAGGAGAATTATTTGTTGCTTCTTGTTCAGAGGGAAAACTTTAGGAAAGAGTTACAAAATCTTGACTGCTAAGTTATGGTACTTGTATTTGCATATTTTCATATAGAACCAGTGATTATTTTCTATAACTTAAAGACTGAATGTCCTGTATTCCTTTAGCAATGTTTCCTTATACTTTCTACAAGAACTAATAAGAGATTTTTAGAAGCTCTGTTTTGCTGCAGTGCCGCAGCATGTTTTTATGCTGAAGGTGTTGTTCAGCTCAGACCATATTGTAGTTTGCATTCTGATATCCTAGGCTGTACCGTGGTGGTTCTGGCTCAGCATATCAAATTTTGTTGTTCCTCCCATATCAGCAAGATGAGATAAATGGTTTCTTTTCTCTTTCTTGCAAGTAAAATGGATCATAGCAAGGGAAGATGACTTCAGTAACATCATTCTCATCTTATTTCAGGCTGACTTTTAGTCAGTGTTTCCTGTTCCTATATTTCTCTAATCTTCCACATACCTCTAGACAGCACTGAGTTCTCAGTCTAAACTGCTGATGTGCTGTAGTTATGTAATTACTAATATTTTTACTTCAACAGCAGTCTGTGATGGAGCAAGTCGTCAAAGGAAAACAGTTCTTCAACATCAATTACTTTGTTACAGTAAAGTAATGATCTGTTGTTGGAAATGATTAGCCATATCAAATTATTAATAATTAGCAATATCTCTTTACAGCATGGGCAAGAAAATGTGATGGAAAAGCTCATGGGTGGACATAAAGACAGGGTTATTGCTTACTGATTATCTCCTCTTCCATGCCAAGTAGCACATGGAAGAGAATGGGGGGTTGCAGTCAGTCCATAGCAGTTCCTTTCTCCTCACACTTTCTGTGCTCCAGTGTAGGTCCTTCCTGTGATCTTCATCTCTAGCTTGGTCTCTCCACAGGCTGTAGTTTCCTTCAGGAAGACCCTTCATGCTCCAGCATGGGGTCCTGCAGCCAACCTGTCACTACCAAATCCTTACCACTTAAACCAAATATGAGCGGAAATAAAAACCCAAATACATACTTTGTCACTGAGTCCTGTAACCTCAGAGGTAGCGGTCATATAGTCTTTTATGCTATTTCATCAAGTGTTTACCTCAAAACTAGATAGGTTCTTGAGCTTACTAGTGCAGTTAAAAGACTCCAGGTTTCATGGTACAGGAAAATCTTGTTAGTTTCCAGCTTTAGAATATTTGCAGTCATTTTGTAGCCATTTGTGCCAATATTTGGATTACATAGCATTACTGTCAGTTCTCAAGTTTGCATTCTTGACACATTTGCAGGCAAGAGTCATCTTGGCATTGCATTAAGCTAAACAAGCTCTGGGTCATCCTGGGAATTTTTGTCTTCATCTATTCCAACCTCATCTTTCTCAAACGTGATTGAACAGAATTTTGCATGCAATCCTGATACTTCAGTATTGTTGGCTCAGTATTCAGTATTGTTCAGTATGGCTCACAGTTTCAAATGTTCTCTGAAGCATTTTAGGCATCTTCTGTCACGGCCACTTCAGATCAGTAGTTGATGGCCATTTAGGAAGTAATACATGCAGGTCCTTACTTTCTCTGTCACTTCAAAATAAGGAGATCCTTTGTCTGGTTCACCTTTCCTGTTATTAGGATATTTAGACCACTCCTGCTTATTGTGCCAAAATACTTTAGGAAAACCTTGTTATTTGGATGTAAATATTTGGTACAAGGTATTGTACTTTGTATCAGTACCGATATTTGGTACTGATATGGAGAGCTGTGAAGTTTGCCCATTAAAAGAGTTGAAACAATTGTATCAAAAATTTGTGATGTGGGGGTAAGAAGAGAAATACATATAACTAAACATCCATGATAAGGCTGTTTTCTGGGAAAGAAGGAAGTTGAAGAAACTCAAACAGTTGATTAGGCTAAGGGTTGAATGAGTGAAAGATTTGTAAGTATACTATAAAGAGGTGGGTGTTTTTTTGATGGTTAGATGTCTTAATACTGCCAATAAAAACAAATAAAGCAAAGCAACACTTACCCCTTTCCTGACATATTGAGCTGTTCTTTTCTTAAATGACCTTTGTAGACTCCAGTAAAACTGTTCTGTTCATCTTTCCTGCCTAACAAGAGGGGAACCATAAAAACAAAGAGAGGGTTGCTTCTACCGACTTAGAAACATTCTGGCATGTTGATTTTGTTATAAACTTGGCTCTAAACTACCAAGATGATAACCACAGAGTGGCAGTCACATATATTGCTTTCATCTTTTTTTATACCCCAAATTTGTTCCCTGATCGTTTTGTGTCTCCGTGGCAACAGCCGTTAATGAAGTTGCCGCAGGTGTTTTTATGCCAGAACTTGCTAGATCTGTTAGTTGACCAAATCCATGCACCTGTAGCCTTTTCATTAACACTTAACTTATTCCTGTTTTCTCTCCAACATGCAATTGATTTGATGTTTGAAGCAAATACATGGGCTGCCACCCAAATCTCAGCGCACCTAGATATACTTGAACAACATGTCTGTTAGCTACTTAGAGTTGTATTTGAGAGAATTTGTGGCGTGGATATTGTATGAAACTCATGTAGTGCACAAGTTTCTTCCATTCAGTTTTTCTTTAGTTTCTTTAGTTTCTTCCACTTAGTTTTTCTTTACCTTGGAGATTTATAATATCTATTTCTTAGTTCTCAAAATTGTAAAATGAGGATGACAATAATTTATGTAACCTCTGCCTCAATATAACTCAAGCCCTGTGCATTTTAAGCTTTGATTATTGATATATATAGGAGCTTGCTTTGCATGCGGAAAAGCAGAGGCATAGAGCTAAATAGATTTAGTACTTTTCAGTTCTGAATGCCTCATCATATTTGGGTGTCCATTTTGTGTAACACACTAGGAATGATTTTGATAGTAAAGTTTTAACGTACATCATACAGCTCCCACAGCTGCTCTTATGCAATACTTTATTTTGCTTTTTTTTCCATATATTTGCTGCCCAAATGATTTATGATTTCTTAGATCACAGTGGCCACACTGTGAGTGAAATTGCTTTTTCCAAGAAATGTTATTCCTTCTAAAGGAACAGAAGGTTGTTGTAATTATTGTATATGAGAAAAGCTTGAAGTTGCAGAGACATATTGATCAAAATTTATCACTTTGGGGCCCTGTATGACACATACTGACTAAGAAGAGCTTATTAACAGAAATAGTGATTATCCCACCATGAAAATGTTCATCTTGGTATGTGACTTGTGATAGTGCTAGCTCAGATACCTTACTTTCTTCCATTATTTCTCAGCTACATATTATAGGGGATAGTCTCTCCTGCTGAATAAGGTAAAGAATCAGACTTGTTTTAGTGTAGAATAGAATATGAACAAAACCATACCATTCACACTTAGTATAGCCTATAACTTTTTCTTTAGTACAAGATGACCATTAATGCCTTTAAAAGTATCATTAGGGTACCATTTCCCAATATGCAACATCTGATGTAACTGTGAACTAGATATACCCAAGCAAGGATCCCATCAGGATGTCTGACCACAGGTATCCATCTTGACATGCATTTTTCTAACTTCCTTGCATTCAAAGTATGGATTGAGTGAGCTCATGGTGGGTTCAGCTCACTGATCTAGCTAAGCACTCAACTCAGCAAAATAGTCAATCTCAGTCATTACAGCCAAATGAATAAAAAAGTCAGTACAAAAGAAGCATTGCAGAGAGAAGAAGAGCTCCTTCAGTGAGTATATAATCAAAACCATTCTGAATGTGCCTGGGGATGTGAAAATGCCTTTTACAAGCATGTTTTCTGATTCTCAGGAAAAGTAAAAGCATCCCTGATGGTAAGTGATGAGAGAAAGGAGAAAACTTGGTTTGCAAATGTTTTAGATTGTGGTTCTCCTTTTCCATTATTTTATTTTATTATTTTGCTATATTTGTTTGCGTCTCTGCTCTGTCAAGAGAAGGAAGTACAGACTGTCTTACCAGGCAGAGAACTTCCAGCCTCAGCCCTCGTCTGAAGCGGGGGCACAAAGACAACATACTGCCACTTCCAGTAATTGTAAAGGGTCCTTATGATCCGTGGGCTTGGGAAGCTCTGCAGAGCGGTGAGGTTCAGCAGTATGGGAAGGGAGGAGGTGTGACAGGCTGCCGTTGTGCTGTGCATGATTCTCCTGGGAGTCCCTTCAGCACCACTCTTGTGTCTTGACACACCCAATAAACCACAACTGCTGGGCTCACCCTGACAGGGAGAACAGAGCCTTATGACACCTCTCACCAGTGTCTAATACATGATACAGCATGGAGAAATTGCACCCCCTTCCTCCTTACCCCAGAAAGTTAAAATCTCCTTGGATTTCTCATTTCTTTTTCCTTACTCCCACAGACATATGTCATCACCTCGCTTCAGGCTATTGCTCAACCCACTTCAGAGCATTACTCTTCTCTCCTTAGTCACCCTGAATTTGACACAGATTGTATTAGAGCACAGATCCTATTGCCTTTAATGGAATTTGAGCTTATGGTTTCTGGGAGACTTCTTGTTTCCTCACATATTACTCACCCATGAAGCTGCATTTTGTTGCTTAAATAAAGTGAATTTAAGGAAAACAAGTGAAATACTAAAAGCTGAACTGAAAAAGTGGACTTACAAAGAGCCCCCCAAAAATGCTGCAGTGAAATTGTAAAGAAATTTTTATTTCTTACTGTGTTTGCTTTTGTTAGTAAATTTGTAATTTACCAGACAATTTATTTTCCTCAGAAAATGAAATACATACAGCAAACATGTTGAAAAAATTAAAAGAGATAAGTTCATTTTCTTTGTTAGAGAATTCCTTAGAATTTTTGAGTGTAACAAAATTTTCTAAAAGTAAGTCGTTTTTCCCGTTGTATTTCTACTCAACTGCATTATTTTACAAGTTGCCTGGTACTCTGTCAATGGTACATTAGTTATTTCATGGACACCATGAATCAAAGGTTTTCAAGTTCTTCAAACCTTTCATATTATCTGGGGAGGTCAAGCTACTTATTTCTAGCAGGAAGAAATTTCTGTTCTGAATTCTTTCCTTTTTAATCAACTCTGATTGGTGCTATACCTCATGGTGTGGAAGCCAACAGCCTCCACATAATACTATCTAGGTTTTCTGGAAAGTCATCTTCGGGAAGAAATTGTATAACCATTGTTGGGTTTCATTTCACTGGGATTTTTTTGTTGAGTATGAGAACCCACCCAGAGACATGAAATTCTGGAGAATGGTCTAAAAATGATAATAAAATGGCAAGAACCTTCTCTAAAGTTAGCTCTCTCTTAAACCCTTCACCTTGTTTTATAGTTCGCATCACTTTTTATAGTGCCACTTACGACTCAAACAAATGCAGTTTTCTTTCAATAGCCACCGGTGTAAGCCTGTACATCACAAAAAATATACAAGTCTGACTCTTCTCGGACTTAAAAAAAGACATTTTAAATAAAACTGCATTGATTGAAAGCTCACCTAATGGTGGTCTATTGTATTTCATTTGGGCTATGCAGTAAGATAGACTGAGAAGGAAAAAATTTTCTAGTTCCATGTCAACTTGAGATGGAAGAATACAATCAATATTTTTTTATATTTCGATGGGACAATTTCCTGACGTTATGCCTGAAATAAAAGCAAAATTCTCGTGTAAGAAAGAGTGTGGCTTATCTGGCTATTTTGATTTGAGTTATATGTAAGAAAAATGATAAAGGAATTAAATATAATAAATTGATTTAGATATCATCTTTGCTGTAAAAGTGCATAAAAAACCAGATATGAAATACTATTTTTCTGTGACAGGATAAGCTTTGCTAAGCTTTTCATCCCTGGCCATTGCCATTTTCATGCTCAAATTCTTAAATTCGACATAATAATAAAATTTCCTCTGTGAGTGGGACCTCTGTACCATTCCCCAATAAGCGAATGATAATGGGAGGTACAGGGTATTACAGAGAAGTGAGAAATACACAGAAATGCACAAAAACCCTGATGGGAGCTTTGTTTTTAGCTGACTCCAAGCAGCTTTTTCCTCAGAACTTAAACCTCTAAGAACATAAGTTTCAGAAATTTAGGTCGTATTCATAAAAAAAATTAGGCTGGGGTTCTAAAAAAAACATTCTTTGGCTAACAACATGGTAGTTTCCCAGCTTTCAGAGACTCTTGCTGAAATCCTCAATCAATATTTCTTTACTAATGCAATTTGTATTTTGTACATAATCGGTCCTAAGTGTTTTGTAAATTTTACTGTAATAATGTTTTCAATGAGCTGTAAAAAAACCCACAACACAAAACAAAAGCAGAATTACATATTATCTTTTGCTTTCTGAAAGCAGCATTTTGTTCTGCCAACTTAAAAACAAGCAATGGTGGTACTAAAAATTTGTGTGAATACCTTTTTGATGTAATTAACTTGATATGTAACTTGGCTCATCTTTCAGAACTAAACAGAATTGACTAGGTTTGCCTGCATTTTGTACTTAATCTCTTTGTAGTTTGGCTTGTGTGTTTCTAATTGTTCAGAGCACAGATCCCAGTATCAAAATACTTTTGAATCATGAGAAATGTGTAGAAAGACGTGAAAAAATAATATCTCTGCCTACTGGACGCACAAAATTGCTGGTGTATGATTCCCACTGTATGGCTCCAAAAAATCTATTAACTGGGTCATTTTAGAGTTAAGTTGACAGCTGCTTTCATTCAGCTTTCAGTGCTTTTGAATTACTAATGATACGGTCTGGTGACAGCAGTAGGGTTACACTCCAGGTGCACTAAAAATTAGATAAACAAGATCTTTCATTAAAGCCAGAGAAGAACTGAGAAGAGAAAGCTTGCTGTGTTGCGGGTTCTGCCCTAACATGTACTGTTTGACTAGTATCTGTTTTGATTTGAGTCCAAGCATCTGTACTTGGGAAAGACCGCAGTCAGCTTATCAGTCCAAGCTGTTATGAGCAATATTAGTGAGAAGCCAGCACAAAAAGATTGTGATGGATGAAAACATAAGTCCCTTTCACAGGAAATTAGATTTTCTAAGGGCTGAAGAGAAACATTTCAAAACTCAAACACCAGTAAATAGCTGCTTTCTCCATCCTTTACCCTGGAGGAGGCAGCACTAATGTTCCTACAAGCCAGAAGGAATGTTGCTTTAATAATTGAAACTGGACACTTGATCTTGCATACGGACCTTCTGTTTCATTAAAGGCAATTCTGACTCCTAAGTGGTTATTCTTCACAGAGGCACAAAAACACATATTGAAGAAAACAGTATACAGACTTTTAAAATGTAGCTACCAAAATGCATCTTTTTGGGATTTTTGGGTCATTATTACAAGTGTTTTTTTCAGATTATGATTAGGAAGACACCCCAGATGAGAAAGAAAACCAGAAATACTTTGATTTCAAAGGCAACTGTTAGTGACAGGATCTCTAAGAAAGTATTAGATTAGGTTCAGGCAGTAAAGTACCCAATGTGAGTGAAGGTTAACATGTTTCATAGTTCTGTGCATTTATAAAATTGGAAATCTTGGTATCTTCTTCAAATCTATGTTTTATACTTTTAAATTTCTTGCTGCACTTCATAAAGTATTCTTGATCAATATTTACTAATTACAACCTTATGGAATACGAAACAGTCAGAACCATCCATTATCCAATTATCTGAATGTGAAGAAGATGGAAGGAGCCCATCCTCAGGAACTTGTGTGCGTGTTTTGCTTGGAGATCACTCACAGCACTGTACAAGCTTCTTCATAACCAGGGTTTGTGGTATGATTTATTAGTCAGTCTTTATCAGCAGCTATGCTAACATCTCACAGGCTCAACCACAATCCCTGCCTTAAAAGATTTAACAATCCAAAGTCACATTTAAGCCAGCTGAAGATCTGTTCTTAGAGAAAGAGATTTAAAATTTATGAGGGTCATTTGCTCTTCTCAGTGTATTGTCATTTTTCATATACACATAAAAACAAAGCTGGTGGGGCTCTCAGGTGGTTATTTAGTCTGTTGCTGTGACCCAACAAAAATTAGAAGATATTTCTCCTTTTTGTGATAACTTTGCACAGAGTGAAGACTGTTTCCCATCAGTCTTACCCTCCTTAGATGAAAAGCCTTACTTTTTCAAGTTCTTTCTGTTGGAGTCCATTTCATTCCTGATACTCATCTGTGAACTCACTTCTACAGGTCTGTGTCCTTGAAAAATAGTTCTCTGACACTCATATAAAGCCATATCTGAAGTTTTACTAACTTCACTAACTTAGTTTTTACTAACTTTTTACTAAGTCATTCTTTCTTCAGGGAACACTTTGCATTTGTCTTGACTGACATTTATTCTTGAGGGTTTAATGTTTTTTCTGATGTCTAAATCTCTTTGAATTCTAATCCTGCCTCCATTTTGCTTCCAGTTCTTCCCAAACAATTGCTAGAACAGTTATTTTAATTTTACTGTCTGTGAGGTTATTTCATGTAACTTCCTGGTGTTAAGATGTGTTTTCTGGAGTAGATGTAAGTTTTAGCCAGAAAAGCTGTCTAATCACAGCAAGATTAGCTACATAGGCAGTTATGTTTTTCCCCTTCTTTTGATATCATCAATAAACTCAGCTCAATGTACAATATTAATGACATAATGTATTTGGCTTTTTTTTTCAGTTTTGCTTTGTCAACATTTTTCAGCAGAATTACTGAAACAAAATGTGTGCATTATTATTTACACAAAAATGCAGGTGGTTTATCTTCTAAGTGACATTGAATGACCTGCAAAACCATATTTCTGGTTAGCATATTTGAACAGCTAAGGTAAAATTTCAACTATGAAAATGTTATTCTATGCATCTTGGAATGTGCTTTTTGCTTCCTTTCTCCCCCCTCCCCCGCTCAAGTGTGCTATAATAAAGATCCAGTTTTCTATTTTAATTGCATTTTAGCAAACAAGGCCAAATTAGAATAGCCTTAGTAACTTCATTGTAACTATAGAGGTTCACAGAATTACAGAATCACAGAATATGCTGAGTTGGAAGGGGCCCACAAGGATTATTGAGTCCAACTCAGCCCTGCACAGGACCATCCACAAGACTCCCACCGTGTGCCCTCCTTTGGACACTCTCTAACAGCTTAATATCTTTCTTAGATTGTGGTGGCCAAAACTGCACACAATATCCAAGGTGAGGCCGCCCCAGTGCAGAGCAGAGTGGGACAATCCCCTCCCTTGACTGGCTGGCGATGTTTTGCCTGATGCACCCCAGGACACGGTTGGCCCTCCTGGCTGCCAGGGCACTGCTGAATCATGTTCAACTTGCTGTCGACCAGGACTCCCAGGTTCCTTTCCATGGCACTGCTTGCCAGCATCTCATTCCCCAGACTGTATGTACATCTGGGATTGCCCCATCCCAGGTGCAGAATCCAGCACTTTCCCTTGTTGAACTTCATATGGTTGGTGATTGCCCAGTCCTGTGATTTGTCCAGGTCTCTCTGTGGGGCCTCCCTGCCTTCGAGGGAGTCAACAGCTCTTCCCAGTTTTTTGTTATGTACAAACTTGCTTAGTATCCCTTCTAATCCTGTGTACAAGTTATTTATGAAGATGTTGAAGAGCACAGGGCCTAAGATGGAGCCCTGTGGAACCCCACTAGTGACCGGTGGCCAGTCTGATGTTCCCCCATTCACTATTACCCTCTGTGCTTGACCTGTGAGCCAACTGCTCACCAGTGTCTTCCTCTCACATTCTTTGTGCAAATTCTAATTGCTTTGAGTGATTCCAGTCATTTGTGTTACGCAGACAAGGATATGTAATAGTGATACCGAAGTGATGTTAATCTACTAAGTCAGTGAAGATGCCTCAGTCTCCATGAAATTGTGTGTGTAATAGGATGTGATAGTCAGTCACACTAAAGGTCACTTCCATGTGCTCTTCCATATGGTTTCTGTCTACATAATTCAATGCTAAAAATCCACCTGTTCTTGGAGACTATATTGCTTGCTGGAAAATGATGCAATTTCATCTGCCATCAGTATTATAATTTTATGATTACTGATGAATCGTTGTTCCTCAATATTTTACATTTTAATCAAATGTTCCCTGGGGCACATTTTCATTTCAGATCATTAGTGTGATTCTTATTGGAATACAGAAAGAAATGTAATGGAAAACACCCAAGAGCAATCTAAGAGGCAAAAAAATTTCTATAGAGGTTCAAAGTCTATTAAATTCCCATTTTGACATTTTTAATGAAATAATTTAGGCTAATTTGATATTGTGGTTGTGAAAATAAGCTGTGTTTTAGGTAGTAACGAAAGATCTTTAATGGGAACATGGGCCTTTCAATTTTAAGTAGTTCAGTACTTCAACTGTATGCATATATCACATGGGTTTTTTTCTTCTCTTGTTTTTCGTTGTAACATATAGTAAAGTGAAAAAAGGTAAACCCTTTTCTTGCTGTGTTTCTTTTTGCACAGTTGATGTTAGTGAACAAAACACAGCTACAGGTGGTTTCCAATGCTGGACTGCAGCTTTCACAGGGAAGAGGTTAGACTGGAAATTTCTCTTATCACTACACTGTATATTCAAAGCAGGCAGCAATAAAGGAGGAGCAGGATAGTTGTCCAGATATCTCAACAACTATGCCACTGGATTTGGGGACTGGAAGGAACTAACAACTGTAGTAGCTGCTCTACTATGCTACTTGTATTTCTTTAATCAGCAATGATAGAATTTCTTAACAACAGAGCCTTCTATGTTTGGGTTGCGGGGGAGCGGGGTTGACGTTATAATAGAGTATAGAATATTTCAGTAAGACCAGAATCTGTAGCAGTGGATTTCACTGTCTTTCTGTAGAAATATGGACTGATAAATACTAAGTCTCAATTGACCAGGAAGAATTTAGAGAGTAAAATGACTAACTGGCCTAAATTTCCAGAATGTATTTCCTGATGTCTTTCCATTCTTAAGGTCAAAAGCAAGGTGAGATCTCATCATCCACCCAGAATTTAATCCTGAAAGACAACATGCATTTTGCCCCCAATCCAGCAAAACAGTATTTCTGTCTTGAATGAGATTAAATTTATAAAATTCAAGTGTTTGTTTACTTTTTGAAGAAGAAAGTATGATCCCGTGCTCCACATCCTTGACATAATTTTCCCTGAGTTTATCATGTGAGGTCCGGATAGTAATTCAGCAAGGTTTTTAGCATATATATACACATCTTCTTAGACTTTTTAAAATATCATTAGATTTCTAGTTCCATTTAATCAGCACAAACACTCTTCAGTTAAGTAATTCTAGTGTAAAAAATGATGGGCATCCTCGGAAGGTTTAATTAAGAACTGATTTTTTTCTTTTAAGCCACTTCCATGAAGGCACAAAACTTCTGCTCCTTTACTTTCTGTCTTTCCTGTGCCCAGTTCTAGCCAAACTGGACTTTTCAAACAGATCTATCCTGAAGTGTTCTAGGATAGTCCAGCTGTTTTGATTAAGTAGAATCACAAAAACCTGGAAAAGAACCTTGAGCTATGTGTGTGAAGGATGTGAATGTGCTCTGAAGGACCATAATGCTAAAGAGAAACTCATAATTCTTTGACGTATAATTTTCATATTGGAAATAACCTCCAGATTCTTTCATTCATTCTCCTGCTGTTGCTGCTGTTGGCTTTATGCTCCTGAACTTACTGATTTTGTGTGAGAAAACATCATAAGGGTAGGGGCCGTGTATGCTACTTGCAGGTTTTGATTTATTCTTCCGTGGTTCTTCATTAAGGTCAGAATGTTGCTACAAACTTCACAGTATGAGAGATTTCAACAAACCGTAACAATATTTCAGAAGATTATATTAAGCTTGGGCTTCTGCTGTAACAAGTCTCAAGTGTGCCACCCAAGAGGCACAATCTCCATTTCTAAGAAAATACTGGACATAAGATTATTTGACATAATTTTCTCTCACCTTATTGTTTTGAAATAATTATTGACGGTATTTTGAAATACAGTATTGTCAGTTGGAACCACCTTTTAAAGAAGTCCTTTCAGAATGCAGTGGAGCCCTTCTGGACACATTTTGGAGTGAAGGCAATTTTAACGAAGCAGTTCTTAGAATTTCATTTATTCAGCTGTGATGGGCCTTGCAGTATATAAGTGAAATTATAAAGTTTTGCAATTCTGAAAAAGCTCACAGTCTAGAAGGTATGAACTAGTAATCTGAGGGGAGAAAATAACATTTTCTTTTGCTGTTGTGAATTCCCTTAGTGCATATTATATGCTAAAGCCAATGTAGGAAGGGTTTTGATGCAAGCAGTGTAACATGTTGTTTTAGTAGGATCATTAAAGCATTATTAGTCCGAGGGGATGGGATAAAATATGAAGGGTCAAATGAGATATTTTAGTCTGACAAATTTGTGGGAGGAATGTTTAGCTACTATAATAAATAAAGCTTGGACAAAGTCTGCAATGATTAATTCCCCAGGTGAATATTTTTAATAATATTTTAAAGAATATAAAAAAATCTCACATAGAAAAATTGCATTCCAACTTAGAAATACCACAGGAAAAAAAGGTTTAATTGAAAAATAAGCTTTCTTTTCTTTGGTATATCTGCCCCACAATCATCATTAAAAGTTACAATTATTTTGAACAGAGCAATTTCAGAAAATGCTTGACTCAGATCTGAAACACAATTAGAAGTGAATTTTCTGTATATAAATGTAAAAACTGGTTTATTTCAGTGCATGTATTTTCTATCTGCTAATAGAATCATAGAACTCCTCCAAGAACATTGAGTCCAACTGGCTCTGCCAAGTCCACCACTAAACCATATTCCTAAAAGCCATGTTTACACATCCTAAATACCTCCAGTGACAGTGACTCCACCACTTCCCTGGGCAGCCTGTTTCGATATTTGACAACCCTTTTGGTGAAGAAATTCATATATATTTATTTCAAGTTTATCAGGTAGTGATCCTGTCTGACAAAAGGAACTGTAAGAACCCTGACATCAGTAGGACCTTAAAGGCTTAATCACTTCCAGCTACAGCTTTGCCAGCAGGAGAGATTATTATCCACTGCTTTCTCACAGATGTTTTTCACTCTGGGGAGATTATTGTCCTCCCACATCTATTAGCTCATTTTCAAAAAAAAACCACGTTAGTATAAACAGTTTCAGTAGAATTTTGGTAACATGTCTAAAGATATCTATGTGTCAGTGACTACTCAAAGAAAGAAAGAAAAATTGTAGATTTTAATTTGCAGTATATTGCACCTGGAAAAATAACCAGTTTGATCTCAAGAACTCATTAAGCTATACTGTAATAAAGTGCTCTAGTAAATTGCTTATTGATTCTGAGATACTGACCAATGGATGATCAGGCTGCTTTCTCAATGCTTTTTATCTTGTTCCCACCTGTTTTGGTGTTTGCTTTTTTAATTTGTTTTTGTTTGTTGTTTTTTTGTTTTGGTTTTTTGTTTGGGTTTTTTTGGGGGCGTTGGGGTTTTTTGTTTTGGTTTGGTTTGGGTTTTTTTTTAATTTAACTAGCAAATATGTGAAGTTGTCTAGTACAAGTTCTATAGATTGTAAAAACATTAAAGCTTTTAGTTTCAAGGATTAAAGAGTCTAAAGATCTTCTAAAAATCATTAATTATAAATAGAAGTGACACTTTGGGAAAAAAAAGGCGCTCAAACAAAAGCAATACCAAATACCTACAGATTTTTTTTTTTAAAAGCTTAATTAGCCAGCACTAATACAGCTATCATTGATCATTTATTCCAAACAGTTGCAAAAAGATTGCTGATGGTTTATTAGGTATCTTTTTTCCGCAGTCAGTCCAAGTACTTTTATTAGCAGAAGGGTTCTCAAAGTCTTACTGATGGCTGTCTTCCTGAACCTCGGTATTTTCCTGAAGTTTCAGAACACAGATTTTCTTTACAGGTAATTGCAGACAGAATGCTGCAAGCCTCTATGTCATTGTCTAGTGGAGTGCAGCCACTTAAATGGGATTGACTGTCCAGAGTGACAATTCCCCTGAATCTTTTTACCCCAACCCTAAGTGATCTGAAAGAAATATGAAGAAAGAGAGCGCTGCTCTACTTTTCTGAGCTGGCTAATGAGTCTCCTTGTGACAAGGGTCAGCAAAACAGGCATTATCTGAGAGATTTCTGTCCTGCTCACAGGATCAGGCTTTCATGCAAACATTCCTGTTGTAACAGCCTACATTTAGAGTAACAGCATCAATTTAAAAATCCCACTTCTGTATAAAAATTCCTGCTTGTTCTATCGAAAAGAATATTTTACCTATTTCAGTATGTTTATTCTGTGGTTTGCATTACTGGGTTTTAGCATTTTTTTCTTCTTTCTGAGGACACCAAAACCAGTAGAGAGATTTTATTAATAAGAGAATGTGCAAGTAAATCACAAAAAAAATCATTAAAAACTCATATCAGAAACAATATCTGAAATAATTACTGCTCCTTTTTAAATAAATTTAATTTCTGTCAGTTTCTGCAGTGTCCTAGTTCCATAGGTCACCAGCAACATTTTGTCCTGTATCTTCTAGTAGACCTTTGAAAACTGTTGAATTATGCATTCTTTGGAAAATACCAGCAGGTATTTTTATGCCTGTTTAATATAATTTTTTTTGTTCTTTTCAAAAGAAATACTTACACGAGTTCTTTCCTTTAGAAGTAAATAAAGCCAGCATAGAGAAGCTGTCGTCTTGCAGCCTGTTACAAAAAGGGAGAGAAACTATTGCAAAAATGCCGTAGTTGGGCATTTGCTGCCTGGGTCAGTATTATTCTAAATTTGTGGCAAGGAACTCTGATTAATTCTGGATTTCTCTTTTAAATTCATAGTGTCTGTGAACAAAATTAGATTAATTGGATGTGCATGGGCTTTTGAGAAGAAATTAAAATTGGAACGTTTCTTTCCTACTGCTTCTTTTAGCATATACTATGCTTTCATTATTCTTAGTTTCTATTAGATGAAATGAGAATTATTTGTGTTCCTTTAAGTATTGGTAGTGCTCTGTATTAAAAATTTAGAAACATATAATTTTGTCAATACATGTTCAAGACTAGAAAGATACTTTCTATGCAAATACTTTTCTACTCTGTTATCTTATTGCTTTAATTCTGCTTCCCAATCTTCAACAATTGACACTAGCTCTAGTGTTTCTCTTCCAAAGCTGTCTCTAATTTTTTACAAGCTACCTTCTCTATCCATAGCTCAGTTCCTGTGCTCTGGTTTGCCGAGTCATTGCCTTCTATTTTAACTTATTTCTAAAAAACCATTTCTCATCCCTCTGTAATTTTATCATTTTCTGTTTTGGGTTACAAAGTGGAAAAACTTGAGAACCTCTGTATTACTGGTGCTTATTTGAACTGGTAAGTGCTTATGTGCTTTTCTAGTTACAGAACTTCTACACAGGAATTGACATTCACATATTCTGGGCTCTACAGTAATAGTAACTAACCACAGTTTGATGACTCTCAGTACAGAACAAAGCACATGGCTCACAATCAATCATCTATTAATCTTCTTGAATGTGAATTTTCTTCAACAGAATTAAGGATTTTTTCCACTGACTTAAAATCACACCATATTCTGTGTAACACAAGACCTACAACAAACTATTTTCTGTATTCAGATATTCCTTGGAGTTAAATTCCACAAGCGGAAAGGACTGCACATTGAACAGCTTACTGATACTCATATCTTGCTTCCATAGGCTTTCTCCACCTAGCTGTTAGGCACTGAGTAACCTTCTTAGAAGGAAGTTACTTTTTATTTTGTACATGAGCAGCTAAGGGATATAATAAGAAATAGAGTTCTGCTTCTGCTCGAATTACTTTAGACGAGAAAAACTGAGGGCTTTATTTAAACATAATAGGAGAATTATATTAAAAAATTATTCTTTCTATTTGTTTTTTTTCCAAGAAATTACTACAGATTTGCATATCTACTTGTAATATTTATTTGTTTGTGTCTTAATTAAAAAGAACATCACTTAAAAATAAAAAAAAATCATTCCAGATTTTTTTAGTATGACAAGTATTTTTCTGAGAATTTATATAACTATATATTTATTAATATATGAATATGATTATACCTTTATCTGCTCACAGTGCAACATTGAACAACAAATAGCATTTAATTCAGCAGATACCATTTTAGGCACTAAGGCTCCTATCTCTAGCAGCTGACATTAGAGAGCTGTCCTGTATGGGTTTGTGCATGTGTGTGTAGGAATCCATAATGAGTTTTGTTGTTTCTCTGCTTTATTGCGTCTGCCTTATTTACATGGTCTGAGAGTTACTGTGAAGTTTCTATATTTCAAACTTCAAAGAGTTAACTGGCATTTAGTCTGAAGTGATGTTGTAACCACCCGGAAGAAACGCAGCTTCTTTGTGTTCCACTGGGAAAGAAATGATTTGAAGAAGCCTTGAGAAACTCACAAAGAATTTCAGTTTATCCTTGGTAACAGTTCCCAGCTACCCAAGAAGGCCAAGGTCCATGTGTGAATGGACTATCCAAAGGAAAGAGAGCAGCACAAGGTCAATTGCCAAACTATAGTAATAAAAATTATAATTAAAAATTATAACAAAATATAATTATGAAAAAGTCCAAGGCATTTTATTTAATTGCAGTCAAGATTGGAAGTGGTCTGGAAAAGAAAACTAAAAAAAAACCAACAAGCTAGCAGAGCCTTCTGTAAAAGGAAATAGCAAGTGGATTTGCTCGCTCTTAGGCCTGATAAAAACCGGTATCCAGTAGGACAATTTATTCTCGTATGGCAAAAGTGTGGTTTGTTGGGATCCCTAGGGAATCTCTCTGAACTGAACAGATTTGCCTTGGCAAGTACTCCCAAATCAATAACCCTTGCTCTCATGGGACTTTGCAAATACATTTTTTTATTAGGGATAGGACCTTTGGGGCAAGTGGTTTCTCTACTGGAAGTTTGCCTGTTCTTGTTTCCTGTATGCTAGCATTACAATGCACAGTGGTTTTCCTATCTACTCCCTCTCTCCCACATTTATTTACTCAGAAATTGATGTTTCTTTGGTTGCTTTTCTTAAGACAAGTTGATACGTGTTATTGCACATGGTTACTTTACTCTGCTTTAGCTGAAAATTTTAAACACTAATTAGAAAAGTAGGGAAGAAAAAAGACATAGGGATTTTTTGTATAGCAAATAAGTTAAAAATGATTTATAGCAGAATCTCTCGAGTTCAAAAGTCAGATGTACTTTTTCTAATTGACACTAAGTAAACAGGAGAAAAAATGAGATACAGTATTCTCTTCAACAGATTTAATCATAGAATATCTGATTTGGAAGGGACCAGCAAGGATCATCAAAGTAGGACTTGTAGGGAAATAATTGAGTCAAAGCACAAGAATTACGGCCACAAGAGCTGCAGTCCCAGCAGTTGTCCTTCCTTCACAATTGAAAGTTTTTTCAGGCTTCATGTAAGAGTTCACTCCGTGCAGCTCATGACAGAGCACAGCAAGGCTCTTCACCTGAAGGTAAAATCAAGCACTTCTTCCTGTTCAGTAGCTTACATTAGTCTTTCTTTTGTTCTTTCTGGTAATTGTTTTCAGTTTTTTAAAAGTATTGTCATTCATAAACATCCTGTATGAGATTATTGCCTAAGGATCAGAGTCAGTTGGTATTTACTGCAGTAGATATCGTGCAAATATAAATTAATGTCCCTGTCCTCCCACACACAGTGGGGCCTAAGCAACTAGTAGATAGATGAGGAGTCACTGGTAAAAGCAGAAATAAAATGCAAGTAAAATATGAAGCAATGCATGCCTTAAATGCCATTCACAACTTTCCACA
Source organism: Cephalopterus ornatus (assembly GCA_013396775.1). NCBI lineage: Eukaryota > Metazoa > Chordata > Aves > Passeriformes > Cotingidae > Cephalopterus > Cephalopterus ornatus. The sequence continues at coordinate 167,469 of VZRE01010641.1, forward strand.
TTCCTATGTGAAAATTCAATCTAGTTGTAGCTCAGTGCACAAATAGAAGAGTTTAAAGGGATGGCAAAAAGAACACAGTCCAGTTCTCATTTCCTTGCATGCAGAAATATTAGTAGGAAGACTGAGAGTCTTAGCAAGAAATTCTAAGAATTGTGTGATGAAAAGCTGAGATCACTAAGGGAACAAAGGAGGGTGTCAACCTCATATTAAGGTAACTAGTCTAAATGAATTATATATAGTTAAAGTGTGGAGAGTTTCCATAAGACAAGAAAGGAATATTGCTGCTGGAGGAGTGATACGGAGAGAGAAATTTAAAAGAGATGACTACCCAGGTTACAGAGCAGCAGGCAGTAAGTTTATGTCAGGATAATACCTTTATGTCAAGGCAAGAAAATTATCTTAGTAGCAGATTTTGAACAAAATGCAGGAAATACTGAAACTAGGATTGTAATAAATGTACAGTGAGTGAGAACTGTAATATGAAGGTTATATGGAGAAATGGAAGCTGCAGGCAAAAGAGAAGAAATAGAACACTAGCAACTGAAAGGTAGTTCAACCACAGAAAACTCCATCTTTTAATAGTTACGAAATTAGGAGGAAATAATCAAACCCCACCTGTTGCAGAAGTTTATTTCTTTTATCTTGCAACCTGAATTGCCACAGGGAAAACTTGCTATCAACATCAGTATGCTGCAGTCAGTTTTTGTGTGTGTGCCTGTGTGTGCAAGTGTTGGTTCATAGAGAAGAGCATCTTTAAAAAGCTGTCCAAAAACTAAAGGTTTAAACTTTTATTCAGTAAGTGATCTTTCTTTTATGTTTCAGTGTTAATCCTTTCTTCTGTCCTTTGCAATGGTTAGCAAAGCATCAGTATGGAAAGGCAGTGATCAGTTGAAACTTTTTTCCTGACTTTTATTGCAAATGTTTCAAAGTTCCTTTATAAGCCAGATTTCATATCTTCTTGTTCAAGCAACTAATTTTATTAGGATATTTTTGTCTAGTGAAACCAAAGGGCTTTTCTCCTATTGTCCTCATAATGCTCTGTGAATTAACCAGCCTTGAAAATGTTGTAATTAATAGAAAAACTAACAGAAATAGATTTTTTGATTTTTTTTTTTTGCAGACCTATTGCATTTGTTAAATAAATCTCAGTACTATGACAGTGTATAATCATCTAACATTTTTCAGGCTCTCTCTAGTTAATCATTTCGTGATTTGCTATACATAATATCCTTCAGCTGAAATAGAATAGACACCTTTCAAAACACTCTTGAACAAAGCTGACAGTAAATGCAATTTGTAATCTCAGAAAATATCTTGGAATACCTCAACTTGTTTCTTTTGCAAGGATAAGCAGTAAGACATTTTTTGTCTTCTTTCAATAGCACTCTGCACCTTCCCTCCAGCTCCGTGATGTAGAAAACGAAATCATGTTTCAGCATTATGTGAATTTTGGCAGCAATGTATGCTCGCAGTTTCTCAGGTTAACCGTTTGTTCTCATCCCACCCAAACACATCAGAACCCATGGCATTCAGAAAGAATTTGTTGCAGAGATGTGCTCTCAGCTGCATCAGGAAATAGAACCAGGTTTGCAAAGGAATGGGCTATTCTTAAGCAGTGTGATACTGTGATGGGAATCGGTGTCAAGGAAGAAAGAGAGGGTTAGGGACCCTCAGCCAGGGAGCTGGCATCAGCCATTGAATCACAGACATGTTTTTACTAAGAGGAAGAAAATATGATTTTTTTTTTTTTACTTTGTAAATTATTTAAACATTATTTCAAAATGGTGCAAATGCATCCTGGTATATAACATACTAGCAAGTATGTGACTCCTGATTTTTAATAAGCCTTAAAATTCACATGAAATTGTTGCCAGTTAAGTCCTTATATTCACCAATGAAGAGATTTTGTTACTTCAAAGTGACTTCTTTAATTATGACTTTTATAACTCTAGTGAAAAATTTTCAGTATATAAACAGTGTTATCCAGATCATTAATTCTTAAACCTATCTGAGATTAATTATAGTCTCAGACTGCAACTGTAGTCAAGATGGATGAGAAAATTGAGTAGAAGTTCTGCATTTTGTAGAAAATTACACAATGGTCTTTATGGAAGAGGTAATTGACAAGAATGTTATTTCTAGCCAGTCTGATTGCGAAAACATCACACTTACCCAGCCTCTAAAATTCATCATGCACACATACTAGGTATTTTTAATCAACTTAATTCTTGTTAAGACTATCATCTGTTGTGTGTTTAGAAGTGGTTTCCAAGGTGGAACTGTGTGCACACTTGTAAAAGCTACAAAAGTAGCTGCATCATTCTGATGGAAACCAGAACAATTTTGAAATAAAACATTGCTCTTACTACTTTGTTAGTAGGATGCACTGCATCTAACTACATTAAGTCACTTATAATAACTCACCTCTGTACAAAAGAAATGTAAGTGTAAACATAATGTTTTAAGGCTGATTGATGAAGAGGAAGGATGGTGATGCTCTTTTCTTCTACTTCTTTACACTATTTTTAATAAAGCATTTAATGAATGGCACAAGGAGAAGAGTGTCATCTTCATTACTTTGTTGTGCCCCTCTTCTGTTTTGTTTCAAAAATGAAGTTTTCATGAAAGCAGAATACAGATCATCAGTGGAATGTAGAGCACTGTGCTTCCAGACTGGCAGCTTAGCAACTGAAAATTCTTAGTGTTTCAGAAAGGTGTGGTGCCTTGTGTATAAAGGTGGTGTAATGTCACTATCACCCCAAATCAAAATGAGCTTTACCCAAACCACCAAAATTTGCAGAAAACTGTTATCAATTTTAGTATGGAATATAAAATTTAAGCTCCATACAAATCCTACAGAATTCTGTGGAAAAATCTGATGTTTACTTAGCAGGCTTGGAAATGACCTTTTGCTGACTGACCTCAGTCACAGCTGTCTCACTGACTAGTTCAGAAGAAAAGCTGGGGTTTTTTTCACCGTTTTGTGACAGTTCTCTCTAAATTCGTATAAAGCATTTAAAAAACACATTACAGTGACAGCTTAAAGCACTGCAGGTTAATTATTTCCACTCAGAATAATTGGATAGTAGTGTGAACACTATGAAGGTATACTCCTCAAATTATTCATTAAAAGTATCGCTCTCTGGTCTTTAACTTTCCTAATGAGTGTGAAAAGACTTTTCTCTACAAACTGCTGGTGTGCTTATTAAGAGATGTCGTAACACACTCCACACACATGATTTGGAGGAGATACAGACACAGACACTCACCTCCCAGCAGCTGGGACATGGGCTGTGACCTGTGGTCTCTCTGCAGCTGCTCTCACTGAGCCCCTCACTCACACTGGAGCCCCCAGTAGGTGGTTTTCAGGACATGCACCCAGCATAGTGGCTGGGACCCTTACCCAGTCCAGTGGGTGGCACCTGAGGCCAGACACTCCTGGTCTGACTCCAGCTGCTGGTCCTTTGGAAAGTGTAAGCATGTCTTGAGTCCAGCATTGTACACTTTCACATACACCATACACACAGTTTAGATAAGAAACGAAATTTGGAGTTAATAAATGTTTGAAAGGTCTTTCAGCACTTTTAATATCTCCCTATTTATTTTCTCATTCAAAATCTCAACTTCTCTTTAGCAGTTTTGCTTTTTTCTCTCTCTCCTTTCAGTGCTCAACCCTTCTTTTTCATTCCAGCTCATCTCATATCAGCCATTTGATTTCTGTCACTCACTTTTGATAGATTAACCTTTTTGTTTTCAGTTGCTCTTTCTAGTTTTCTTACAACAGTATTTTTCTCTCTCTGCTTTCATATTCCAAAACACAGGCACTGCATGCCACTGGTTTTTAGTCTCCTCGTTAGAACTGATCTTTCATTTCAACTGAAGTGTCAATAAGTTTTCCTCAACTGCAAAACTCAGTGATCTCCTCTAAACCAGATAAAATCAGTCTAGTAATTAGTAGAAATTCAACCTCTTTAACAGATTTTCTCTATAGGTTCATGCTGCCATTCCTGACATCTGATTGCTTGGAGGGTCTTTCACCATCCCCGCCTCCACCCCTCCGCCCCCTTCCCTGTCACTGGTGCCAGCCCTTCAGGCGCTTGCTTCACTGGTCAGGGACACTACCATTGAGGTGTCCAGACAAATCTGCCCAGTGCCAGGGCCCATATCACTCCACTTTATTGTCCACTTTCTTCACTCTCTGTATCCATAAGCCATTTGCAAGATCTTCGCTTCCTCGGCATCACTTGCTGTTTCTGTGGCATCAAGTTGCTTGAGAAGAGACAACCAGAATCACTTTTCCCAAATTGAGTGTGCTTCCTGAATATGAAATAAAGCGTTCTTGAGCCTCGTTTTCTTTACCCCAGAGCTTATATTTGCTTCTTGTTTCTTTGAGAGAAGCTGTTAAATTTTATTAAAGCTGTACAAATATGTTTGAATCAAAGCCCAAGTTAAAATAATCAACTTCTTTTGTCTCTTTTGACTCCTACAAGTTGTTAGCTTTAATTCAGCATTTTTATTTCAATTCTAAAATCCATTTGAGCAATACTAAGTTAGAAATTTCATTAAGAATAACATTATTCTATTGCTCAGTATAGTAAAAAAGCCTGACTTAAAACTAATGTGTGGGGCAGATTTTTTATCTTTTTATTATTATTATATTATTTCTCTGCACCATCTACTACACTCTTAAGTATTATTTTTCTTTGAACTGATCCCTCATCTAACTTAAAAACCTCTTCTTCCTAATCTGTCTCCTTTCTAGAGCCCCACAAGTAACTTTTTGTTGATGGAAGTTGTTCTGTGATCATTTATATGTGTTACAGCTAGTTAAAACTTCTAATAAACAACAGAAGGGGGTGCAAAACGGAAGGAAACTGCATAGTTCAGCATAGCAGTCAAACAAATCTGGTTAACTGTGCAGTTTTTCATATGTTCACAGGTCCACTAAAGAAAGTGATCTGGTATAAATGTGTGTCCTGTCATAGGGGACCAGCTCAGAGAGAGTATTGCAAGTGTTTTAAGTTTTTAAGCAGTTTATGCTCCTAGGGATCAGAGAATCAGAGAATCACAGAATCAACCAGGTTGGAAAAGACCTCTGAGATCATCCTTTTCATTTGACAATCTCACAAATACCCAATGTAGTTACTGGTTTTGACAAGATCACCGGTTCTTTGCCCTTCATTTTCAATCCATGTTCAAGTCCTGTTGGCCTCCAGAACTCCCAATTGGCTCTGATCTCTCATTTATTGGTAGAAAAGTGTGACTACCAGCTCCTAATCTCATCTGGCATTGTGATACTGATTTAAAACAGCATGTTCAAGGGAATGAATTTAAAGTGAAGGAGAGCAATCTGACTCTTGGGTTAGTGTTTTAAGGTATTCCCTAAAATGCTGCCATCCATTTTTTTTTTAACTCAGTATCTTTGTGGCTGATCTGATGTGGTCTATATGATTTTAGAAGTCAGTGAAGCTGATAGGTATATTTTATAATGAAAACCAGAAAGTTAGGGGCAGTAGAGGAAGAATCATTCAAATACATATATACTGACAAATGAGATTGTCAAGAATGTTTTCCTGACTTGTAAAAAAAAAGCTAGTGATATGTCAAGTAGCCTACTGATAACTCACACAGTTCCTTGGCAGGTGTTTCCAAAGAACTGAGGCTGAGACTTATAAATATTTATGTTGTACATAATTTTATTCCATTCCCAAACTAACTATACAGAAGGCACAGGTACTCTGATTTGGCTCCCTTCCACAAGTCCTGAACTGTGAATATGAAATCTGCACTTCACTTTGTCTCCCCTGCCTCTCCATCTGTGATGAACCATCAACAGTTTAGTGGAGCTGCCAGCCCTTAAGGCCCTTGGAGAAATTCCATCATACAGCTGAAATTGAGCGTAAATCATCATGTCAAAAAAATACTTCAGGCATTTGCCTTTTGGTTTTAAGAATCTTTATCACCTTCCTACAAAAATTTTAGATTTAGAAAAATGACCTGTTCAGTCTGTATTTCAGGTCTTATGCTAGACCTCTTCCAAAAAAATCATATTCAGAACTAATACAACATAGACATTTTTCCCATTTTTATGGGAGGACTTAAAATCCTGTAGGTAAAAAGAATCCGGATTCCAGCACTAGCGGAAGCTTAGCTATACTGTCAAGGCACTGGATGTGGCCAGTGGATTGTAAATACTGCTGACTAAAAACTGGAGTAAGACTTAAATAGTGGGAGCTAGTCTGCTGACTTTGCCAAATAAAGGAGGGAGACTGAGAAGGGAAACAAACAAACATAAAAATACATGGAGAGAAAAAGAGTGGGGGAAAAAAGAGGTAGTTTTACAGTTGAGTTTTCTCCTTCACCAACAGTGAAGGAGGAATTTGTTGGAAGAATTGTTTCTGGTTTTTTAATTAGAAACATCCTTTTAAATAGAATGATTACTAGCTCCGAAAGCTCTTTTAAGGACTCAAATGACTGTGCCTTCTAAGTTGATATTTATCACCTCAATCCCATTACAAAAAGGCAGTAATGAGGCAGGAGGCAAGGCAGGAGGGTGCTTCTTTGAACAGAGAACATTTGATGTAGGCAGGAACGGTGGGAGAGAGCAGGAACAGCACTGTCTATCTTGTGCACTTGGTCGGGGTGCAAGACAGACTATCTGATTTATCTGCTGAACCAGCATAATGTGGCCTACCTGCCCTTGCTTTCATGTTGACTACAAAGAATTTTCAAACAAACCAATCCCACTTAGAAAGGCAGATATTTTGACTCTGAAAACTCGTGGTCTATATAGTCTGGGATAGTCTTACTTGTCTCTGTAACAACAGGGCAATATCTCATATGTACTGTCTTTCTAAAACAGGGATAATGTGTCTACAAAAAGTTACATAGAGTTAAGATAGTCTAGCTGTAGATATATATGATAAGGAATATACATTCATTTATAAATTACTTAGAGTTTATAACAATTTATATATATTTGTATTTTTTTATAACCAGCAATGTCAACACTGTGATAAAGAAGTGACTAGGTCACTCGCGTTACAATGATCTGGATGATTTTGGCCAAATATTTTTTTTAAAAGTAGTAATTCAGAAAACAGAGTTACTGGCCATATGTATGCATGGTACTCTCAATTTAACTTTTATTAATAAATTACAGTTCTCTAGTTTCAGTATCTGTAAATCAGAGGTTTAAGCCATTGGTGCATTTAACAGTTGAGACTACATATACAAATCCTGCTAAATAAGCAGTCACTCCTACAGGATATCAAGTGTGCCCAGTATCTACGTGCAGCACAGGTGTCAGTACAGCAGTACCTAGATATGAGAATACGTAAGCCATGCTCCAGTTACTGAACAGTTTGTGAAATGTAAGAACCTCTTGGGACTATTGCCCAAAATTCCAGGTGGTGTCATATGGATATGAGTTCTAGGACACTCCCACAGTGAATTCTGGGGAAAAATGTGTCTCATGGTTTAATTTCATTGCAGGAGCAAATTATTAAATCTGAGAGCAAGCAGCACCAGTTAACTAACCTGAATTTGAAGAACTTTCACACTTACCCCAGAGGATTTTTTGCCTAACTGGCTTAGGGATAGCAGCTATGAAATTTCTAGTCAACCCAGTATTAAAAAAACAGACCAAGAAGAGTTTGAAAAATTCAGGTTCCTCTGAATATCTATTTGCAGGATAAGAATTACTATTATTCTATTTTAGAAATTTGAAGGGAGCAGGATCAGTCCATCATGTTCAGCTTGTTGGTGTTTCATAGCTCTTCTTTTTCCATGAATAGCCATTTTAAAGACTGGTAATAAATAAGTCTCCTACTGTATGGTAAATAACTTTAATCTATCTTAGAGTAATTAAATTCTTAATGGCCACAGCTTTTTCCTTAACCCGTTTCACACTGGGCAAATACGGAATTCGCAAAAATAATTACAATATTTAATCTTAATTAACACTTCTAGTGTTTTTACATCGATTACACACTGATGGAGCATAGACCCAGTGTTGAAGATGTTTTCTCGTATTAAGTATTTCTTGGCTCATGAAAAATCACACTGAAAGTTGTAGTGCTGATCAGATCACAACAGCAGACTGCAATAGCTGCAGAATAAACTGAATGCAGCCACTGAGGCTGAAAAGCTTCCGTGCTGCTTTCTCACTGTGAGAATATAAACCAGTCCCTTCAGCTCTGCCCTGACTGCAGTGTCAGAATTTTAAACTAGTTGCCAGAAGTGAGTACAGAAATTATACTGTCCTCCTAACTTAGTTACTCCTCTGATGTTACTTTCTCCCACATATATCGTTTCGGTTCTGACCTTGATAATACCTCTGCAAAGCCTATATGGTTTGCACTGAATTCCATGAGCTTTTATGTGAGCCTAAAAGTAGCAAAAGTGCCTGCTTACTAAGGCTTTGAGATTTGTGTGACCTATGCAATTATGTAAGTAATATATGGATAGTAAAACTTCGCAAACCTTAACTCAAATGAATAAGATAGAAGTAGATGTCTGTGCTAGAAGAATTCTTAATAAAAGAAAAAAATCTTTAAGATAAACAAATTTCCTTTGTGCCTAGATATGTACAATACAAGCATAGTGTGATACTGCAGACACTGCTAGCTAACAAGCTACCTATATAAAGGCTCAGGCTGTGTACTCAAACTAAAAATATGGATGTTGAGACCACATCAGATCCCAGGTTGCCTTCTATTTTATGCATTTATCTGCACAGTGTTTCTAAGTTGAGCTGATGGTTAGATGCAACAGATAAGTGTATTCATTCTTGTCATTTGTATTAAAAGATTTAGACATTTCCTGAGGTGGTGATTTAGGTCCATCTAAGCTTGTGCTGAGACTGAATTGTTTTATCCATTCACCAAAGCTGCTGCTCTCTCAGATGCAGAATTTGCTGCTGAAAGTTGGTTGATTTTTTCAGGCTGTGGCTGAGTTGTTCCTGGTTTTCCCCCTTTCTTTTTAATTTCCTTAAGTGTTTTGCTCATATAAAAACTGAGAAATATTTTTTCTTTTATTTACAAAGTTTAGTATCCTTAAAGCCTTCTTGCTTTCTCCTTCTGTTCCCAAATACAAGCACATACTTTTCTCAAGATGGTTTGGTGAGAGAAAGGAAACAATTCTACATCATGTCACTAACACCAGGATTCAGCACAAGTGCAGTAGAGGGGAAGGTACATCTTATCCTGGTGCCTGTGCCCTTAGCAGAGGACCTGTCAGTTGTGTCTTTCATCTCTAGCCCCATCTGTTTTGCACTCTTGCTGTTGCAGCAAGAGCCATTGTAGAGCAGCGTTTGTGTTTCCGTGCATGCAGTTGAGATGCAAAGTGCAGGAGTTGCATAATGTCCAAACCAAGCTCTGCCTTTCTCAGGAACATAAATCAGTTACTCATCTGTTTTATAGATGTTAAGTCTGCTGTTTGCAGCAAATATCCATCCAGGCAATGCTTGCTCATATCACCCATTTTGGATAAAATGGTTGGTTAGACCTCATAGGAAGTTACTCTGACAATTTCCTTTGCAGTAAATAAGGGTAATGCTTTCATCTGCTTTGTTGCACATGAACATTAACTATTCAGCCATATCAGCATTTAAAATTAAAGTATATATAATATTTTTTAATATATGTAGAATGCCAAATATTAAAGTAAAGGGAGACTGCCTACACATCATTTTGATATCCAGAAAAGGCAAAAGTACCAGGTTGGTTACCACAGTTTATAAATTTATTGTATGGGAAAGCTCAGCCATGGAACTAGAAGTCTGCCAGAAAGGACAACAAAAAGATTTCTTTGAGATTTTATTTGGTTTTTATTTTGTTTTCCATCTTAAACTTCAAAATGCAATAGACCTAAAAGTCTTTAAAATATTTGGCATTAAAATTTTTACAAACATTTTTTTACTTTCTGTTGTTTCAATTAAGTAATCTGATACTTCTCTGTTAGATGTTTTAAGGTGGGTTATAAGAACTTAAATGTGTTATAAGAATATAACAAGAGATGCGCACTGACAAAAAGCATCCCCTTTGTTGGAAAGATACTGGAAAGATACAAAGACGAAACAGTTTTGTTGTCCTGTTCAAAAATTCTGGTTGCCCTTTGTGATTCACAATGGCTGCCATCTGTTTGGCCTTTTCCCATCAGTATTCTGCCATAATGATGAACTCTGCAGCATGTACAGAAATTGTTCTCAAGCCTTTGTTAACAGTCCTGATAATGTATTTTTTAGGTTTCCTCTACGCTCAGAACAGTACCAAACGCAGCATTAAAGAGCGACTTATGAAGCTCTTGCCCTGCTCGGCTGCCAAAACGACATCTCCTGTTACTCAAAGCAAGTTTTATTTTTCATTTGATTTTTTTTTTTTTAGGTTTGCATGCATCAAAAGTTATACTTTCATTAACTGCTCGTTTGAGAGGCAAGATATCTGCTGAACTAATCATATGCTCTATCGAGGTTTAAAATCGAGTGATGAACAGATTTTTGGGCTGGTAACAGATTTGTCTGTGCAGAGTAGGATGGCAAGATACTAGTGGCAGAGTCTGCCATGCAGGAGCTGCTGGGTTGGCACTTATGATCTGCAAGTGAGTTGAGAAGTGATTCACTGGTTAAATTTAATACCTACTCTTCATGTATTTCAAAAGTGGTAGCTTTTTGTGCATATTTCTGCACATGTCTGTATGCTTGCTGTCCAGTACACAGAGTAATTACAGCAGTACTGCTCTCAGAGGAAAGGCTTGGCCCTGCAGGTTTGGAGTATATAACATCAAACTATTTAGGGACTTAGAGTTGGTGTCTGAGAGAAAAATTGTAATGAAATTGAATTAAAAGTGTGTGAATATGGCAGTAAAGGAAGAGCACGCTGACACTACCCTTAATGTCTTGATATGCTGTGAGGAAATAGAATCTCTCCAGGGCAGGTAACATGAAAATAGAGGGACAGAGGGAGTGAGAGATATCAATACGTATATACATATATATATATACCTGTAGAGAGATTAATTATAGTAATAACACTAATGTCTTCCTATATAAATTGTCTACTGTAGCTGATTTTAAAATACCTCTGTGGACCCAATTTGGTCTAGATTAATTTGACTTGATTCTGGGCAAAATATGAGCACCTAAAAGTAGAAGCTGAATGGTTCATGTGCTTCCTGTATAGTCTTCTGATAAAGCATATCAATCAATCTAAGGTAAAAAAAGAGCAGTTCCTCATGTCTAGTGAATTCAGGATAACCCAAGGCAACTTGGCTATGAACAAATGCCAAGACTTCAGAGGTGTGGATCTAGGGTTTCTTTTTGTTGTCCCCCTTCAGTGTCTTTCATATGCTTCTCTATAGAGAAAATGGTGGTACTTGCTTTCCTTTCTAAGTATTTGAGATCTCAAAGATGAGAAGCTCTAAATTTCTCGATGCACAGTGATTTATTTTTTTCATGGTGGCTTCAACTGATGTGTTTTAATTGAAAATAGGTTCGCTTAAAAAGGTCATGGCAGCTGATAGTTATTCTTCATGTAGAAGTTGCATTCAGCTATATTACCTGAATAAAATAGCTTTAGACTATAAAAGGAATCATAGAATTGCAGAATTGTTTGAGTTGGAAGAGAGACCTTTAAAATCATTTAGTCCAGTCCCCCTGCACTAGACCAGGTTGCTCCAAGTCCCAGCCAGCCTGGTCTTGAACACTTCCAGTGATGGGGCATGGGATAAATAAAGGAGATAAACCAGAATGAATAGAAGGTTTGTTATGATTGTTTGAAGTTGTTTGGAAAGCAACACATCCCTTATTCCTTGCACTTTTCTATACAAGCTCTTCATCTGCACAGGTAACCAAAAATATTTAGAGTCAGTTTCGATAACCTTGAACATGTAAAACTTGTATTTTCTTCCTGAAAGTGTTTTATAAACCAGAGGAGAGGTTGAAATAAAACAAGTATTTCATATTAGAGAACCAACAGGTAAAAAAAAGTGCATTCAACATTTTTCTCTGTACTCTTCTCAATAATGAAGTGCTATATTAAGTAAAAATGTTATATTATGTGAAAATATTAAATAAGATTATCATTGTAGACACAAATTGTTATCCCATTTTGACATCATGTGCTATTTGATTTCTAGTAGCATGAAAGAAGCAACATTATAGTGTACTAGGAACGAAACCAACACTACATACAGTGAACAGTCACATGATGTGAATTTCTTAGAAATTATCAGTGGAATATTTTTAAAACAAGTAACTTGCTGAAATTTACATAGCCTGAATTTGGTCTTCTGCACTTAACTTCTATCAATATGTACAGACAAAGGTTATCTGAATAAGTAAAACCTTATTTCAGCATTCCTATTGAACATATTTCAGCGTTCTTACTGAACAAAACGGTTAAAAGAACACTTTTCTTATTTGTGTGCTTTAGTCTAGTAAGTCTAAACTTAAAACCATCATTCCTTAGATAAATACGTGTGCTAGAGATAGGACTAAACTGAAGAATAGTTTTGGAAGAGAAAAGCGTGTGTACATGCAGTTATTAAATATATAGAGAGGCTATAATCTGGATTTTGTGCAGGGAAATTCATGTGCACAATTTTTACAGATATGAACTGAGCCTAACTTTGGACGTGCTTCTCCAGATGCCATTACCTGAAGAGTAGGTCTGCCTTTTGCATTGCTTTTGCCATTTTGTTCTTCAGTGAACAGTGAAAGTTTCAAAGCCTAGCTCGTGTGGCAAATACTTTAAAAACTGTCTTTACTATTTAGCTATAAGAAAGCTACTCCTTAATGAAATCAGTAAGAATGGTTTGTTTTATATATTAATGAGGGAATGTGGACTTGTTTCTGGTTTTCAGTTGGCATGTTATCTTACTATGAAAAACAAGAACTCTTAACTTTCTTAGGCTGAAGAAACTAAAGAACTGAAGAAAACTAATGCCATAGAAATCATTAATGTTTAGAAATAGATACATTTTCACACATTTTCCCTGCATATTTTAAAGTGTAGTTTTTTTTTTCCAGCCTGGATAACAGTAGGTAGAAGTGTGAAGAAAAAAATTAAAAACCTGGAAGTGACTCATGAATGCTGTAGCATTTTAATCAGCATAGTTGGCATATTTTAAGGAAGTTTATGACAATCTTAATTTTTTTATTATTTATATCTATAAGACACTACAGAAGTTGAGTGTGAAGGGTGTTATATTAACAGAAAGACATCATCACTCCACTGCAGTCTTCTACATTCTCACCAAACCATTTAAATGTAATTAAAATATTTATTGCTAAGGATATACCAAACATTGTGCTCAGCATCACTTTGTCTGGCCTTTATCTCTAGCCTCACATTTGTTATATGTGCTCATTTAGCTTCCAGAAAAGCTTGTAGATGTCTCTCTAGGTAGCCAGATGTTTTACAAATGGTGCTTAGAGAACTCATTTCCAGCTAAGTCCTTTTCTGTCTAAACAAAAGCCCATTTAAATCCCATATAGCTATTTGAATATGAAATACAAGTGAGCTTTCAACAATATTTATTCTCAGGTTGATTATTTTGCCAATTAAGTACCTAATGTTTACTTGCAATTGATAAAAAAAAAATTGGCTTTATATTTACAGCATTACATTTTTATGGAGACTTTAGTGACTATATAAAAAGTATAAAAGATTAATCCCTTAAAACATGTTGGAAAGGCTTTAGAATCTGTGCAAAATAAACCCTGGATGTTCTTGTGCAGAATTTTAATGGGACTCAAGAACTTAGCTACACCTTCCATTGATTAGGAAGACAGCTTCTTAAGTCTGAAACTGTTTTGTTCCAATGTCATCTGTAAAGGCAGGATTTTCAATACTTCCTCTTTGCACCTCAGGATATCTTCTTATAGAAGGGAGCTGATATTTTCTTACAATCTGTCTTGTGAGTTCAGATATTGGCCCTTTAAAAACTTCTATCAAACACCGTAAGGTCAATGTAAAGTTAGTTGAGAGTTTTGTCAATAGCATTTAGACTGGAAATTTCACGAAGATGGTAGTGGTCTGTGAGTTTTATGAGATAATCTATTACAAAAAATTAATCATAGAATCATATAATAGTTTGCCATAAGCCAATACACAGTGGACATTCTGATATAAGACTGGAGGTGACACTGAAATCATCTGGATAACACTGCAATCATCTTCCTGAGCTGACTGCTAACAACAACATATCTTTGACTGGAGAAAGGACAAGGCCCTAAATTTTGTGAAGATTTATCCAACTAGTTTATATGATTATATCGCTTTAAAGGTTGCTCATTTTTTGCTTAGCTAAACTGTATCTTTTGATGCCAAATTTTTCCCAAGCAGCTGAAAGTTATCACTGCACTGTAGCAGAACAAAAGTATGTGAAACTGTAGGCATAGTAATGTTTTAATGGAGTATTCTAATATTGTGCGCTTATAAATATTGAAGTGAATAAAACTTTATTTTAAGGATGCAAGTACCAAGTTTTGATGAAATGAAATGAAATATATAACTTCAGCATCGTAGAAGTGACAATTAGGCATGTTATCTCACTACATTTCTATAGTTGGTATAACTCCTAAATCAGAATAAGGCAGTGATTTCATTAAATTGGTCTGGAATACTATATAAGTTATGTTTAATGCTTGCTGTACTTAAAAATGGATATACACATTCACATTTTTGATCAGATAAATTACCTACACCCCATATGTAAATACACACTGTAAGTTTCTTTAGCTATTTTATTGAACTTTCACTTTTAAAATTCTACCTGGGAAAAATGCCTTGCTATTTCTTGTTAGGGCTGCACTCAACTGTAAGCCTTGAGTATGTATATTGACATTTTTGTTCACCTAAAGAAGAGGTCACTAAGATCATCATGTTCCCCACTTAGGCTGCTCACCATCAGTAATGTTTGCCCTAAAGGATTAGATTAGATACTCAAAGTAAGGTCTGCTGCTGGATGTGCAGCATCAATCTCACACACTTTCCAAAGGCCAATTTAACAATAAAAAAAACCCCACTAAAAATCCTAACCTGATACACTGAATTCACATCCATTAATCAACCAAGGGAAAATTTGCAGTATTCTGGAGTCACTGAAGTTTTATAAAAATTATTTCCTTTGGTCAAAGAATTGTAAAAAGAGAAAAGTCATACTGATTGTGTCATGCATGCCCTTGCAGATGGTTGGCTTTCCAGTTTATTGCTATTTGTACTTATGAGATGATATCCAGACCACTGGACCATCATTGCTGTTCTCTATTCTTTGCAGCCACAGAAGCAGATAGATGCCCTTTCCCTGTGAGTGCAAAATGAACACGTCATTTGTCTTTCTTAAAAGCTGCAATAACAATTCCTTAGGAGAATGTCTTTTAACTTTTTTTTTTCCTTCAAGGGTTAGTTATTTTTACCTCCTATATTTCTTGATGAGTTTTTCTTCTCTGTCTCTTGTATTCTGCAGATACTGTAGAAGATGAAATGGAAATGGCCACAGTACGACATAGACCTGAAGCTCTTGAACTGCTGGAAGCACAGAGTAAATTCACAAAGAAGGAACTTCAGATCTTATATAGAGGTTTCAAGAACGTAAGCACTTCCTTTTTGAATTTACCATCCATTTACAGGATAGGCCACTGCAATGTGTAAGTGTGACTTGGCAGTGCAACTCATGGAATTCAGTAGCTAAATACTGTATGTCTGGTCAGGTGAAGAAACAATCTCTCTGCAACAATTGGGCTATTTAATGACCAAAAGACACAGAAGAAATAAAAAGTATCCAGGAGAGAATTATAACTTATTATATTAAGACGTTGTTCAAAGACATATTGAAAGTTGCATTGAGGTTGTTTGTCCAAAGATGCAATAATGGGAGAGTCCTGAAGAATTTGGTCAGCAAGAGGAAAGATTTTTGTATTCACAGTAGCTGTCACAAAAAGTAATTTATGTCAATTGCACTAGAGGAATTTTTCATTTTGTGAACAGAAGTAGATGACTTAAGTTCTTACTAGTTCTACAAATCTATAAACTTTTTAGATCCCTTTACTGGCAGTAATTAGTTGTGATTTTTTTTGCTGATCTGTTGGTAGGTCCAGTGTTTTTAGTTGGCAGACATCCCACCCGAGACCCCAGTACTTGGGTGTAGTGTGACTCCTTTTCCAGTGTCTATTAGCTGCCCTGTGGAGCTGGGCTTGTTTTTGGCATGTGAGGCATGCATGGTTAGAACAGCAGAGAAATAAGACTCAAAAAGATTTTAGTAAGTCGCATTAAAATCTGTTTACTTTAAAAAATGGCCTTTTAATTCTACTATCTTTCATGTGATTAACAATTATGTAGGATATTGCATGCAGCTAACATTGGATAGAAAATACTTGATATTAAAAAAAATTAATAATAACAATTGCTTGCAAATCATCTGTGTTTAATGTTAATCTACGTATTCAGCTGTGAGTACTGCAACTACACAGATGTTAAGTCTCTTGATGAGCTGAAGGTAAAGATGAATTTAATTGCATTTATCACCTTGTAGTTTAGTTTCTCTTTCACCCTTCTTGTGTGAAAAGGGCTGCCTTCTTGCTCTTGGCATTTACTACTCAAATGACATTGTGTAACAAAGTGTAATAATGATAAAAACACAGTGAAGCTCAACTATGGAATCAGAGGGGATATTTTCAATAGCTTGTGCAAGAAGTGTAAATCTTTCAGAATTCTTAGATGTCATGCATTTTGTAAAGAGAGCAAGCCATGCAAAGGGAGGGATTAGACATACATGCTTATTGAAAGCTTACAATGCAAGGAAGGCAGAGTCACTTAATGTGTCACATCTATATATCATCCTTAGTTCCAGAAGGTATATAATGTTGGCATGTTAGTGATTAACAGTGATTGCTCTTAAAAGGTTTTCATTTCCTCAGGGTACCAGAGAACATTCCCCTGTTAATGACAGTATTCCCTAGGCATTGCAAAGCGTGATCTAATGTCCCTAATTATCTAAGGCAAAAAGGTACAAAGTATAGTGGATAAAATAAGCCTTCTGTCTGTTTCTCTAAGAATAATTATTTTTAGAGTGTCAGAATTGAAAAACCTTGATAATTCTCTGCATAAAATGAGGTATGGAAAAAGAGAATAGGTTATAAGGAAGTATTTTAATCGATACCCATTTTACCATTTTTTGAAAAGAGGAATTCGGGCTCTTCATATGCTTTTGTATTCCAAGAGTGTGTAAGTTCTACTTATAGCAAAGGAGTGTCAGTGGTAAGACATGGTAATGCATCTTTATTCATGTGTTTCATTTCATGAACATGATAATTCAAGACATGCATATATGATATATCTTTGACTGTTTAGAGTTAATGAGCATGAACTTCAGGCATTTTGTGTGTAATATCATTGTAAAATTATCAGTTACTTTCTAAAATGCTGTAAAGCATGCCCAGGGCTAGTGATTATTATAAAAGTAAATCAGTTTAATGTTGTATTCTTTAGCCCAAGCATTAGACTTCAGGAATGAAGGATTTCAAACTTTTGGTTGAGTTGGAGTTTGTTTTGTGTCTCATATTTATCACTTACTTCTGCAAAATTTGGTGCTAGATCAGAGTTCTCCAATCACTTCAGAGCACTGATAGGACAGATCCACCTCAGCTCTATGAGCAGCTTACCTAGGCTGACTAGTCCACCTTTCCTGTCACATATCTACCTTTTAACAAATACAGTTTGAGGGGCTTTGTTGGGTACTGATCAACAACAGCATTGCAGCGCCTCCCATGGTCTGCACTTAGACTGTCTCCCCCTTACAGTGGTTGATTGGAGCCAGAGGGAATGGGCACAGACTGAAGCACAGGCGGTTCCTTACTATCAGGAAACACTGTGAGGGTCACTGAGCACTAGCACAGGTTGCCCACTGGCGTTGTGTCATCTTCCTGCTTGAAGATATCAAAAAGTTGTCTGGACATGGACTTGAGCAACTGGCTCCAGGTGGGCCTGCATGAGCAGGAATGTGGAACCATAAATCTCTAGAGGTCTCTTTCAGCCCCAGCCATTCCGTGAGTCTGTGATATTCTGTTTAATCATTCCACTGAGAAGGAAACTCCACTGAAAAGATTTAATGAAACACCCAGACACAAATCTTAAATGTGACACCATCAAAACTTGTGCAGATCCTAGCTCTATGCTTTATGCTTTTCACTTGATATTTGCTTTTCTTACTAGCTCTTCAATAATTTCACTATATAAAGGAAGATAAATTAAGGCATGAATTGAAGTTACTGTAGTTCTGCTGATGTAATTGTCCTGTTAGACCAAATTTACAGTGTCCTATAGCACAGTAGTACTAATAGAAAATTTTTTGGTTACATAATCCCACTCCAACCTGCTTATTTCCCTGAATCCTGCTGAGTTCTAGGATGGCTGTTCTGAGATAAGGATGAACAGAAAATTTCATAGTTTATCTCCAGTTATTTATTATTTATGATTTCAAATTGTTCAAATATATTATGACTGACTTCAGATGAGAAAGCAACAAATACTCTGTGTTTCTACAGTGTTGGTGATTCCAAAATTTGATTTATTATGTGTTTTTTACTTATACAAAAAACCCCCAGTAAATCTTTAAAGGTATTTTCATCAATTTGATTTTCCAGTGTGGGCAATTTACAATCAAAATCCAGGCTGAAGGAGCACAGGGTCTCTGAGAGCATCTCTGTGTATACATAAATGCCTGAAAGCTTTAGAAAGTCTCAGATCACACTATAGGATAGCTGATGCTCTGAGGAAGCAAGAGGTAGAGTATAACTGCGGGGAATGCCCAAAGACAACTGAAATGCCTCTTGAGATAATGGCTGTTTTGGTAGAACTCAAGGATAGCATTTAAAATAAAAGGGGAGATACACTAAGGAAATCTAGGGAGGGAGAATAAGCACCTTCAGATGACCCAGAAACTATTATAAAGAAAATTTATCAAGGGAGAACTTATGTCTGTATTAGGTAATTTAGCCATTTTAAAGCTTCTATACTATCCTTGAAAAATGAACATAACCGAAGTCCTAAGCCCTCCTCAGGCTCAAAAGGTTGTCCGCAGCACTCTGGCTTTAAAGTGTTCCTGTGCTCTTGTTGATGAATTGTTGCTCAGCTGCCATCACAGTAGGACCTCTTTCCATTTTGTATTTGGCTTCCTGTCATCCCCTTTCTTGTAAATTGAAATTGTGATTCCTGCAGTCATTAACCTTTCAAACCAATGGCTCTGTGGCAGGCCTAGTACAAGTGGTACTTCACAATAAATTGTACAGACTATCAAGCATGCACTCAACATGTGGTCTTTCTTTCTCTTTTGTCCATTGATCTCTCACAGTTTTATAAACGTGCTGAGCTATGGCACATTTCCATTTTCAAAATACTTAGATAATGTTTTGCTGCACAAAACAGTTTAGCTCCTGTGCTAAACTTAGATGTTAATAATCTTTTAATTTTGGTTGATTATTTTCATAAAAATTTTTGTAGAACTCTGTGTTGGGAAACTACTAGACTGTGCAAGAAAGCTGAAAGGATTTTTCATGAACATTTATCTTACCTGGCTGTATATCAGAGAAAACGTAAACCAAATTCATGCATGTATAAAAATGTCCTTGGACACATACTGTAGCTTTAAATGGGCTTTTCCATACTTGTGACATTTATTAGGAAAACAACATTTCTAAGATAACTTTCTTCCCTTTTGCAAATGAGGCAAATGATAGTAAGAAAATGTTAGAGCTCCGAGATCGGTTCCCTCATCACACTACCCATACATGAGCATAACTCAACATATGCTAATTTATTCAAAGATTTTCCATTTCAGTTATAGTTTGATGGAAGCATTGTATTGCTGTATGTTGTATTTGTAAGTCTCACCGAGAGTTTAATGAAAGCTAGTTTTAGAAGTGATAAAGCTCATTTATTGAGAGGTGATAAAGCTCATTTATTGATTGTCTAAAGCATTTGAGTTTTGTGTGATAAAATACAACTCTCATTGTCCTTTTATGGAAAATTCTTTGCCTTCTGTTTAATCTTCTGTTAGTCTCTTACAGGAAAAAAAATTAGTGAGGGGAAAGTGCCTGTTCTATCTAATTCACTGAATTTCCAATCTAATAAGTAGGAAATAAATACATATGACTAATGTCATGTAAATTTATCCATTTAAGGTATATTTTCATAACCAGCTGTAAGAATATTCTTAGGATATTTTTGATAAATTGAACTAGATGACCTCCAGTGGTCTCTTCCAGTGAACAGTTCCATCAGCTTGTGATCTGAACTGCCCACATTCAGTTAGATAAGTAATTTAATATACTGGATTAGCTGATTATTTGAAGCTAATCACTGTTTCTGTACTGTGCACAACAACCCAGTCCCCTCAAAGCCTCAATATACTTGTGAATTTTCACATTATTAGCAGTAAAAGGTGTTCATAAATAAATAAAATCTGTATAAATACCATCAAAATTCAGGTTGATGTTTGATATGGCCATGTATCTAGGTACTCTGACATTACAAGAGTTTGGGACACAGAATCTTATGTCATCATTAACATGAACTGACAACGCGGTCAGATTCAAAGTTTTGATGCTTATCTTCAAACATCAGTTCTAAACCTCGTATGATAGGTGCTCATGTTAAAAGTTCTCTGAAATCATCTGTACTAGACCCAGTGGGATGATGTAGAAAACTGAAGTTTAGCACCAGCTCTCGTTGCAGTCTGTTTATGCAGAGGCAGCACCTAGAAACTGCATTTAAAGAAACCTTTAAGATGGCAAGGATGCCACTTAGGCTGGCTAATATGAAACACCAGGTACAAATATTTATCTGAATCTGTCTCCAAAGCCTATGGGTCAAAATATTAGCCACCTTCATAAGCTACAGTGATGTGCTGAGAATAGATACCTGAAAGAACATGATAACTTTGTCACATTTGGTGTAACATCCTGGGTAGTTAGAACATTTTCCCATGTAATAAGAATTTTATTTTTTTTAATTTTAAAAAGAAAAAAATATAAATTTTATAAAAGTAATTTGGATTTAGAAGAGCAAAATTGATTTGGTGCACTGAATAAAAATAATTTTCTCTGTATAAATAATTTTTCTACTCCTGCAATTTTTTATTTGATGAGCATGAAGGTTTGGTATATACTGTATATGCACTAATATACATCTCCATGTAATTTTGCGGGTACTGAAGTTAAAGTTTTCAGAACAATTTAACTTGTCTTATATATTTGTATACATGATATTCTAGAAACACTAAATGCATTTGTTTTTTTCACTGCAATTGGAAATTACTTTTGGTAAGAAAGAAGGTGAGAGAAACGTATCTCAGTGTCCTACACATGGATGGCTTTTACCTTTATGGCCATTGTATTTGCACAGCCTCTGATCTATGGCTAATAGAGATGTATAGTTTTGTTTTTCACTTCTGTCTTTCAAATGTCGTTTTTTAAGATAATCAGTGTCCTGATTAGAAATTATTTAGTATAAATTGAAAACTTGTACTGACGAGGGACATAGGCATTTGACAATAAAAGAGATTAAAAAATGGGTGTTGCAAAGAGTTTGAATACCTCTGTGATGATCCAAAAAAAGAGATTTTGAAACTCTATTCCATTTTCCTTGCTTCCTCACTTAACCTTTTCCACCTGTTCTAAAGCATGACAAGGGGCAGTGACAATATAATCCTCTTAGTTTATATCTCTGGAACATTGTATATTATGAAACAGAAGCTTTGGAAGCTTTCACGCTATGAGAAATAACACTTTAGCTTGAATCAGCTTTCTCTGAATTGTCAGTGTCCCCCACCTCAGAGTCAATAGAATGTCTTCAGTTCATTGTGACCCCATTCAATTCTGCACTGAATGTTAGTATTGTGATGAATAAATGCATATTCAAGAACTGTACAAACCAGAAAAGTGAGGAAAAACCCAAAACTGAGCATGAATGACAATGGCACAAGTGCAAGAGTATTTTACCCCTCACATCAGTCCTCCAAAGCTTATTCTTGCAGGTGAAGTATCTTAGAGCTTAAATATGCTTTTCATCCTCCCTTGTGGAGTCCTAGTATAGTGAGGAAGATTTTTCATTTGACCAGCAGTAAGTGCACTGCTTTTCCCTCAAGATTTGGTGACTGTCTGTAGAAGTCCTAGAGTTACGCAGCATGCAGTCTTAGCAGGAGCAGGATCTTTCCAGATGCAGAATTTCTATTCCAACAAAAGAGAGCCTAGGAGAAAAATATAGATCAGTTAAAGGTTCTCACTTGGTTCTCTTGGCTAATGTGAATCAGCACTAAAACAATTTGGTCTATATCCCTCTGTGACTCTGAATATTAAACAGGAGATGGGGTGCTCTGTTGGGCTACAGCGCATGAGACAATCTCACTGTGCTGAAAGCTTTTGCAGACATGCTGACCCTCCTGCACAAACAGTGTTTGAACAGCAGTGTTGTGGACACGAAGAGGATGTATGTACAAAGAAGCATCAGCAACTTGTCTTTTCAGATGACACCTGAACAGGTTGTGCCTCATGAATATAAGTCTAATAAACTTGGAGCATAGAAATGCCAATAAAATGGAAAAAAAATAAAGTTCTGAATCTTACCAGAAAAATCAGATACTCATAATACAGACTGAAAATTAACATCTCCCCATGTTAGAAAACTCCTGTGACTTACTTATCTTAATAAACTAAATAGGTAACAGCATAGTGAAGCTCAAGCAAGTAAGCCTAGAAGCTGGATACAATGTCTACTGTCAATAGACAGATTTATGTAAATCATCTTTTTCTGTCTAGAGAGAATTTCAGAAGACATGTATATTTCACATAGCTCAAATCTCCCTTTTTTGAAGTAGAGTTCTTGTTCACCAGTTGTGCTTCAGATAAATTGTTTTCTCTACTTTAGATGACTGAAGAAAAACTTTAAAATAACCAGCTCTTGCCAAGGCAGGATTTCATTATTATTTTAGAAAAGCACTGTCATTCATTTACTAGAGATATAGAGGGAACTTTTCCATATTTCACAAAAATTTATGTGAAAATATTTTAACAAACTGAGCAATAAATAATGCTTACATTCATTATATATTTCCTTCAGTAGTTAGTGAAGAAACTTGAAACTTTTCAGAAACAAGAGTAAAAATAATTTGGAAGTAGTTTGACAGACCAAGTTGTTTGTCATCACGAATTTATAGTCTTTAACGTGTTCAGTGGAGATATTTGTTTCAATTAGTCTCACAGTTGCTGGCAGAGATTGAAATCTTCTTTCTGAAAGTTGACAATGAACTCAGTCCCTACACTTCTATTCATCTCACGACTTGCATGGAGATACTTCACATCATGTTCACGTGGGGAAAAATGTCATCTAGCATACCAAGGACTGTCTTCATAATAATGACTGCTTGCTTATGAATTATGTCTGAAAAAAGTAGATGCCAAGTTGCTAATTAAGCAGCATATAAAAAGAACGTGATTTTAAGAACCCAGTATTAATAGTAGTGCAGAGCACCAGATACCTCCAAAGTTGTTCTTTGTGCAAAAAAAAAAAAAAAATCAGTATTAGGTTCAGAATTGTATTATTCTGTGTGCTTGTCAGTCCCTCCTATTTCATACTGGCAGTACCCTGACCTGTGCTCTGGTGTGCACTCTGTGGGGCTCACGTGGGCCATCAGGTACAGACCTTCTGCTCCACCAGCCAGATGCTCAGCATAACTCATCTGGTGGTAGGGCTGTTTTCTACCACATGAGCTTTTAGGTACATCAGTATGGAATATAAATGTGTAAGTACTAGAATATGAGAATATGAGAGCCAAATATCTTCTTTGGCTACACCTCACTGCAGTTACTTTTTTGCAGCATCTGGATTAAGCGTTGCAGAGCCTGGTACTTGAGTTTTGTGCAATTTTTGGATTTTGGTTTCTGGGGGATCACTAACATTAGAGGTAAAATTTGGTGCAATGCAGCACTGATCACTGATGATGCAATTTAAAAATTTAGTGAGTAGACACCTCTTATTCTTCTTTCTCCCACCTGTCCCCTTTTCTTCATGAGGTGAGATGAATACTAATTGCAATTGCTGTAAACATTGTACTTTATAACAGACAGCTTAACATAAAATCATTCAGTGAGACAATTTATCAGCTAAGAAAACTGTGTTAAAAAATCCTTGTACTTGGTTTTCTTGCTACCAGTTTTCTTTTAAAGAGTTTTTGTATAAAATGTTGTGATTCCTTATTAAATCTTGTACTAAGTTGTCTCCCTGTTACACTGCAATTCAGTAACAGCAAGTGGGCATACATATTTTCAGGTGGATATCCTAAGCCTGCAAAATGAGAAGAGGGGGAATAAATATATCTTCTGGTAAAACTTACCAATGGTGCACTTCAACCATTTGGGTCCTGTAGACTGTATAGTATAAAGTCTTATTTGTGCTGGAGTCAGGGATCTATCATGAATCCTAGGAATTTCCAAATGATTTTGGATCTTTTTGTTTTTTCTACTTTAAATTGCCATTCAATCTGAACAAAATCAGTGATGTGTAGGTTTTGTCAGCAATAAGGGAAACAGTCAAAAGTCCTCTCTTTATTTCAACAGAATTAGTTTATGCTTACAAATGTCTTTAGATCTACATCTATACTAAGAATAATCACTGGTAAATCTTGAAATAAAACTGCAAATCACAAGTGACAAAGCCTCAAGGTCAAGTCTTTCAGTGTCATGGAAGTTTATTACAAGTCTTGGGTCAACCTGCATTTACCTTTGAATGAAAGTATCTGACAGAGACCGTATTCTTTAGATCAGCTGGACGTTTGTGCAGCTGCACTTCACTCCAATTATGTGAATGATTCTCGTATTAGCTTTCAAGTAATGGAATTTATTCAACCCAATGAATTCTGTTCTGAAATATTCTTAAAGGATCTTAGATACCGTGAGTGTAACAGAAGAAATAGGAGCCAGTAACTCAGAAGACAGCATGAATCAATAAACACAGCATGAAACTAGAGGTATAAAGACTCTAGCCTTTTGGCACTCTGGCTGGCTTATTAACTGCCACACACTTTTAAAAGCCTTAACTATCACACTAAAAAGCCTTCTGGGTTGCACGAGAGCATTATACCAGTGCTTCACAGGCTGCATGGGGTCCACATTGACAACTGCCTAGTTTAATGTCCCTTGTCTGACAGCCCAAACCTTTCAGAGTGTCCCTGGCTATCTGAGAGATTGCTTCTCAGCCACTGATCAAAGCCTCCTCAAACATGCCTTGAGAACAAAGTATGGAGCACCAGTGGGGGGGCTGGTGGCTGTGGGAAACTAAAATTTCCCAAGAGCTGGACATAGCAAAGTTCAATCTTATAGGAGAGAAAAATGAACACTGAATTCCTCAGCATTAAGAGTGAAATGTGTGTTCTGTCGGCAGTGTATTTTGAATGAGATGCTTTACCTCTCCATGACTATGTTCTATATCTGTCAAGCAGAAACTCATGCCTGAAAAAACACTGATCTAGGAAGCACTTTACATGGTATTCCTAACAATTGTTTTCTTGCTCTATTTATACATCTCTGACATGGTAACCAGCCTCACTGTGGCCTCACAAAAAAAAAGTGCCAAGAACAATTTTTACAAGTAAACCCATAGTGGCTTGAAATAGCAATATTTGTATCTGAAATGCTATCTACCAGCAAGTAAGGTATCAGAACAATAGACACGTGATTGTGATTATGATTGTGCTTGTGATTTAAAATGTCAGCACTAAGCACTGAAACTAGATGCACAGGCTACCAAATTAATAGGTAGGAAATCCAGGTTCAATATCTAATTGCCATATTGTTCTGCTAAACAACCCAGTTCATTTAACTTTCTTTCACCTTTTTCCTAAGTTTTTAGGGCATAAGCCCTTTGTCACTGTCCCTAGTACAAATCTCAGTTCAATAGATGATTCATTACTATTAACAATTTTTTCGAAACAGGCAGGGAAACATGAGAAAGAAGATTGGCACAAAACCACACAGAACTTTGATATGAAGCAGAAGTAAAATTAGATTCAACAACAACAAAGACTAATGGAACATTTCTTTTTAACTACTTCTGTAGATTCACCAATTCTGGGTACTTGTAACATATACCTCTTGAATTTATATTGTTATTCTTCTAGGCTAAGAATGCTGTCTCTCTTAAAGTCTTTGCAAATGCAAAACTTCATTGATTTTAATGGAACATGCCCAAATGTCACAAAGATTTTTTGACCATCTGTCTTCATGTGTTTTTCACTGTAAGGAACTGGCTTCTATATGGCTTCTATGTGGCTTCTCAGGAATTCCAGAGCTCTAAATAGAAACATGGCAATTTCAGGGCTTTTTTTTTTCACCTGATTAACTGTCTCTGATGAAAAAAACTGCACATTCCTTTAGTCTGTCAGACAACTGCAGTTTAGTGGTAATTGGCTCTAAAATATTCTGGTCCATTGCCAGAATAAGATATTCCCGTGAGGCAGTAGCAAAATGTATTCTAATTATTAATTTTTTTACCAGTAGATAAGCAAGTACTTGTCCCCATTGCCCTGTACTGGACAATATGTTTCTTTTGCTGTTTTCTTAAGAATAGTTTCTTCTTTCCATGAGAGAGTATGCATCCCAATCAAGGTATTCGTGCCATTCAGCTGGGAGCATGCATCTTCAGAGATCTCATTTGTTCAACAAAGGACCTGACACTGGAGGTTTCAGGTTTTGCTCTGCAAAAGAGATGCCTTTTTCCACTTGGTCTTTTCCTTCTGCATTTAAAATTACCGCATTTTGGGAAATCTCAGGGCACTCTAAGAAGTTTTCTTCTTCATTGCCCAATCAAACCTAATTAGGATCCTAAAATTGCAACCCATCTCTTTTCTATTACTGTAGCTGTCTGAAGACTGAACAGTCCATATGGCACTCACTGTGTGAACAGGGAAAAAGCATCTCCTCCCACAGACCACATCTCTCTCACTCACAGCAGCTTCAGAAACATCGTTGCCTCTGATAGCTTTTGATTTTCCCCTCTGTACTTGGTGAATCGGGTCCTATTTATGCTAATGTCAGGCTCAGTTTTATAAATATTTATGTAGGTAAGCTTATTTATTCTTATGTTTGCACTGCTGGGGCCCTGAGAGAAAGTGTTGTTAGTAGTGGAAAAAGCAAAAACCTTTGTTAAAGGGTAAATGTATTACTATATAAAATATAAATAACTAGCCCAGTGTTTGATTTTCAGTTTCTAAACAGATCCCCATTGAATTTTATGTTCTTTGCCATTTCTGCAAGTTGGTAGGAGGCTGAAATTTCTTTGGTCTTTTCATCCTATTTAGCACTAACTGAATATTGATCTGTCTGCCTTTGCCATTGTACCTCTTCAAAAGAAACAAAGAACAACCATTCTGAAAAATACCAAAATAACACGAGTTAGGACACACTTTAAGCCTGTCTTTCACACAGACGTGTCCCAGGAATGCAAAACTCACAGTGTTCTTACTTGATGATTAAAATGAAAATTCAGTTTGGTGTCAGTACTTAGTATCAACATCAGGTTGACTGACAAACACAAAAAAAAAAATCGTATCAGCATTTAAGACAGAATATTGAATATTCTGACATGTTGAGGTTGCTTCATAAATACCTTGTGCTAAATTCAGACTTTCTCATTTTCAGATATGGCTATAAAATGACGGCACAAGTCCATTAACCTTTAGCAGAAGGTTGTTAGTACAGTTTCCTCCTCAGTGAATCTTCCATTCTTTAAGGATACAAGGAGCTTCTAGCGTAAACAAGAAAGCACCAGCTCCCTCATTTAGGAAAACCAAAATAAATGCCTCCATGGTTTTAAAGTAGGGAATTGACCTACACTGAAATATCACTGTTAGGGACTGGTGATGTTCTCCATTCTGCTCAGGTGAATCACTTGAGTGGGTCTAAGGGAGTACCCTTGAGGGACCAGCACTTGCTAATATGGAGCTATTCCTCCTCTCACCTGGGATTTCAGTTGATTTGAAGGGGACTTGATCAATAGCACTCACATGGGAATGTGTGAAAGGCAAGTCACAGAAGCAGTGCTGACCTAAATACAACTTCTCTCAAGAGGGTGAGTACCTTGTCTTTGCCAAAGTGTTTACAGCAAGCTGCACCACTCTATATCTGAAGCATAGGTTCTGCTTTTAATTTAATTATAACTCCTGCTTATTTGTTAAGTCAAGATTGTAAAATGGCCTCCTGCAGTGAGAAGTAAGGGGAGAAGCAGTAAGCACCATTCAGATGCCATAAAGTTTGGTGAGTCAAGCTTTTGGGTGAGCTTGTAAGTTCAAATATTTACTCATGTTGTTTACTGTTGTTTTACTGCCAATGCTAATAATAAGAAACTAAAAATTACCCTAGTTAGTGGGCATTGCTAAACAAAGAATGGCACTGATTAAAAGCATTGCTGGCACCTTGCCCGCTGCCTTGTGGAAGCAGCAAAAGTGTTGATTGTTATTTACTGTGTGAAGCCACACATGCTGGATGTGCGCCAGTTCCTTAATTTCTGCTTGTTTTCCTCTGAAACTGCCATAGCAAGTAGGGAGTGGGAAAAGGCTTTCATTCATTAGACTATCTTGCAGTGGGACGTTAAAAATCTGGTACATCTTTGCTATGCCATTGGGAAACATTATTGTAACTCTTCTACAGGTGGCTAAGTAGAAGCAAGAAGTTTTATGTTTTACCTGACAAGACAAGGCTTGAAAGGCATTTTTGCATGCATTTCATCAGTGAGTGTCAATGGAAATTGATGCTGCCAAATCCACTGTCTGCCGCAATGTTCCTAGAAATGTAGGCTGTTGCCACTGGGTATAAAATGAGTTTACAGCTTCTGCGACAGAGGTGAAAAGGCAACAATTTGAGGTGTTCCCCATGTGAGTCTTTAGCTGAAGTAATTCTACTGTATTTTAGGTCGGAGAGGAAAGATCGAAAGGAAAGTTGGCCCTTTAGACCCAGTAATTAGTGCACACTCCACTTGCGGCTGCTTTCTTTCTTTTGTCTTCAAAAACAGCTTAAGCTTTACACTTGTAATCAAATAGGCAAATTCATAGGAAGACTTAAGAGTAGGGACAAAAGACTATCTGAGGTAACCATCCCTAACCATTTCAGAAAAAGCACCTTCCTTTTGGATTGCTCTGTATGTCTTTCATCCCATACAGTTTCTATAAAGACTAGAGAAAATACCCCATTACTACTAGTTCTCAAGGCTTGTGAGTATATCCAAGTATGCAAGACTAGAGTATGTTCTTTTACTTTCTGATCTAGATGGATTGATTCTGCAATAATTGAAAACGATAGCAAGCTGTTTTAGGAAGAAATTTTGGCCCCCTTGAAGTAAGCAAATAAATCTGATCCCAGATATAATTTTGGTTAACATATTTCATCATTCATCATTGTTTTGTTACGGCATCTTTCTATATGATTGCACAGAAGTAATTTTTAAAAATTTAAACCTTTTCCATAAAGAAAAGATGCTGTGAAAGTGTTTTTTAATAGCCCACTCCTGAGAAAACTAACATGAGAAACCAAATAAGAAAAAAAGAACAAAACAAGAACTAATTTGATTTCAATACACAGGAGGTTAAATTAATAGCTGTCCCTTTCCTGATAACCCAAAAAATAGAAGTGACAATTGAAATTAAAAACACCAGTGGTTTTCAGTATAATTGGATTGAACATACTTTATTTATTAGAGAAAATCAGTGAAAATCCATCAAGGCAGAAATAGGTAATTATAAACATATTCATATGTATAACATATATTGTTGTACATACTGGGAACAATATTCCAGACATGAAAAGTGTATTAATGCTGTCCTTAAGATTAAATTTTTCATAAAAGTAGTTTCAGGTAGTGTAATAAATAAAAATTAAAACCCCCTACACCATCTTGTATTTTGAGCTTTTACAATTTCTACTTTCTGAGTATCTTCATGTGTCTTACACATATTAATATACTGTGAATCTCAACTCTCCTACAAATTAGAAAATGCTTCAGTAATGTACTAATTAATCTTCATTTTACTCCAGGAAGATTTTTCAGAACAAGAACTATATAAAATTATTTCAGCTATAACTGTGTTTTAAGTACACTTTGTCCTATACTTTGCATGTGTTATCCTTTAAATAGCCATAGCCATATTTTGAGTATTAAATATGCTTACATGGGGGGGGGGGAACCTGATTTAGTTCATTTCTTCTTTCTCTGGTATACCCAGATCCACATTAGCTTGAAAGTTCTTTGTACCCAGTACAGTATTAATAAATCATTAATTAAAATAAATACAGAATATAATTTTAAAATGTTAAGAAAGTTAGCAAAGTATTTCAATTAGTTATAGGGAAAATAAATTGATTATAGTAAAAAGATCATGTTTCTGAGTTGTGTGAGGAATTATATTTTCTCTCTGAGAAAATTAACTGACATTCTATTAATGGATAGGAGGCATGGAGAAAGCAGCTCTATTTATTGGCTAGAATAGCTGGTAAATTTGCTACTAAAAAGTTGTAAAACTAGATGGGGCTCCCCTGTCTAGCAGAAGTAAAGAAACTACACTTTCTTAACTATACTGAGTGTGGTTTATGTCTTCAATCTGAGATGTAAACCCTTATGAAGCCTTTTGGTTTCATCTGCACAGATTGCCCATGGAACGAACATTTTTCCTTTGAGCCTGTTTTCTTGCCACTACTGTTGACTGGGCACCCAATGTTCAAAATTTTCTTTTACCCATCTCTTCCACAGCAGCCCTGCTCTTCTTCCTGTCTCTGCACACTTCTTCATAATGAACAGCAGCTCCTTCAACAGCTTTTCAGAAAAAGGGCAAGTAAGGGCTGGACTTGTTCTGTTATAGCATAGGTCTGGGCAGACCCCAAAATGATATGTGTAAAGATAGAATAAAACCAACTGTCATCCTCTGTGAGCAGCTCGAGATACTGTCCCTCCAATCATCC
This sequence comes from Cephalopterus ornatus, assembly GCA_013396775.1. NCBI lineage: Eukaryota > Metazoa > Chordata > Aves > Passeriformes > Cotingidae > Cephalopterus > Cephalopterus ornatus. The sequence goes on from VZRE01010641.1 coordinate 198,466, forward strand.
TCCCAGTCCTTTGACAAACTGGCTTTTATACAAGGCAAACAGCAAAGCTCAAGGAGAACACAGGGTTGGGTGAATAATATAATTGCTTGATCAAAAGAGCCAAAGTATGTATCTCTTCTGTAGTCATTGCAATTATCTCATACCTGCAATGGTTTCCTAAAAACCTCCTCAAAGCTCCCATTTGGTGTGCTGAGGTGTTGCATGATAATTCTATACAAAGGAAATTAAATGTTTCTCTCCTTCATCTAGTTTCAAAAAGAGGTGGTAAAATGCAGGAGCCCAAACACTAACAGTGCAGTAGTCCAGAAGGCACCAGTTCAAAGAAGCTGGTCAGAGAAATGACTGTCTAGAATAGATTACAAAGACATGGCTTTTTTCTTTGAATTCATAGAAGAAACAACCCCTTGAAATTTTACCAATGCCTAATGGACAATACTTTGCTTATAGTTAAACCTCTGTGAATTTGTCGCTCTCTTGGAGATATCTATGCAGGAAAATAGCTGCTCTCTTCTCCCCACATCATCTTCTGTTATTTCTTCTTCTAGAAGTATTTAGAGCAAAGGAAATGAGAAAAAAAAAAAAAGAAAAGCACAAATAGGTTTGTCTGTGATTTTTAAAATCTGTGTTAATGAGAAAAGAAAAAGACCTTTTGAACTGTCTGACTATTCCCAGGTTATTTTTCTCAGTCTTAATTTCTAGTGCTTTTTTCAGCCACATTTCAAACATTTCAAGAGAGAGGTTTTCTCTGAATTAGTTTTTTGAGGCTGCTTCACAGGCTAGTGCATGGCATCTCTTTTAAGCATATCTTTTGAGATGTTTTTCAGAATGCACTTTCTTTTTCTTTAATGACTTCAAAACCTTCTTTCCCCCAGAGACCTCATTTTGTTTGTGTCATCTACTTTGAAGTCCTGCTAGAGTAATTTCACTTTTATTAACTGCTGCAGGGTTTTTACCCTGCTCTTGGAGTTTCTTCTGTGTTAGCCAGTTATGTGATCAGAACTTGAGCAATGCCAACCAGCCCCTTTTTATAAAGATAATTTCTGATGTGTGTTCTGCATTTTTAATGGAAAAAAACCAGTATCAAAAGTGAGCCCTATATTCTAGAAGTACTTTCAGGATAGAAAGTTAATCACATAGTACTTACTTCAAAATAAATAGACAATGAAATCTATTCCGGATGAATATAGCAAGGACAAGTATATTTATATTTACTACAGAAAATAAGTTAAAGCATTACAAATGTATTTGTTTTTTAATTTACAAAAAATTACAAACTTACTTATTCTCAGCATGCAGCTCTAAGGTTGGTTGAAATTTCAGCTTAGCCCTATTGGTATTCAGTAAATACGTCTTTAATGCTAAAAATATTCCAAAGTAAAATACAATACTGATGAATTAATATGTTGAATTATATATATATGTATATAATATATATATAAAATATACTGAATGTGTTGAAATAAAATAAATGAAATAATTACATTTCTTAGGGGTCAGGTCAAATTCAACAACATGAGAGAGAAGAGGGTGCTGCCATGCCCCCAGATCCATTCAGCAGAGGCTGAAGATGTATTCCCGGTAGGCATACGCGCATAGAGCATATATATACATCACATGTATACTTATACACATGGCCAGCCACACAGGTCACAGACAGACACACAGAGTAGTCACATAAACACAGGCAGCACCAACAGCCTCATCCTGCTCTCCTCTGTGGCTGAGCAGGATGAAGGTCTATTGATGCAAATACATATATATATAAGGGACCTGGGAGTCCTATTCAGTGGCAAGTTGAATATGAGTCAGCAGTGCCCTGACACCCAGGAGGGCCAACTGTGTCCTGGGGTGCATCAGGCAAAGCATCACCAGCTGGTCAATGGAGAGGATTGTCCCATTCTGCTCTGCACTGGGGTGGCCTCACCTTGAATATTGTGTGCAGTTCTGGGCACCACAATATAAGAAAGATATTAAGCTGTTAGAGAGCAAGCAAAGGAGGGCAGTGGAGATGGTACAGGGCCTTGAGAGGAAGCTGCATGAGGAGCAGCTGAGGACGTCTAGTCTGTTCAGCCTGGAGAAGAGGAGACCGAGGGGACACCTCACTGCAGTTACAACTTCCCTGTGAGGGAAGAGGAGGGGCAGGCGCTGATCTCTTCTCTGTGGGCACCAGTGACAGGACCTGAGGGAATGGCCCGAAGTTGTGTCAGGGGAGGTTTTAGGTTGGATGTTAGAAAAAGGTTCTTCACTCAGAGGGTAGTTGGGTATTGGAACAGGCTCCTCAGGGAAGTGGTCACAGCACCAAGCCTGATGGAGTTCAAGAAGTATTTGGATGATACTCTCAGGCACATGGTGTGACTGTTGGGGATGGTCCTGCACAGGTCCAGGAGTTGGACTCAGTGATCCTTGTGGGTCCCCTCCAATTCAGCATATTCTGTGATTCTGTGAGAGAGAGAGAGAGAGGGATACACACACACATATACAGAGAAGTGTGGATCCCTCCAGGAACCAGGCTCAGATATGGGGCTTAGATGCCCAGTAACCACTTCTAGATACCAGCTTCTCGAGCTGCTGGCACTGAGGCATAAAAGCCCTTGAGGCTCAGCCCCACTACACTTGCTGTTACAGACTGCCTCATGCACACACACAAAACTGGCCCTTGGTCCCCAGTAGTCAACCCCACCATGGTGTTACTCTTCGAGACCCAATCACATCCTGATTCCCAGGTCATGTTACCTGCTCATCCAACTTGATATTCACTAGCAACCACCCACTCACTCACACCTCTGCACACACTCCAGCTTCCACACCAGAGACACACGGACCCTCCGGTTCATAGTCTGATGCCAGCAGCTGCCCTCACATCCCTGTAAACAGCATGGAGAGCCCTTACCTAGGAAGAGTTAGAAAGAAGACAAGACAGGTCAGGCACAGGGCATGGCCAGACAAGCAGACTGACCAGCTAACCATATACATATGACTGGGAATTTTTTCCAGGAGGACCTTTATTTTCCCACACCTGTACCTCCTGAAATCACCTAAATCCCTTCCTTTCCCCACCATTGGTTCCCCACTAAACATCTCATAATAAATCCTGTGCAATCCCAAAATGCTCTTCCCCTGCATCCCATAATGTATTTCCAAGCCTGGGGCAGCAACCTTCTTCTGTCCAAGCATTCACTCATCTTGATGTCCCGACAGTGGGTATGAGGCTCTGCTGGAACAGCCTAGAAGGGGCAGGACACTGTGTCCCTTTCTCATGGTCCTTAATTTGGGCTCCCACTTACTTTTGTGCCTCTATGCTCCTCTGGGCTTGTGAAGCTGAGCCTTTGAAGGGCTGATGGCTCCTGCAATACCCTGGGAGCAGCCACAGCAGGCGCTACTTGGGCTTCCCAACCTGCCATTGTCTCTCTGTGTTCCATTGTAGGTGTGCAGACAAGCTTTTACCACATAACCTAACAAAATCCAGCATACAGCCAAGAGCCACATTTTATAAAATATAAACAGTTTTTATTAAGTATAAATAAAATATAAACAACTGTATTCTAGAAGCGTATTAGGTTGTGGTTTTGTTTTCTGCTCTGCTTGAAGTACATCTAGTGGTCTGCAGATATGACTAAATCATTTTATACTGTGTCAGCTGGGTATTAGCTAAATTTAAAAGCTGTAAGGCATAGTAAAACTCTAAAAAGCCAAATTCTGCATTGGTCCTGGAGGAATAAGGCACAGCAGCCATTGAATTCTCTTCTTTCTGTGTCCCCAGGCCATGAGATTTTTAGAAAAATTTAGTGTATAAACTTCTTCCAACATTTTGTATGTCCACATCAGGACATTCATTATCCACTAGCCTTATTTATTTGCAATGAAATGAAACACCTAGTAAAAACAAAGTTTATTTTCTTTAATAGCATACATGCTTACTTATATAGTCTTTGAATAGTTTTCTTTATTGTCCAAATAAATAAATTTTCAGCATAGTTTCTGCTTGCCAACTTAAGATCACCCCTTTCTCATGGTCCACAAGTGCTGCAGTTGCTGAGAGCGCACTGGATTTTCCTGTTTGCCATGAGCATTTACCCTATCAGTGTAACATGATGCTATCATACTGCCTTATGCTGGCAATCTTGACTTGCACCTGCTTTTTTTCATGAAAATTTTCTCTCCCTGCATCCTTTCTCTGGCTTGTGCTATAGAAACAGCACAAAGCAAGATCTGACAGAGTGAGACTGCAGAAGAATATTAGGAAATATATTCTTTCATGCTTTTCACAGAATGTGGCAATTCTTAAAAATGAGCTGGGATTTTGGATCCATCTAACTTGAAATTTGCATCTATCTGATGCCTTCCTGTTTGATCTTGGACTGTTTTGTCTGCCATATGGGGAAATATTTGGTGATAGCCTGATAAAAGGTTATATGGGAAGGAGCTTCAATAAGGGAAGAAACGATTAGTTTCTGGAAAAGATTTTGAGATGTGAGGATTTGGAGAGGAGTTGATAGACCTGTTCTTCCAGAGACTATGTGAAGTAGAGCTTGGTGCTCTGTTGCAAGGGTAAAGAGAAAAGAGACAGGAAGCAGCAAGAGGAACTAAGAGGCTTTGGGGAGACCTCTCCCTGTGGAGTGGAGAGGAACAAGCACAGAAATAACAGGGAACAAGATCTGTCCTTTGGCAGAACTGAGCTGCTCCAGAGGAGCATTGGTAAATCTGGGAAAACAGAGCTTAGGCTACCCTGTGTTGGAGGCAAACTGGGACATTATGGTAAACAGCAGGCATTCAAAGGAGGCATTTGAATGAAGACATTCTGTGTTTGCAGCTGTATGATGGAAAATTAAACACCTCAGAAGCCTTGCTGTTGTAATTGTCATTGTTATTACCTTGCCATGCCATTGTTGCTCTTCAACTTTTATGTCACTTGCAGTTTTTGTTTTTATTTGTGATATGAGTCAGCAGTGCCCTGGCAGCCAGGAGGGCCAACCATCTACTGGGGTAAATTAAGCACAGAATTGACAGCTGGTAAAGTCAGGGGATTGTCCCGCTCTGCTCTGCACTGGTGCGGCCTCACCTCGAGTACTGTGTGCAGTTTTGGGCACCACAATATAAGAAAGACATTAAACCACCAGAGAATATCTGTGGAACGGCCACAAGGATGTTGAAGGGTCTGGAGGGGAAGCTGGATGAGGAGTGGCTGAGATCACTTGGTCTGTTCAGCCTGGAGAAGAGGAGACTGAGGGGAGACAGTAACAACTGCCTCTGTGAGTGAACTTTTTCTCCCACCTTTCTGCTTTTTTGATTACTTACTCTCCTTGTTGCAATCAGCCTAAGGCTGCAGAGCCATTACCTGAACAGCAACACTGGGAAGTAAAACACTGTTATCCGAAGTGAATTGAAAAAGATATATAGAGGCTATTGAGAGTCAGAGATCTATATTTAGGTTTTGAAAGTGGCATTTGGGGAGATTTATAAGTCTGGTTGGGTTTGGATCTAGTGTCGGATCTGTAATACAAATACCTGCTTGGCTGATCTGCTGCAGTACAACGCCTGATCAACCCTGTTCTGGCAGAAGCCTTCAGGGTGGAAGTCATACTGATATCAATGTGTCAGTGTCTGTGTCACCTTTCAGAGTGAGATGTATCTGGTGTTTCTCCTTCTTCCAAGGCATACGAGATCACGTTTCACCAAAATCCTTACCTTTTCCATCCTCAGAGAAACTGCTTGTACCTTAGGTTCTTATGGGTACTACTTTTGACATACATTTTGCTTTGGAGGATGATCAAGATAGGAGTAATTCATGAACTGAGTCTTAGTGGGATTATTTCAGGTAATTTATATAATGCTTAAATAATTTAGCAAATGAATTTTCAGCTTACCCGAGTTCCCTTGTGGTTAATTTTTCTATTAGCCTAGAAAAAACACTGTACATTTCAAGTATAAACCTTACTGCTGAAATACATTACTGTAGATATGCCAACAAAATACTTCTATCTGATAAAACATTGGCTAATGGTTTGCTGATAACTTTGGTGAATAATTTTACTACATAGCCACTGATGTCTTGCCATAGGAGGCCAATATAGGCTAAATGCACATCAGTGTGCACTGATAAACACCAAATACATGTGGGGTTTTTCTAAATAAAACTAGATGTTTAGTCCAAAAATACTAATTGTATTTCTTAGTGGGAGAAATTAATTTGGTGTTGCAACCCATGTGAATTGCATAATTGTAATTTGGCTCAGTTTTCTGCAAAAAATGGAAGTCATCAGAAGGCCTACATTTCAATCACATACATGAGAACAAGCATTAGATGTAACAAATTTAAATCAACCTTAGGAATGCAGCTTTGGCATTTGGGAGTGCATAAAAATTAATTTGCATAAACCTTAGAAGCATTAAAGCCTGAAAAACCCCACAAGCTTCAGAACCTATTGTCTCAGGTCCCTAACCCACACACTGTCCTGGTCAGTGTGTTCCTCTTCATAATAGCAAATTATCAAGGTCCACTTATCAAAGCCTCTTGTCTCACCTCTTAGTGAAGCTCTGCCACATACACAGCTTTCCAAGACTGTTCAACAGCACATATTTTCACTGAAATTAGGGGCTATCTCAAGCATCACTGCGCTTCAGGGTACCAAGAGTAGAGAAAGTGTTTTTAGTGTCTAATGTGAGCTCACAAAACTCAGACTGTGGACACCAAACTTTGTTAATATTGTCTGTCCCTACGAAGATTTTGGTTCCTTTATATCTGCTACTTCTTTTCAGGTGGGCTGCTATTAGATTTTCCCTTAGCAGTGCCCTAGACTAAACAAGCCCAACTCTCTCAGTCTCCCCTCTGTGGTCACATGCTTTTGTCCCTAGTAGTCTTCATGACCTTCTGCTGATCTCTCTTCAGTTCCTCCACACCCCTGGGAGAGCCCCAAGACTGTCCCAGGCAGAATGAGAGAGTAACTCCTCATCCTGCTGGCTTTGTACCAGTAGGTGGTTTATTTTATTTATAATAAGAATGTTTTGTTGGCTCACACTCAGCTTGACATCCCTTGTAACCCCACATCCTGTTTGGCAGTGCTGTCATTCAGCCACTCACTTCACAGCTGGTACTGGGACAAGGGCAGATTTCCTCCCAGATGCAGAACATTGAAATTCTTGTTGAGCTTCATAAAGTGTTTGATAGCCCAGATTTTGTTATTAATTTCACCTACATAATGTTATTAAATCAAGGCCATTTGTTAAATTCTCATACTGTTGCGATCAAAACTCTATCATACTCAAATGGAAAAATTAGGAACTGAACTGGGCTTTGGAAAGCCACAGTGGGTTTTTTTGGTAGCATTAGCCTTAAAGTATAAGCATGCTATTTCAAAATTATGTACATATTCTTCCATTAAGTTTTGTGTTTATGGTAAATTAAAATTTGCAGTCAGAATAGAAGTACATGCAGAAAGCGAAAATATTATCAGTTATTGATAATTAAATCAATGTACATGAACATATATCTAAAATGTAGCAGTACAAAAACTGATAGCAAATGAAGCATGGGATGGAGAACCTCTGATGCAAAAGGCTAAAATATATTCAAAGTTGCCAGAGCTCCAGCTCTATCCATCATACAAAATAGTTTATTATGCAGACAGAAGTCTGAGCTTTGAGTTTCTTTCTCCTTCATTCTCTTTCCTACATTTCACTATTTCTCCTTTTTTGTGTCTTTTTGGTTTGCCTCTTGTCTAAAAAGGGTGTTGATTAGGTAGTAAAGATGAATCTACCTATTGCAGTATTCTTAGAAACACTGAAGGAGAGACGGCTTAGACAGCATGAGCTTGTAAATAATTTACAGCTTTTGGAGTGGTTCATAAGACCATGTGCTGGAGGTGTTATTTCCCAGCAACAAAATTGCAAGCAAGCAAGGTCATCAAAAGGCAGAATCATATTTATTATTCTCTGTCTCTCCTTTCTGTCAGTTTAAATTATTTTCTCTTTAAAAGAGGGAGCACTGGACTCAGTTCACGGTGAACTTTCCCTCCTTTTTATTGTCAAGAAGGAAAATGCATTAATACAATTTTAAAAGATTGTCAAACAGAAATTTGCTGTAACAAATTATATACAGATCAAGGAAAAAAGAATATAGGAAATGGTTTAAATAAACCTCACATTTTTCTTTCAAACTATTTAATTATTTTCCTCTCTTTTATAAGAGTTTAATGAAAGGTTAGATAGATTTTTTTAATTATAGTTTGTACAAAGGAAGAAGTCAGCAATAACTTGAAATAAAGCCATAGGGCATACTTAACAGTTACAATATTTAATCTTATTCACTGAACTGCAGAAATCTCCTGATAAACACAAGAAAGCCAGATTTATGAGTCCAGAAAAGTGCAGGTTGGAGGTAAATTATGTTGACTACATATATTTTTAGAATACAATGATTTAAGAAAAAGAGTGTTGACTGTCATGTAGAGGCTCAGAAGAAAGTTCCAAGCTAAAGAAAGTAAAGTTTGAACTGATAGTTCTGGTAAGAATAATTGGCCAGCATCACAGATTTTTAATGAATGTTCTTGAGACACCATTACTACAGACCTTCAAGGATGGAGAAGGTGTTACCAGCAATGCTGTGGCAAAGAACAGAGGAAAACACAGAGAGTCAACCTGGAGAAACTCAAGCTGTCATTCCTGGGTCTGCTAATAAATAATTCTCTGAAAGTAGGTTGCCTTTTCAAGCAGTGATTCTTTCAAACAGTATAGTGATACCAGAGCTTGTTAAGTGACAGAAAAAAAATACTACCTTTAAATGAGGTATGTAGATCATGTATTTCTCTAAAAAAAGGCTCCTAACTCATTTTGAACTAACAAATAATAAATCAGACAGATTTTTGCAGAGTACCCTTAATTCTTCTCTAACTCTTCACAGCTAGAGACTAAGGACTGACAGAGTTGGAGTTGCTGGCATTTCCTGTAAAAAAGGGGAGAACACTCTTTGCAAAATGAATATAGTTTGAATGTCTTCGTCATTCAAGGAAAAGGGAGAAAAATTGCATTACATGTTAATAAGCCATAGAGTTAGATAAACTTAGATGCCCATTTTGTCAGCCTTTATTTATTAAGTGTCTCAGGAAAAAAAGTCAATACCTGACCTGTACAAATTCAAATATGCAGGTTTTCTCTTTAATTCCTCCAAAACATGCCTAGCTATTTTTTTTGTCTGAAAAAAAATTACCTCAGAACAGAGAGAAGCCATTGCTTCTTTTTCTAAATTTCAAATTAATTCCTTTCACATGCCCACTCACCTCAGGGGAAAGGTTGTGTTCTTCCCTGTGCAGGTCTGGGAATGACATAGATTATGTACCAATGTATGCTTGAAAGAGGAACTTATAATACACCTTTGTCACGTTGTCTGCGTTGAATAACTAGAACGTTACATCAATATGTATCTGAACAATTCACTGATGTTTTCTTTACTGTGCTTCAAATCCAAGTAAAAATGCGGCTCTCTTGCATGTACTTATACAACTCTGCAAGGCTTCACATAAAAAGACAAGCAGAATAGTAAAGTCATAAAGCCATAGAATCATCGAGGTTGGAAAAGACATCTGAGATCATCAAGTCCAACCATTAACCCACCACTGCCAAGTCAACCACTAAACCATGTCCCTAAGTGCCACATCTACAGAATTTTAAATGTCTTCATGGATGACATCTCAGCCACTTCCCTGAGCAGCCCATTCCAATGCTTGATAACCCTTTCGGTGAAGAAATTTTCCCTAATATTCAATCTGAAGCTCCTCTGTGTCAACTTGAGGCCATTTCCTCTTGTCCTATTGCTTGTTACTTGGGAGACCAACTGTAAGCCTGCTAGGAGCCAGAGACACTGGCCTGTCTGAATACAGTCTTTTTGGGAAGCTGGTAGAGAAAGATGTTTTAGATGCCCCCACACCCAACATCATGACAGGCAAGAAGATGCCTCATCAATTAATGGATTGCTACTTACCTGATGAAGGGTAGACATGTTCCTGCCATTTCCCAAAGGCTTTGGTTCGAAAGGCAGTGCAGCCAGTATATCTGGTCTTACCTGTGCTCTAATTCTGACTCCATAGCTGTCAGCCTCTGTGGCTGGGAACAAATAATTTTGTGTGTCTATCTCCGACACAGCTGTTTCTCTGTCTAATCAAACAGGATTGTTTCTTACTATGTGCTGGCAAATGCTTAGTTATGACAAAAAGCAAATTTTGGCTGAGAATAAGTGGCAAAAAATCAAAATAATCCTAGATCTACAGAACTGACATCCATTTCTCAGATGGTGCATTTGTCTCTCAGTTAGCAAGATTACTCTATTTGTTTCTTAGCAGAGGCTGTCAGAACTATAGCTCATTGGTCTTTATTTTATCTAATTAAAATACAATTTGTTCTCACAGGAAAAGCTATTATTGAACTGGTAAGAGATGTTGCACTGTTCTTTATCTTCATTTAAAGCTATTTCCTTTCCCCAGTTTAGGACTAGAAGCATATATGTTTGAGCCCTCAGTCCAAATAGCATGGCAATTGACAAAAATAAATGTATGAACCTTAATGCTTAATTTGTATTTTCTTGCTTATCTTTGTTTTTAAAAATCCTTTCCCTTTGAAGAGCATACCAAGCTTTTTTTTCACCCTCTGTGTTAAAGAAGGAATTAAGGCAAAAAAGGAATTAAGTGCATTGCCCAAAGTCATCTCTTCAGTCTGGCAAATTCAGGACTAGAAATCGGCTCTCTGGTCTTTGATATTTATGTACAACTTAGTAAACAATACAGTATTCCTTCTGCTTTTCCTACCTCTTTACATACGTCATTTTTGTAAAATCACTGCTCCTTCACTTCTTTTCTTTTTTTTTTTTTAGTCACTCTCTTCTGACAGTTCCTGCTTATTCTTTCTTGTATATATTTCAGTTTATGAAAAAGATATAAAGAGGCAAAAGGTTCTGCAAGGTTTGAATAAGATCTTCAGCGTCAGGGTCTTTTGAATTCATTGAATAGAACTCTTCCAGTTGAATTTTACTGCATGTTCTGTCAGTAACATCTAACTGCTTACATCCCTGCAAATGTAATGTAAATGCTGCTTGCAGCTGCAGGAGTGACCACCCATGGCCCATAAGTGACAGCAGTAGCTCCACGCCGTGCAGCAGGGTGGTTGCTGCTCATTCGTGTTACTCAGGTGGCAACTGAAGTTGAGATGCATGGCACAAAAGAAATTTTTATCTCATGGGAATTCTTTAGAAAAATACTTCAATGTGATAAACACTTAATGCCTTAATATTTGGTTGAAATTGCAAAATCACACATATTAAACTGTCAGAGTCACATCCATGTTGTGTACGGTCTCATGAACACGAGTTGACTGGATCAGATTGGATGGTATTCATTTCTTCTTTCCCTTTCTTCCAGGAATGCCCCAGTGGTGTTGTCAATGAAGAAACCTTCAAAGAGATTTACTCTCAGTTCTTTCCACAGGGAGGTGAGTACTTGGCAGACATAATTAATACTACAGTATATTTGTTAGTTCCTAAGTCTGACAAAAGAGCCTGTTCAAATTAACAAGATTGTTGCCTCAAGCTCTGAACTCATGGCATACTTCCTTGATGGTTGGACACATTTTAAAGTTTATATTTCTAAATGAAATGCAATGATATCTACAAAAAATCAGTCTTCGGTTATGAAGTTACTACCTGTGCTTGGGTACCATTGAAAACAAAGTTTCTCTGAGTAGGTTATTTCTTTTTAAGCTTCCTAAACAGTCTTCTCTGTTGTCTTTTATTAAAAAAAACCCCATCTTTTTACAGTAGGAGGAACTGTAGGGGGCACTACAGATACCTTCTAATATCGATGGCAGAACCCCCTTTAATTCTATGAGGTTTCTCTTAAATGAGGGCTTGTTTTGCTAACTTTGATTTCAATTAATTGATTACCAGGGGCTTCATAATTTCTTCATCTCCACTATCTTTTGGTGCAATGAAGGTATCAAAAAATTAAGGAAGCTACTTTTCTGTGGAAAAAAAACCCAAAAAACAAACCACAAACTTTCTTCTTCTTGCACATTTAATTTTAACAAAATATAGCAAAAAGTCAGATTTTTAGCAGTGTAGAAAAGTACGGAATCCAGATAATTCACTCATCTGTAACAGATGTTGTGTACTAGTGAGAGGATTTTTGCCTTACTTAATAAAGCCGTTTCAGACATCTCAGCAAAGAGCACTGGGAAGTGACCATCAGAATTCATCCCCTTCCTCCCCTCATCCTCCACAGTCTCCACACAGTGCCGTACAGCCTTGGCAGTACATAAACACAGCACAAACAAATGGAAAAGCCTTATTTAGTTTTCCTCAGAAGTTCAGGAGGAATATTCAGTGGAAATGGCAAAAGAGTTGAATGTCATTGGTAGAGTAAAAGCTCACATCATTATTCCTTTAATTTCTATGGGCCTACCGAGTCTTGAACTGTTTTATGTAGGTTTTGTACTGTTTTGTAAAGTGCCTCTGTTTACTTTTGCCTTTTCTGAGAAGTATAGGAGTTCAAGTCTATTCTTTATTCCTCACATTAGCCAAAATATTCTCAAAGCCCAATTAATTCTCTGTATTTGTATATCTCTGCATGCTAACAGGGTGAGATCATAATATCTAAGTGTCTAGTTAAGCAGCCAGACTGGATTCTTAAATCTGAATTTATTGCCAAAATATTGTGTCCAGCTGAGGCCTTTAAATTTCAGTTGTGCTTAGAATAATGGTTTTATATAAGCCTAAATATTAAAGAGGAAAAAAAAAAGCTTGCAAGTTGTCCCCAAATTAAAACATGTGTCTTACATGTAATTCTGGGCTCCAGTTATCTATGTAATGCAAAACCAGGTACAACATGATGAATCATTATAACAATTCATATCTGAGCAAACAGAATGTAAGATTTTAAGCTTCAGGGCAAGCAAAGTAATTTTTAAATATTAACCAGCAAGTCACTTCATTAGGCAACTTTTAAGACTGTCCAGGACAAGGTACAGGAGGACTATAAATAGGACGAGGGGCCACAAGAGTAACGAAGGATATGACACTGGATTTTAGTAAAAACAATGTGTTTTAAAGGGAGAAGTAGCTTTGTAAAAAGCTTTCCATGCCAGAAAGGGCACTCCAGTAACTTCTTTTTAGAAAGTGCCAGACAGGTGAATGAATAGGCCCCCTGCGTGCATGCAATGGATCACCTGAAACATAAGTTGTGATTTTTTCCTCAGCCAGGCAGGCTGTAGATAAGAATCCACACTCAGGATAATTATTACACTCCTCCACCACTTACGAACAAAACAGAACATGCTTGTAGTTTGATAAGCCATATTCTTCAATGTATAATGACTATAATTTTTTCTCTCTGATGTTTAAAATGCTTTGATGGTGTTTTTCAAAGGAATTCTGATTTAATATCTGTTCCTGTCTTAACCTGTCAAAGTAGCAATTTATCCTCCTAGTTATGATATCAGATCCCTGAAAAGAAAAAAGATTTAATTTAAAAACTTAAAATTTTGTCAAACATGATTAATGTTCAATATTTAGGAGGGCAGGGGCAGAGGGAAATTAAATTAAGTAGCTCTAGTTAAAAGACTACCGTACCTTATCCTGCTGTGGTTTTGAAGGCAAAATTTCAGACCAGAACTACTTGAACAAACAACTCTGAAAAAGACTTTTCATTTAATTTTTTTTCAGAAAGGCTATCAGAAAGAAAAGGTTCTTCAACTAGGGACTTTTTTTGTTCAGAAACCATCAAAAAAATTAGTATATTGTATCATGTATGGACAACAAACAAAATATATTTATGCTCACCCTTGTGTTTTCTGTATATCTACAACAATAATTAGAAACATTTCAGATATTTTTAAGAAATGAATGCCAAGAGAATGTGAAGATATTTAAAATTCAGTTTACAGTAATTATACCTCTATTATATTTTTTCCCTGAAGATGATTTACATAGTATATTCTCTTGCACAACAGAAGTCTCAGTAGATTATAGAAAATATGGCTATTAAAATCTTAAATAGAGATTGAAGTAAAGTAATTTACATTTTTCAGTTAAAGTGTGAATTTATCTGCTAGGCTGTGTTTAAGCAATTACATTGATGACTGGATACATGGAAGAAAGAATGACTGCTTCAGTAGTGAGGATTTTTTTAATACTCTGAAAATGCATTAACAGACATAGGGTTTAAAGGTGACATTTTTTCTTGTTATGATTATTTCACATCATATGAAATGAGACCAGAGACTTTTCTTACAAATGCCAGGTCTGAATATGTGAAGGAAAAAGTTTTGAGTTTTGGTATATGTGGTTCTTTGGAGTCAAGGTGGCATTTCAGGTGAGTGACCCGAGACTGACACTCAGTTTAATACAAAACAATATTTTGGGCTGTGACAAATAAAGGTTTGCAGGATTGATACAAAAGGTAAAATGGTTTAGTGCCAAGAAATCAGAAAAAAACCTCAGCACTGATGAGGTTCTTCCATGATAGGGAGAGGTTTGTTCTGCAAAGGGGACACTGATTTTGTAACACTTCTCCCTTTATTACAGGTTTGTGAGATTAATGTTAATTATCCTAAACTTATTGCAAATATATGAAGCAGAAGGAGCAAAGATGAGGATTAAAAGTAAACAAAGCCTCATCCTACATTAATTTGCTTGGTTTTGAGGGAGAGAAAAGACACTGAGGGAAGCTGATTTTCCATAACCCCAGCTTGTACCTCACATTAACAGGGCAGTGTGAGATAAGAAGAGATAAGTTCTCTCTTCACAATATATTACTCCTGGATCAGGTTGTGCCCCTCAGAAGGCATCCAGTGGAAACAGAAAGATGAATCTTTACAATAAATTAGAGTCTTGACAGACTTATACTGATGCTGTCTGGTGTTTCTAAAATGAATCAATATGCACTAGGGAGTAGGTTTGAAAAGTATACAAATAATCAGTGAAGGGATCGCTTGTTTAAGGTCATCTTTCAGAGTCTTACTGACCATTTAGTCAGTCATAGGCAGTTTTTACAACGTTTTCAAGCACCTAGCCCTCATGCAATGATCATGGGAATTAAGTGGCAAACCAGCTTTTAGAATCTGCTTCCCAGGAGAGGATTTTCTCTCACCCATGGGTGAGCATATGACCCGATCACAGCAGCATCTTTCTGACAAGATCAGCTTCAACCTGGGAAACAGGTCTGTCACTTGAGTGAAACCAATACACCAGAGGCACTGATGGTAGTGTCTGCTTGCCTCATTTAGAGTGAACAAATGAACACATTTTTCATTTTAAATGTATGAGATGAATCCCTTATCACCATCGTTTATCATTCCCATTAACACAGGCTGTTTCAGAGTACAATAACATGTCATCTTTGCTATTTGCTCAGGTATCAGTGATTAGCAAAAATGGGAATAAAACCAAATAGATATATTCTACAAGAGAATTGTGGATTTTCAGTTCCTAACAGTGTTGCTATCCATGTATTTGCACTTCTAATTTTTCCCTCTTCCTCTGACAAAAAAGAAGTTTAAACTTAAATGAAAATTCAGTCTTGATATGAAATTTTGGTATCAAAGTATATCTTGGTCTCATATAGTTTTAATAGAATGAATTTACATTAAATAAGATGTGTTTACTGTGAATTATTTTTGCTGTTTTAAATTTTAGATTCCACAACGTATGCACATTTTCTGTTTAATGCATTTGACACTGATCACAATGGATCTGTAAGTTTTGAGGTAAGTGATGCTGTTACTTCTTTTTCTGAAAGTGACTATTTTGCCATTCCTTGTAATTCAGTCCAGTATGGTGGCCTTTATTATATGGCTCTAATTATGAAAAATTTAGCTTATGTGACTCAAGTTTCAAGTTTTTCCAATGTAATAACCGAAGTCATTATTGTACAATTGTATATTCCATAACGGTAACTCAGACTGTGCTACTGTGTAATGTTTTTATAAATCTGCTCATTTAAAAGGTAACTCAATTTATACACAAGTTACCTAAAATAGTCCTTAACTTCCTCTCTGCCTCTGCAAGATGAGAAGGTCTCTGAACTACAACTAATGTTATGGAGATGACTCAGACAAAATAGGATTGCTCATACATTCTATTAGTTTCCAGAAAGCACTAGAAAAAGGCTTTAAAGAAAGTGTTTTTAAAAGCACAAGAGTTTGAAATTCATTCTTCCTCCATTTAACTGCCCAATCCCACTTCTGCTTTTCCGTGGTAAGACTGATGTCATCAACACTGTAACATAGTAAAAAGGGACCTTACTGCAATAGTGTAGATGAGAACAGTCTGCATACAATACTGCCAAGGATATATTATTTTAAGCTATAGAATTTTTCAAAAAATGCCTAATTTGCAAAAGGATATGTTTGCTTTTGTTTGTTTCGCTTTGATTTGTTGTGGTTATAATGAATGAATGATTTCCTTATAACTTGTGATTGGATTATGATAATACACCTGCTTTAAATTTATTGAAATGTCCCATACATGTTTTTATTATTTCCTTTAGTGAATGATTTTGTGAGGTCTGAAAGATTTTTTTTTAAGCATTTTCATTGCTTTAATATTGATGCAATAGAAGACTTGTCAAGCAGACACACTTGTGATAAGAAATCTATACCTCAACCAAGACTATAACCAGATAATTTTGTGGGGGATTATTTGCATTTATTAAAGAAACCCAAACAAACATGAACCCCATCTACCTTTTCTGGGCAGTTGAAATCAGTGGGCTCTATGTGAAACTAGAAGCTGGAATGGAGATTTTATTCATATCTTCTGTACATAGGCTAATTCTACAGGGAATCCTTCTGGTCAAATCATAGAATCATACAATGGTTTTAGTTCAAAGGGACCTTAAAGATCCTCTAGTTCCGACACACCTGCCATTGGCAGGGACACTTCCCACTAGACCAGGTTGCTTAGTGACCCATCCAACCTGGCCATGAACACTTCCAGGGATGGGGCATCCACAGCTTCTCTGAGCAACCTGTTCCAGTGCCTCAACACCCTCACAGTAAAGAATTTCTTTTCTATATTTAACCTAAATTTCTCCTCTTTCAGTTTCAGCAAGAGGAGGCAATGAGAAAAAATGTTTTTAGAATCAGTAGTTAAAAAGTATTTCTGCTGTTATAATGTGAACAAAAGAAGCTTTTGTACCTTTGCTGGTCAATTTGTTGACATTTGTATCTCAGATAGAAAGCCTTAAGAAATGCACTAGATTTAAAACCCTTTTTAAGGGTTTTGATTACCTCAGAGTGCAGGTCTGTGCCCAAAAAAAAAAAAAAAAGGCTTTGGAATAAAATAAATCAGAGAAATATAAGCAGCAGTCGGGGTTTTTTATTACTAAAACAGACATTTTCAGCTTACCTTCATTCAATATCAAGTCAGATGTGAGTGATCCAGACTTTGATATTATTTTCACTAATTGTGAGTCCAGCATAACCCTACTGCTGTCAAAAGACTCTTGCTTCTGTGTCCTTGTAGCCACATTATACTAACAAACTGTATGATATCCATTCTAAAAGCATCCTCCTGAAGTTAATATATGTGTTTGTTGTTGTTTTTTCAAATCTCATTAAGGTAGCTTCAGAAAGTGAAAGTAGATATGGTGAAATGTGAAAAATACAATCATCTAATTTTTTTCCTGCTCCTTTTTATCCTAGGTGCAACTGTGCCATATTCTTTCTAATCCATCTGTATTCTAGTTTTCTAATTTCCATTAGAAAAACAACAAAAGTAAACAGTTCAAAAGGTGGAGAGGGAGTGAATTAAAAGTTTGGAGAACAAATAATCATTCTTTCCAATTTACTTTCTATATCAAAGTGTAGGAGTAAATACAACTCAATATAATGACATATGATGAAAAACACTCTGGCTATCTTCTGTGTAAAAAGGGTGTGAAAATCTGAAATGGTTGCAAAATTCTTTTGTAGGTAAGAATGACATTTGTTTTGCGTTGCAATCTCCATTTTCTGAGGAAGCAGTGGTAGCTGGAGTTGTGAGTAAAAGGAGAATTTGTTCTAGCATTTTGCTCTTTTTTTCCTCAAATTTTCAACCATCAGCAATGAAGTGTTAAACTTTAGCACAATTTAAATGCACATCTCAGTTGGATGAGATTGCTTGGTGAGATTGTTATGTCCTTAGAGTTTTGTCAGCCCTGAATCTGTATGCTCTCTGATAAGAGTGAGGATCTCTAAGTGAAGCATTTTATGTAGCATAAAATAGCAAACTCATTAAATAGGTACTTGATCTGACTTTTCCTTATCCCATGATTGCATCAGTTTTGAGACTAGCTTATTTCATTAGTTATGCCAACTAGTTTTGCTTTAACATGAGGGACAGAGTTTCTGAAGGCCTAGTGACCCAGCTATTGAGGGGCTCTTGGGGCATATTATGAAATGAAGTTCTTTTTTCCATCAGACAGAGACATATGTGAAAGCAAAGTTTCCACTTGCTTCATACATATTGTCACAGAACTAAAATAAAGGTCTGGGCCTTAAGGCTATTTACACAGTCAGGAAAAGGGAGGCTAATTAACTTTAAACATATTGTCAAAGGTAAAGCACGTTGCACCCACATACAAACATCCAAATAGTAACCTTCATAATCTGCATAGGTGAAGATTAAGGCTATTCTAAATATGACTTTGCTGAAAGTCACTCAATAATTCCACTAATTCTCATTGCCTTAAAGCACAAAGCTGTGCCCAAAGACGATAGAGATGTTTAAAGATTTTTGTCATATTTAATCAAAATCAAACTTGTATTTGTTTTTTCAAAAAATTATTAATTTTGCTTAGCAAAGTTGTTGGTGATTTTCCGATTCCATTATTTCTCAATTGTTACCTGAGAATTTTGCATCAGTTAGTAAATTAGCAAGCATGCTAACTCAGTTCCATAGACGAGTACAATTCAGAAGAGCAAACAGAACTTTGATATTTCATTAATAATGAAAGTGATCTCCAAGGCAGTAATATAAGGGCAGCAGTTTAATGAATCATAGAATCATAGAATGTCTTGAAGGGACCTTGAAGATCATCTAGTTCCAACCAGCCTGCCACGGGCAGGGAACCTTCCACAAGACCAGGTTGCTCAGTGCCCCGTCCAACCTGGCCTTGAACACTTCCAGGGATGGGGCATCCACAGCTTCTCTAGGCAACCTGTGCCAGTGGCTCACCATCCTCACAGTGAAGAATTTCTTCCTAATATCTAATCTAAACCTACTCTCTGTCAGTTTAAAGCCGTTCCCCCTTGTCCTATCACTACATGTCCTTGTGTAAAGTCCTTCTCCAGCTCTCTTGTACCCCCCTTTAGGTACTGGGAGGCTGCTATAAGGTGTCCCTGGAGTTTTCTCCAGGCTGAACAAGTCCTACTCCCTCAGCCTGTCTTCATAGCAGAGGTAGTCCAGTCTTTTGATCATCTTTGTGCCTCTTCTCTGCCTTGTTCCAGCAGGTCCGTGTCTTTGGGCTCCAGAGCTGGATGCTCCAGGTGGGATCTCGTGAGAGCAGAGGGGAGAATCGCCTCCCTCAATCTGCTGGTCATGCTGCTTTTGATGCAG
Organism: Cephalopterus ornatus; assembly: GCA_013396775.1. Classification (NCBI taxonomy): domain Eukaryota; kingdom Metazoa; phylum Chordata; class Aves; order Passeriformes; family Cotingidae; genus Cephalopterus; species Cephalopterus ornatus. The sequence continues at coordinate 218,039 of VZRE01010641.1, forward strand.
CCAAGGACACAGTTGTCTTTCTGGGCTGTCAGTGCACATTGCCAGGTCATGTTGAGCTTCTTGTCAACCAACACTCTCAAGGCCTTCTCCTCAGGGCTACTCGCAATCCATTTTCTTACCAGCCTGTATTTGGGCTTTCAGATTGCCCTGACCCAGGTGCAGGACATCGAACTTGGCCTTGTTGAAATTCATGAGCCTCACAAGCAGGATTCTCTGGGTTCAACACAAAAAGCTTCGTTCATGTTGTGCAGGAAATGAGCTAATTTTTCTCAGGGCAGTGATCTCATAAGCATTTTAATGCCAGCTGATTTAAAGTCACTACAAATAAATGCATTTCCTTTTAACAGCAGCTATTCCTCTGTGACCTTTGTTTTACATGCATCAGGGCTCCACCACTTCTGTGAAATCACTTAATTCCTTTTCAAAATCCTAAAATCTAAATTAAAAAATTGATTTAGGTTCCTGCCTACCTACTTCTTCTGGCCTTGAACAAGACATAAGGAAACACAAGATCAAGTGGAATAATTTTAAGCTTTCCTATGGATTTGAGACAGCATACTAAGAAGCTTGTCAATTAATTTATTAATTATCTTATTATCCCTAAAGATTTACTGAGGGATAAAGCACTCACTCATCAACAACATTGCTAGGAGATAATTAATCACTGCTCAAAATTATGAAATTGTGGGGTTACACAAATACAAGTTCATCCTAGATCAAAACTAGAGGCTCTAAACAGCTGTAGTGCAGAACAGAAACGTGAGCAGGCTGTGATACTGAGCACACAGAGGCTCCAATACAGGTGCAATGATGTTCCATTTTGCAACCCTTCAGTGAGACATCCCACTTTCTTGCAGAATCAAAATCAGTTACAGAAGGAGTTCTTAACAGATATTAGCATGCTTTGCAGGAAACTAGCACAGGAGTAAAGGCAAGTACCAAAGCAAGGCTTCTGTGTTTCTAACTTCTCTGTCGCAGACTGAAGAGAGACCCAACCTAGAGTTATGCCTCAGCCCAGACCTCTGTAGTTTTAGGCTCCTTTGTCACCCTAGATCAGATGCACCTCTCCTCATTAGGTGCTCAGCTGAGCAGGACTCAGTGGAAGTGACAGCATCCTCAGAGGATGTAAGTGTCTGAGTATGGTGAATTTTACTTAAAAAATAAACAGGCTCTAAAAGGAGAATTCCTCTCTCCCCAGAAATTAGATGTTTAAACTAGGAAGGAAAACACATCTGGGAACTCTAATATTATAATGGGGACTTGTATTCATGCTCTGTGCTAAATGGTGAGCCTGATTAATGCATCAGGGAGTTGCTGGTAACAAGCATATAGATGGATAGATGCTCTCTGAGTTCAGCTGCTATCTTCAGCACTGTTGTTTTCCTGTGGCAGTCTGCAATGGATTATTACCTGAACAGCCAATATAGCTATACTGTTCCTGGCACATTGCCTTCCACCATGAAGAGCATTTTCCCCTTTGAGGGTCTAGCTTGTGGATTTAGCCTATACCCATTGAATCAGACATTCTACTTCTGTATGATTTTATTGCTATGTTCTTCAATTGCCTGAAAGTAAGTATGTGGAAAAGATAACCCATCCTAGCTGGTCCTTATCCAGCTCATCACAACTTTCTATTATGATAAATCCTTTCTCTTGCACAACAAAGGCAAAGCACCTGAACTATGCACCTGAACTGTCCCAAAACATTGATGTAAATATGGAAGGAGGTGACTCGCTCTTGAAATGTTTAAAAGACATACCTGGAGGGTTTTTGAGTTGTCGCAGTCCCATGAAAAAAGCATAAAGTCAAGTTTTATTATGTGTCATTTTTAAAACCGATGATAGAAGGGTAGCCTTGGAAATGGGGATATAAATGATGCCAGGAAGCCAGCTAACATGGGTGGTGCATCACAGAAAAGAAGAAAGAGAATTGACAAGAAAAGAAAATGGGTATAGTTTAGATGAAACAAATTCAAAACGGTTGCAGTGCCAAAATAAAAATTAATTCATAATTTTAAAATATAATAATTTAAGAACATAACATTACTGGAGACCTTCAGGAAGGACTTCAGGAAAAGTTCCATCGAGAATGTAAAACAGTGCAGAAAACCTTTGAAGACATGGTACTGAATTAAAAAGGTTAATTGCTAATGCTGTAATGTGATCAAATCTGTTCTGAATTTCTTGAACATTTTAATGCTTAATAGTACATTGTTAAAGAGCTGTTTGGAGATTTAACCCTGTGACCCTCAATTAGCCATTGAGATGTAGACAAGACAGGTCGAGCAAAACTCTATCAAGATTCATGTATCCATTTACCCCAGAGGGCACATATACCAATAAGACAGAATTTTTGACAGACTAAGAAAACCCAGAGCATGCCACTTGAATTGTTAAAGAGACTGAAACTGTCAAAAGAGCTGTCTGTGCCTACTAGACCATCTGAGGCCATGATATCTGTGTATACTTCACTGTTATCAGGTATACTTATTTGACTGCGTGGTACATCAGACCTTTGTAATTTATGTCTAACCTCAGTGTAGTCTTTTCCATTGTTTCTGTGATAGAGGAAATGCATAACCTTTGCTGGTGCCCATAAGAAATATTTCAGCTTTTATTGTCTCTGCATTAATGTCTCTAAGACCTCCTGTACGTCATTGCCAGTGACATAAAAATGCACATTTAAACACAAGCTCTTGCTATATTCTGCTCAACCTATTATGCATGCAATTTCACAGATTTATGGGTTCAGAAGCTTATCAAATAGAAAAAGGTGGAGGAGATGGTTAGGAAAAAAAAAGCTATTGTTTAAAAAATGTTAACATGCTAAGAAATACAGAAGATAGGTGATGGCAGTTGATATTTTCTTCAATCTGGAAGATGCTCACTAAATGTAAATGAGGTTTGTGCTGCCAAGAGTATTTATTATGAAACAAAAATCTATAACCAAATACTACATATAAATAATCTCAAAAGTCTTCTGATTCATTTCTGTGGAATAGCTTACAGCAGTAGAGCATTGGTGGGTCACAAAAGCAAGATGGTACATGGACACATAATATATTTATTATTCCCCATCATACTTCCAATGAAAGTATTAAGTATTGAGGTGTGCTATATCATACATGAAGTTTGAGATATTGACTGCAGCGGATTGATCTTAGAAATCTGGGAACCACATATTCCACTTTAACAAGGTACAGATTTAACAAGAATTTTATGTTCCCTAGTAGATAGTTCTCCCCAAATTGGCCTCCTGTGCTTAGATTAATCTAACTCCCATTTAAGCTTCTCTTGGACCATTAAACCATGGGGATTGCTTTTTCCTGGTATTAACTTCAACAGGAACTACTTACATGAGGCATTTCAGAGGATAAAACCACTAAGAGAAAATGATGGTTTACTTTATAGAAAATTACTCAATTTCCTTATTAATTATGAGTGTTGCAAACAGTGCCTAGAGTGTTAATTATTTAAGAAACCAGCAATCCTTAACACTTCCCATGAAGCAAAAAAAAAAATGAAACAACACATCTTTCCAGATTTCAAACAAATGCATTATTCTGGATTTCTGAGTGTTTGTGGAAAAACTGCTCAATTCCAAACTGACCAAGACCTTTTGTCTATTTAGGATTTTGTTATGGGTCTCTCAGTTTTACTCCGAGGGACAGTACAGGAGAAACTGAACTGGGCTTTCAATTTGTATGATATAAATAAGGATGGATATATAACTAAAGAGGTAAAGTCTTCTTCTTACTTTAATCACTGAAAGTAAATGTATATCTAAGTCCTGCTTTCAAAGAAGAATGGTTTCATTGTCAGATTAGACGTGAAAAAATTACCATACATTATGAAGTTAGACATACTAAAAATTACGGTAATTTTCTCATTTTAAAGGCATATATGAAAATTGAAAAAAGGAAAATCTTTACAGAATTTGTGAAAGGTCAGAATTCTTCAGGTACAGGAATGGCTAGCTTGTGTATTTGCACATACAGTCACTAGAATAGACTGACAAATAAGAATTAAGTACATGCGCAATAGTTATTACTCATTTTATAAATCTATTTCTAAAAATTTTTACTTGAAACAGAGTTTATATAGAAAGAATCCTACATCTTTTGTTCTGCAAGGATCTAAACACATACTTAAATTATAGTGGGACCAAATGAGTGCTTTCATTAAAATATATAGGTGAGTTTTATGTAAATATATATAAATTACACTTTTAATTTTACACTTTCAGAAATCTTCATGATCACTATAGAAGAGTGATCTATAGAATAATTTCCTAGCACACTGCAAATTACTTGTTTTTATAATTATTCTTTAAATCTTCACAAGCCACTCTATTAAGAAAATGCAAAGCTTTTGATATAAAAGGAGAAATGAGTAAGTGTAGGTGTGTGCATGGGTGTTTCTGTTTTCTCTAGGGAAAACTCAGTTGTAAGAAGCTGATGGGCTCTGGCCGTTCAGTTGCTGTTACAGAATTTCTTTTCCTGTTTATTTTTACTCATAAGACATTGGAAGATTCTTCCCACAACCCATGAACTTACACATATTCTAAATAATTTAAAATCAAAATTAAACATTGATGAAAGCTGAACTCAGATGCTAGATTTTCTAGGACCGACGTAGGTCCTTCTTGAAGCTGTTCAGTCAAAAAATATCAGGCACAGTTTCAATATTTTATTCTAAAATGTAAATCCTTAAAATTATTTACGTGTTCTAAGTTAAAGCAGTGTGTACAATGCACATTACATTACATAAACATCTTTTTTCTTTCCTCTTCAGGAAATGCTTGATATCATGAAAGCAATATATGATATGATGGGGAAATGCACCTATCCCGTTCTCAAGGAAGACGCACCTAGACAACATGTGGAAACATTTTTCCAGGTAGGTCAGGTAACACAAAAGCCAAAAAGACTGCTCTGTGAGCAGGTAGAGAAAGATTTTCCATGTTTTAACAGTTTTGCATATCCTTCCAATTCTGTAATCCTTTTTTTCCTCTGTGGTTCCATCCCAAGTTTCTCAGATCTAGTCATTACACCTTGCTTTTTCAACAATAAGCTCCTTAAGCTTATTCCAGTATATCACTTACTACATCTTTTGGCATGGTTGTTCCTAGGCTGACATATAACAGAAATGAATAATAAGAAAAGACTTGTTTTAAATAGGATTTCAGGAGGAAAAATGTACATTTTATTTTTTTTTTTAACAGAAAATGGACAAAAACAAAGATGGAGTAGTTACCATAGATGAATTCATCGAGAGCTGCCAGAAAGTAAGTATTCAGTGATAAGTACTGAATGTGTATCTGTTGGCTAATGCCATCATAGAGCTACACAGATTTCTGGAGTGACAGTGAGGGTAATCCTAATACCAGAGACAGCATTTTCCCAAGGTAGAGTATGTATATACAGCATTAAACAAAAACACTAAAAGTCTCAATAAATTTCTGACCTTAATCTGTAGAAGAGCTGGTATATACAAGCTGTCATTGCTCATTAGACAACTGTGCCAATATCCCTTCTCTTTTCAACAATGTTTTTTTGTACTTGATAGCAAAAATTTTCTTCACATTCAGCTAAATATTTATTTCTATCTTGTGCCCACGCTGTGGCACCCAGTCCTGTTACAACTAGCATATAGTCACAGCAATAATAATATTGCCTAAAAATTTATCATCTATTGATGAGTTTCTCAGTGAGTCATATGTGCTTATAAGCAGTGAGGCCTTAAAAAGGAGAGTGCAAAGGCCTTGCTAAGCATTAGATGGCAAGAGATAACACCAGACAAGTTTTCTCAAGGCAAGAGATTGAGAATTGATTGTGATTATCAGCGGCAAGTGTTTACATTACAGCTGGAGTAGCTGAAAGCAGCTCCTGGCCTCTATAGATAGGGTTGAGAATAACTTCTGCAGCAGGAGTTACAGCCTGCTTTCACTCCTCTGCTCTTCAGAAACTAAATTGCTTTCAGACCAGAAGATGATATGAGGAAAGATAAGTCACATTTTCAGAAATTTAAGGAACTCCTGTTATAAGAAGTCATAGTAGTAGTCTACTGATACCTTGTCCAGACTGATTAATATGAAGCTGACTGAGACCAGCAATATTGGCTTTGTGCATTGATCCTTCTCTTTTAGACCAAGAAGAGAATAGTAAAGAGACAGAAGAAAAAAAGACAACGAAGATAAATACATTAAATGGTTTTTTAACCATTTGGAATAGGGAAAGCTCTAGATGCTCAAAGATTCTCTAGAATCAGTCTATTTTTATATGCATCTGTGGTTATTCATTGGGGTTGCTCTTAGCTACCTAGTCAGTGATTCTTTGTTTGATTTTAATCCACTGATTTTGGAGGATGACAGACAGCCAACAGCTCTGCTAACTGTGGCTGTTCTATGTTACCTTAGCAATGGGCATTGGGTAGTGTCTTATCTGTCAGCAGTGCCCTATTGCACTGACCATGGCTCCAGCTTGTCAGTCTTGTTCAATACAAATGACAGGTATTTGCTCTGCTAACACTGAGTGATCATCAGAAACAGAGATGAGATTCATTTCCCAGCTGAGGTCTGTAGCATTCTGGAAGTTAAATGACACATTAATCTGCACCTGGCAGCAATTACGGTGATGGACTGAGGGATTCATTTACAAAGAAAATAAATACCTTCAGTAAGGAATTGCCTGTTCTCCTGATCCAATGAGATTCAGATTCTCACAACTGTTAGAAGATTTTACCTCTTCTAAGTACTCAGAATACATGTGAGAGAGGTGCTCTCTAAACTACTACTGCCCAGAGAGGTGGTGGATTCTCCATCCCTGGACGTATTTAAGAAGAGACTGGAAATGGCACTTACTGCCATAGTCTAAGTAACTGTGGTGGTAGTGGATCAAGGGTTGGACTTGATGATGTCAGAGGTCCTTTCCAACACATCTGATTCTATGATTCTATGATAGAGACACTGTTATCATCATGCCACTTATCTCACCTTCACTTGCTTTTAACTTCAAACCTGGTGATGTTTTTTGATACAAAAAGTGTCTTGCTGCCTTAATTTTTGTCTGCCTACTAAAAACTGTTCTTCTGTTAAGACTTCTGAGCTGCAAAGTGTGTAATTCATGTTTATATCAAGATTTGGGTTTCAGAAACAAGGTTTGGGGTTAGGATTTATAGAATCATAGCATATACTGAGTTGGAAAGGACCCATCAGGACCATCATGTCCAACTCCTGGCCCTGCACAAGACCATTACCAAGAGTCACACCATGTGCCCAGGATTATTGTCCAAACGCTTCTTGAACTGAAGATAGGCTTGGTGCTGTGACCACTTCCCTGGGGAGCCTGTTCCAGTTAAGCACTGTTCCAATGCTTAATCACCCTCTGGGTGAAAAACTTCTTCTTGATATTCAACCCAACTCTCGCCTGACTCAGCTTTATGTCATTTCCTTGAGTTCTGTCACTGGTCACAAGAGTGAAGAGATCATTACCTGCGCCTCCGCTTCCCCTCGTGAGGATGTTGAATGTCACGATGAGGTCTCCCCTCAGTCTCCTCTTCCCAAATCAAGTGACCTCAGCCGCGGTCATACAGCTTTCTCTCCAGACCCTTAACCATCCTTGTGGCCTTTCTTTGGATAATCTCTAATAGCTTTATATCTTTCCTATATTGTGGTGCCCAGAACTGCACAGAATGCACCAGTGCAGAGCAGAGCGGGACAATCCCCTCCCTCGACTGGCTGGCGATACTTTGCCTGATGCCCCCCAGGACACGGTTGGCCCTCCTGGCTGCCAGGGCACTGCTGACTCAGATTCAGCTTGCTGTCGGTATTTTCAGGATTGCATTTTTCATAAAGGAACATGGCTGCTTCTTCCTACAGCTTTAAAATGCAGTTGTAGGAAAACCTTTTCTTAATATCCTGAGAGATATGAGACTGATCTAAAAAGGTAAGGTCTGAATCTTTAAACAGATCAGAAGTGTGTTCTGCCAGGGAAAGGCTGCAGGAGCCTTTTCTTTGAAGGCTATTTCAGGCAAGAGTTGCCAATCTCAGGTAAGAGTTGCTAGTCTCTGAGAACTGGTATTCCTCTACTTGGAGTTGGAAGCCAAGTGAGTTGGTCTTAGAAGTACGTCCCTTTTATTGGGGAAAACTAAAGTAAGTGTGGCGTACTTACTTCAGGAGCAAGGAGAAAGAGTAGAACATATATGAACGCAGAGGTTCTACTTTAGGTTCCTGGGATAGTTTCCTGACATATTTTGTAGTATCAAGAGCCTCTGGTGTGTTCTTAAACACTCATTTTACATGCATGTGCCTTTTTTTAATTTCTTTCTTGTGCCGAGTACTGCTTTGGCACAACTAGCAGTGCAGTAGCACTGTACAGCCTGAGGAATACAGCTAGTTCAAGGCTCTTAATTCACAGACCCATTGCAGAGAATGGCCTGCCCATTCAAAAAGTGTTAAAGCAGTTATGTAGGGAATTACAAAGTATTCAGGCTTTGAGCATCATCTCTGTTCACTGGGAAGAAGGACCTATCTTGGCTCACGACTAAGTGAAGACAGCAATGGTGCTTCCCCTTATCCTCCTTCTATCTTGGTCAGGGAATGTATATGACCGAACTTCCTTGCCTTTCCTACCCCATGCGTTTGAATGCCATCCAGACTCCAGGAGTCTCCCTGCTCCCACAGGAGAAATGGACTGTGCTGCCCTGGGTATGTCGGACTGAGTCCCAGAAAGCTACTGCTGTTTTTCCTGCTTCATAAAAGTTACCAAAGAGCAGGTATAGGTCTTGGGAAATAGTAGTGTGGCTACCTCAAGGACCAGGCACTACCCAGTTCCTTACCTGCCTCCTTTCACTGCTTGGTGCTGGTGGAAAATGGTGTGACTCAGGTATTGCTTCATATCTACAGCAGCACCATGAAGAACAGAGGCAAAGGACTAAGGCATTCAGGGTGCATAGGTGAATGTCAGGGTGAGTGACACAGGTCCTTCTGATAATGATAAAAAAGGCTTCTGGGATAGGTATTTTCTGCAGGAGTAAGCCTTTCCATACATAATGCTGATGGTCTGGGCTAGCCTGAAAACAACAAAAAAGCCATCTCAAACCTAAGAAAAACTGGCTTAGAGGTAGGTCAGATCTGTCAAAGCTCATTCATCCAGGTTTGTGCTTCATATGGAAATTGTTTCATATGCACTAACACCTCCTTATGTCTTGAGTTAGGAATCATTAAACAAATCTGTTATGTGTAAAAAAATGTACTGAAAAAAGAGGCAAATGAAAAAGATACACTTGCCAAAGAATTCCAATGCAAGCATCTGCTTTTTTATTTTTTTTAAAGATGCTAAAAAAAAGAAAAAGCTACTAAAACTTACCATGTTCTAAATATTATGACAAGCCTGTATTTTCTTGTGGAGACTCTTCCCATTTGACTGACTAAGGACGGGGCATTGGAAGTCTTCTGTAAAGAAACAGCCAACCTCAGAAATATGGAGTTGATTTTAGAAAACTACCAGTTTCATTCATGATGATACACATATAATGAAATTCGTAGGAAGTGTCAAAACACTTTGGGAATTCAGAGCATGTTGTTTGTCAGCACATTTGCTGACCTTAGTTGCCAATTTATATTAATTAAATGACAAATATTGCCAGTTAAACCAAACTTCAACCTTACATTAATCAGTGATCTTGACTAGTTTATTGATATTTTAAAGCAATGCAGTGGGAAAAAAAGTTAGTTTAGTTTAACTTTCTGTAATTTTACTACACAAATTTTTTAAGCATTAATCTACTTATATTTTGAAAGTACATATACTTGCTTAACGTAAGTTATTTTATCAGTTCAAAATAGTGCACAGATCATTTCTTACAGCAGCATCACTTGAGATGGCATACTGAATCAAAGATGAAAAACCCCACTGTGCATGTTTCATAACATAAATTAAGCAAATTACTCAGACCAGTCATTTTTACAAAGCGAATTACCCACTAGACTGAACAGTGAATAATTTAACTGGAAATTGATACTGAACACGTATTATTGGAAGATTTATGTACAGAAGTATCACATACCTATCAGTAGTGGAGAATACTATGAGATAACCTCTGTAAAAAGTGGGGTCTTTTAGGCATCTTTCAAGAAACTTAGAAAAAATAATTTATAAAATTCAGTCTTTTTATTTCCTCAAATTGCAGATGTCTAAATTATCTCTCAAGAAAGTGCTAAAGTGTGTGCATTCAGATTAAAATATAGGCTTATTACCACAAAGACCAGCAAATGCTAAATAAGCATGTAATAAACTCTTGTATTGTGTACATATATTGTTTTGTGCAAGCAACTGTTGATCCAGAAATCCCAATAAATATAGGCTACTGCAATAAACTCTTTCTTCTATACACTGAAATGTAAAGCTTACAAAGAAAAATACTTTTTGCTGAGTGCTGTGCTGAGAGTTATTTACTGATAAAAACTGGAGTACTGAGCGATGCATCACTAAGAATAATGCAAAACTTGGGAACTGAAGATTTTCTTAAAACATGCAAGCATTTTCTTAAAAAATGCAAAGCAATCAGAAAGCAGAAGTAGCATTGGAAAGCAGTGACCATCTTTCAGTGCCAGCACATAGAAAATCTGCACTGAGGAGCTGAAGAGCATTATGATACTTGTCAAACAGAATGGCTCTTCAGTTTGTGCAAAGATGCACACTTGAATCTATTTTATGTTAGAGTCAGCCCTAGCTATGTAGCAGGATGCCCTAGTATTGCAAAAAGGCTCCTGTACAATGTACAGATTTAGCAATTCCATGTATGGTTTAACACTTCAGATACAACTATTCCATGAGTATGTATTGTCTAAATGTACTATTCCATAGTGGGTATAAACTGATAGCCTCTGAAATATTGCAGACTTAATTTTCTTAATATGCTATTGTATTCTTGACAGGGTAGTTTTGCTCTCATTAATATATACAAAAACTTATTTAAGCATAAATCCATTAATAGCCTTTTTCTGCTAAAAATTTCTCTAAATAAGCTGAAAAGGATGTTGTAATTAACTAAAACACAGTTAATTCTACACCATGTCACTACAGATATTGGCCGACTACATTTGTAATGGTGTATGATTTTTGGTTTTGTATTGTCTTTTTTTACAGGATGAGAATATAATGCGATCCATGCAGCTCTTTGAAAATGTGATTTAATGAAGACATTAGGTCTACAACTAATGGACAAATATGAGTTATTCTGCAACATTATCTAAAAGATGGATTTCCCACTTTATCATAAATGAAGTTACTCAGCTTTACACTGAGACACAGATTACGCAAGTAAATTTTTTATTAGAAACTCTTCCCAACAAAAAATTCTTTCTAAATTATAAAATTCAGCTCTTCAACAGTGGCTACTTAGTTAACAAGACTGTACTGAAAAATCAAGTTTTTACTCCAAATTCAAACAAAGTAAGAACTGACAGTATGCAGCTTTATTATCATTCCAAACCCTAGTTAAAATAGATACAATCACAAGGAGATTAAAAATATACTCTTAGTTTTGCTACTCATTTTTACTGGATTAAATTCCAGGTGTTCAAGTGTATTTCTTAAATCTTAGGTTCTAATTTATACAGAGGCATTACCAGGTATTTTCTTTTCCCATTTCTATGGTGTAGTCCTCATTTTTGAATAATACTTAGAGTTAATGCTATAATCAATGTGCAATGCACATCTTGCTGCAATTGCCTTCCACCTTCGACTTGCTTTTCTCTTCCAAAGAAAAAAACCCCAAACTTAACAAAATAGATAACTTGAGAGGAAGAACTGTTATAGAACAAAAAACCAGATTGATTATAGGTAGGTTTATTCCCTAAAAAATATGAGTAAGGTTCTATTAGTCACACTTACCTAGTAAATCTGCGTTTGATTTATCACGACAGGAATACCAGGCGTCCTACATACTGTATTTCTAATTCTTCTTGGATGTGTCTGCAAAGTTCTTAGCTCAAAATTAAGGATCTTCTGACATCTAATTTTTCATGAAGAAAGCTTAACTGGATCCTAACACTTTTCATAAGTATGTGTCTTTTTGCCTTTAATAAATAAAAAGGCATGAACTTCCTTTGAAACTTCCATCCCACTTCAGTGCTGAGAATGAATATCCCTATGTAGTAACATCTACTAATAATGACTGCTAGTCAGGCTAACATCTATTTCAGCTTTTTGTAATATCTGTAACTGTGAGACAGAATCAGGAAAAAATGGAAACTTCAGCTATATATTATCTATATGTGATAAATGCATTACATTTTTTTAGGATCATTTCTTCATTAAGATTGGAGCTATTTATTCTGAACCTAGAAAGATTTTTCTAAAAAAGTATGCACCTAAAATATAACACTGCCCCTCCATCCATGTAATTTTTAAGATATATTGTCCACAGAGTTTATGCCAATATTTTAAAATAGGTGAAATGCTATCAGAGATAGGCCAACCTTCATTGTGACATTGCTGCAGAAAATGTGAATTAATGAAGTAGAAAGAACGTTGCAAGCATTCTTTTGTAAAAATAAATCAGGTATCTATTCTGGTGTAGAGATGGGATGTTAGAGGCATGTTGAAGGCTGCTCTGCTATCACCAGTGTAGGATAAGAGTAGTACAATACATGTACACCTGAAATCTGCTGTAGCGTGTTTGTGTAAACTAAATGTGCACATTTTGTAAAAAAAAAAAAATAAAGTAAACATGAAGAAAAAAAGGACCATGTTCAATTATTTTGAGTTGTTAAAAAAAGCCTAAGTACATTTATCTTGACTTAGCACAGTTCTTATCTCAGCAGCAATCTTACCACAGTCCTGCGGTAAATTTAATTTAGTCAAGCAGTAGAAATTTTCAAAAAAAATCTGAAATTGCTTTCACATGACAGACTTTTTTAATACTCTATGCATCAGTATGATGACAAAAAAACCCCCTTCCAACAACTTTAAATTCCAGAGTTGACTTTTCCTCAGGGGAAAAAGTTCTGTGCAAATTTTGTTACTTCAGTCAGCTCTCCCTCACAGTGTACTGAAACACAACATGACTCGGAACAGCATTTATTGCAAGATCAGTTAGGAATTATTTTGCAGTCAAGTTCAAATATATTCATGAGCAAATGCTGCAATCTACAAGGCTTGACAGAGAGGTAAGCTGTCTTCTGAAATCCTTTTGTTATTTTTAACTCCTATTCTTTTATAGCTTCCATGTTCAGAAGTTTATTAACTTGTCTAGACAGGAATTCACAAGCTAGTCCCAAGCATATCTGTGACATTCCTGAACTCAATGCAAGGGGAGTACCGTGTAATTACTCCAAAATTGCCTCCTACATCCAGCTCTCATTCAGCAGGCCCAAAGCTAACTGGACCTAGTTAGCTGAGCAAACCCTAGGATGTGGATCTGTGGAGCAACCTGATACCTTTGCGCTGTATTCTCCAGAGCCTTCCCAGCATTTCAAAACAATGTGCTGAGAATGCACTGAGCAAGTTCAGCTTTGCACCATATGCTACTTGTTTGGTGTGTTCAGCTTCGCACCTTGGAAAGCTGACTCTGAAGAAGTCTACAAATGCTCATAGTTCTATGTCTAACCTAGTCCTGATGAACCTAAATGCGTCCATCTGTGCCTGTCACAAAATAAGTCATATGTTTCAAAAGCAGGTATAAATATGTCATTTAACACCAAGTTAGTTACTATTTAAGTAATTACTGCCAAATTATTTTGCATCACACAAATATACAAAATATATTAATCACTGCAGCTATATTCAATGAAATTGTAATTTACAACAAAATAAGAACCAATATTTACTCTGCTTTTGAAATAACAGCAGGTTAATCAATGTCATCGTAAGCACAATGCAGATGTAAATACAGAGAGAAGTCTTCTGTAATTACATATTCACAAACTGGTAAGACTCTCGCTCTCCATCATACTGAAGAATTGTGATTATTTTAAGAGAATATATCATACCCCAAAATAAGTGTCAGTGATGCTTACAGTCAGTTTCTTTCCAAACTTCACCTTACAGTACAAATCACTAGAGTTTTCTTGTTCAAGGGGAGATAGAACAATAGGTTGGAATTTTAGATTTGATGATAGCCACAGTTGCCTGTTGAAGAAAACAAAACGAACTTAAACAAAATAAGGAGCACTAGCACTAGGTATGACAGTATTCATACAGTCTGTATAAATGGCATAATTCACAATGTTTACTTAGTGATTTTTGCTATTATGAAACAGTAGAAAACTAAAAAGTTACTATTTCCTGAGAAATTTACTGTCAAAAGGGCTGAAAATAATAAACTGAGACAATGGACCATTGTGATAACTAATGCTGGAGATTAAAATTCCAAGAGACGGGAAATGTAAACCCATACCTAAAACTGAGCATAAGTACAGACATGAAACAATAAAGAGGAGTAATATTCTAGAAGGGACTTCTAATAAAAGTAAGAATCATACACTTTATTACTAATTTAGAATAGAAATGTGATAAATTAATTAATTGGATTATATAATATTGCTCGTAATCACAATTTAGGAGTATTTTTAAAAGACACAGAAAGACCTACTCACAAAACAACAAGACAACAAGAAATCAGGGGTTTGACAGAAGAGTTAGAGTTTAATGACTCACTGGTTACATCATCTAGACCTGAATTTTCAGAATATCGAGATGAGAAATAATTTTTCTTTTCTCACTTCATATAAATAAAAAACTCTCATCCTTCTTCATTTGTCGTAATGTTTTTCAAGTCTGTAACGTGAACACTGCTACTGCCCTTAAATGAATATGAGCACACACATAAAAAAATGAAGTCATGTCTGCTGATTATTTGGGCACCTACTGATTAACCACACAAGCTCAGAACTGGTGGACCTGTATTTATGGTCCCTTCTCTTCAGGTTATTCCTTCTCTTTATAAATGACCATTGAATATATTACATTAAAGTGTTCATAGGGTCAAGAAAGCAAATACTTTCTCTTCTAGATGAATATCCAAGCCAATACTCCTCATCTTTTCTTCTTTCCTCATTCGTGTACAATGTACATATTCGGTACAACATAAAATGGCAACAGAATGTTCATCAGAAGAAACCTCTACCACCTACTACTTAAAGCATATTTTTGATTTATAGCAATTGCAGATCTAACCTCTGAGTTAACCAGGGTGAGTTGGAATGTGTCAGAATTCCTCAGTAAATAACCCAAGCAGTAAGCGCTCAGTGGGAATGGGCAGGCATCAACAATAACAGCAAAAAGTAACTTCTAGCAAGAAGTTACTTTTTTTTACTCAAATCCTGTTGAGAATCATATTTAGTCTCAGAAAATGGAACACAAAGCATGCATCCCAGGTTTACTGAAGCAAGAAAGCCAGAGATAAAAGTTGTTTTGACAAAATTACTTTCAAATGTGCAGATTACAGAATAATCATCTGATCAACTCACCTTTCCGCCATATTGCTCCAGCTTTTGTAAAGTAACAGTAACTTTTTCTCTAAATTTCTTGTCCATTAATCTCCTTGAAAGCTATTGGAAAAGTAAAATAAAAAGGTTTGTTGCACAATATAGTACAATATATGCAAATAGGGTATAATAATTCTATTCTGTTACTTTATTTCATCTTTGGAAAATAAAGGATGAAAAGAAACATCATAACTTGTAACTAATGTTGAAGTATGGAACTTAAGGCAGAGAAATATCAGCCAACATATTAGCCAACAAAAATATTTATTTTATTTTTTTTCTTTTAGTAAACAAATTTGAAAGAAGTACTAACCTTAAAAAAAAAAGTCATTCTTAAAGGGCAGTCCACATAAAAAGTTAACACATTTTTCACATGCATTGAAAGAGATTTATTACAGTGGAAATACTGTAAAAAAACGTGCTGTAATTTCTCTCTTCTGCACTGGATGTCAAAAAAGGTCCTTTTATTTTGCTGGAAAAGTGCACTTTGCAAGCAAGCTAAATGAAACCATGAAAAGCCTGTCTGACAGAGGAAGGATGTCCTCAGAAGGACTCAGTATAAAAATACTTCTCATAATCCCACTCTAAGCTTATTTAATGAAAACTTCTATGAGCAGGATTCTCATCTGAAAGAAGTGGGGATATTTGCTTATGTTAATTTATTGAAGCTGTCACAGTTTTGTTAAAATGTTCACACACAATATGAAAAACTCATTTAGTAATAAACTTTCCTCCAAAACATAGCATCTATTTCTCCTCAGGCCTATACTTCCATTATTCTCCAGTTTATGTTAACAACAGTTTTTGGACATTGCTAGAACTTTATGAGTCACCATATTGTTAAAGAATGAAGGACTCACACAGGGGAATATATGAAATAGTGATTTTCATGGAACTGCTGAGTCCTCCGCTGTATCTGTGCAGATATTACAGGAAACATCTCAACAAAAGTACCATGGAAATATAAAGGATTTTTTTACTACAGCAATAAAAACTTACATTTGTGAGTAGATGTTTAAGATGATCATTAAGAGAAGGGCCAACAACAGCACTCAGCTGAACTAAAGCATCCAATCCCCTTTCAAATACTTCATCATCCACATGGGCCTTCAGAGGGGGAAGAAAGAAGGCCCTATCACTAATATTCACACAAACACACAAGTTTTTCTAAACTGCAATCTCTGCATTATGTTTACATGTAGTATTTTTAAACATTAGAACTACTGTGCGATTGCTAATTGTTATAATGTTACAAGTTTAGAAATACAACATGACTGAATATTAGTCTCCAGAGGCCACATTTAAAAACAGAATTATATTTTTAAAGCAGAACCAAAAGTATCCACAAAATGTCAGCAAAACTCTTGCATTTCTTCTGAGACAAGGAAACTAATAATTTAGTATTGATGAAATAAAAAATTTGGCATGCAAAACAGCTTACTACACCAACAATTTCAGTATTTCACAGCATATTAACCATTCAAATGCAGATATGCTGAAATTGGGAGACACCATTTTACTTACAAATGTAATTAATTCAGTGTAATTTCTCTGTAATTCATAACAATAACTTCCTTTGTTGGAGAAACAGTGAAGCCAATGACTTTCTGCCTCAATTCATTTAGTTCTCTCCAACTACATCTTTGTCACCTGCCAGCAATTATCTGGCTCATATCTACTTCTAGAGTTCCTTGTCATCTCCCATGGGAAGGTTCTTCTATCCCTGAGTTCTCTAATAGTTTAGTTATCTCACTTTTCCTTTAGTGGAGAAATAGATTCATGACAATTTATTTTGTTCTCGTATTAAAGTTTAAGTTTATTTAAACAATTACTTTTTCAGGCCAGCATTTGAGACCTGAATGTTTTCTTTTTAACTAGAAGTGATAGACTGCTTGTGTAAGAGAAGGTTTAACAAGACTTTATACCAAAGCAGTGCAACAATAAAAATTATCAGATGAGTAGCAGTAATTGAGGAACAGAGAAGAATAATATTTCTAATTTTGTCTTCAAACTAAACCAAATATACTGATAACACAGAATTCTGAACTTCTGTTACACCTCTGATTTGAGATCACAAAGAATTTTCAAGCTTTCAGCAATATCTATAAAATCGGAACTGAAACACAGCTAGATTAAAGAACAGCTACTTGCTGAACCAGAAAAGGGCTCTGAAAAACATGAAAAAGATCCAAAAAAGATAACCCTTGAAGCCAATACCGCACTTTGTTTTCTGAAGGAGTAGAAAAGTTAAAAACATTTTAAAAATTAAGAATATGACATCAAATATCTTAACTGCATTCTTCCCTTTTCCTCGTTTTGTTTTACCTTTGTATCATGTTTCGAATTGTTAAATGTAACAGTTGATTATTTATTCCCACATCTCCATTTTACTTCACCTCATTTCTGTTTTTAGCTTGTGGATATATAAAGCCACCACAAATACGCACATTTATTTCTGCTTATATTCAGACCAGAACATTTCCACATAATTTGCCCATAGCTACTGCCATACAGCTATAACGAGTTGCCCATTTGAATTTACAGTTAAATACATATCTAGCTAATAAACGAAGGCAGGGTTAACAAGAGAAAGAGAAACCACTCCAGACCCCCAAACCAAAACCCATGCAATAGATTTATCACATTAATATTTTCCATGTAGTTCTCACCAGCAAAAGAAAAAAAATCAAACCCATTAAAATCTCTGCATGAAGAGAAAGACATACCAGTGTGGCCTTTAAGACTGGAACTAGACGAGGCAACAAGGGAATTGCTTTTTCAGTAGCACCTTCAACCAGAAGTAATTCTCTAAAACCCTCCTTTGAAACAAACGTATAGGGATGTTTTGTCTCTCTTAGTCCCTGTTGCAAATGTAAAATATGTTTCTTAATAGTGTGCCTTCTTTTAAACAAAAACACATTTAAAAAGTTCCACATAGCAGCAAGATAATGTTTAGATTTTGTCAGATCAGTTCAAAACATAAAGTACACTAACTCCACCATGTGGAGCCAGTCAGTACAACTCTTCTCACAGAATATTCTAATTATTTTTTCTTTTGGAGCATTGAATATTAAAACTCACATTATGAATACTGCCAATTCAATCAATATGTGTACTTCACTACCTTTAGATCTAACTACCCAAGCTATTTTTTCTACAAGATCAGGAACAAGAGCAGGTTATCTTTTTGTACCCTAAAGGAGAAAAAAATAGAAGATGAACTATGGAAGGAAAGATGCCCCCCACCACACGCCCCTCTCTGTAACACCAAAAACTTGTTGATGTACAAAGATGCCCTTCTAGTGTAGAAGGCCTCACTGGCAGAACTCAGACTCAAAGGCCAACATCTGAAGCCTTTCTTCTTTCTACAACAGGAGCTTTATGTTACTTTAGGAATTGACAGTTTTGTTTAATCTTTTAAAAATAAACTAAAAAAAAGAGAGAATAAGCCACCTGTGGATATACACTTTATTCTATGGCATTGGATTCATCATTTATTTAGACACCTGAAACATATTTGGTGATAAATGTCACAGATGGTTCCAAGAAAATAAAAGCCTCAACATAATGCATAGTACTGCTCTTCATCTTATTTACAGGATGCTATTTTCACTGTACTCATTCAATCTATTGAGAAGAACACTCTTACTTCAACAGGTAGGCTTAATATACAAAAATAATCAAAGCAATTTAGTTTACAAAAGAACCTGCAAAACTACAAATGGATGGAAGATTTCATTCAACAGTTGGAAATCTGAGATGCAGTCTGGCATTTGGCCAGTATGTTGAAGATTAAACAGCTCTACCTAGCTCTCTCAGAATGGTCGAACTAAAGAACTACAAATAGCAATGCTCTTGACCATTTTCATTCATACAAGATCTTCACATTTTTTTTTTCATATTTCGCTACTATGTGAGCCTAAATTAGCCAGCTTAGGTTGTTAATAAATGACATTTGCAATTAGGAAATGGTTGTATGCTTAATGTTGCAAGAAATTGAGTTTACCTCTGCCAGTGTTACAAGAAGAGGATCAAAGGGAACAGTTTCAGGAAGGCATTCCCATTGCAGTTTGTGCTTTACTGATCCATGCACTAACCTTTATAAAGAATAAAGTTTTAACAAATCATCATTTAAGAATACATAATTTATTACTAGCACTACTCACTTTAAATGTATCAGCAATGAGTTTGTGGTGTTACTATCTTATATCCACAATCTCAATACATCCTGTTCTTAGCGAAATCACAGAATCATGGAATCAATTAGGTTGGAAAAGACCTCTGAGATCAAGTCCAACCTAGTATATGTAGAATGGTATTTAACAGTGAAATTATAATAATTTCCCAAAATATGGCAGTTTCCAAAATTCTGCTCCTAATCACACACAAATCAGAACATAAAGGTTATAAAACACCGAAGATGCTCCTTTTGAAAAGTTACTTATTTTGATAAGTATCAAGAAACATCTTCCTCAAATGGTAAGGGAAATCAGTTGAAACTGAAAGAAAATCATATTGGAATTTATTATTTACTCCTAAGATACAGATAAAGGCTATGTATTAATGGTTATTTTATATAAGTAAATACATGTACATTGTTTTAATGATTACTTAAATTTTTGTAAAGTAATTCTGTATCCTAGTAAGAAAACATCCTAGTAAGAAAAAAATACCTTAAACTATTACTTAAAAGTATTTTTCTTAATATCTGGTATTGCTGGCAACTGCAGAATTGGAATATTCAATAAAATGTTACCATACTAAGTACTTCAGATGAAAAAGGCTGCAAGAGGTCCACTTACTAAAATGGCACTAATTTTACTATCTTTGTTAGTAGGGAGAAGTAAACAAGATTACCCGGAGAAATCAAATCTGCACAAACTTACCTATTCTTTAAGAATGTGGTTTTAGTATTAATACAGCATTAAAAAAACCCAAACGAAGACAATTTCAAAGGCATGGAAAATTGCTTTCTGCTTTGAAAAGAGTTGAGCATTAGAAATCTTTCCAGAAATTAATGGAATCAAACAACCTAACCTGCATGGAATGCCTCCTTTAGCATATGTAGCAGCAAATGCTGATGTTGGTCGAGAATAAGCACCAAACTGCAAGGACAGAAAAAAGTAGCATTATTTATTCATAACAGTAAGGTTTTATAACTATTACGAATATGTTAAAACTGCAGTTTACCGAAAAAAGAACTTAGTCATATGATTCTAAAACAAATTAAAAAAAAGAAAGAACTGCAGGTATGGGCTGGAAAACACATATTTGATACACTTATCAGAAAACTTCTCTTCAAAATTGTCTGGCTAGGGAGTTTTAAACTGAATAAAAAAATGTAGAATCGGTGTTCTCCCAGTGGAATTACCTTATTTTTCTATTTTCTCTTGCAAATGTTAATACTTCAGCCTTACAGGTTCTCTCCTTAACAGATTAAGGAGCTCCTTCCTTATGCTCTTGTAGTTATATTGGTAACATGCAGAAGGCTGTTTTACTGCAATTCCATTTTGATCTGAGTATAGACAAAAAGTACAAGGTGGCAAGATGTGGGAGAAATACTGAAAATTGGGCAAGATGGTATGAGGACACTGGAAATACACAGGGAGGTTCATACTGGGTGAGAATCTAGAAAGAACTCACTGGAGAAGGAAACTAGGAGCTTCACAGGTAGAAAAGCTGCACAGATTTTTTATCATATTCACAGTTCCTATGCATATGAACTATTGTATTATTTATTAGCATGATCATTCAATGCTGCTTCCCATTTTAGACACCTTATCACAAAGCATTTAAAAGGAACTACAATGAAATCTTAATTTTTATCTTTTGAATGTTTGAACCTACATTAAAATCATTAAAATTGTGTGCATGATTTGATGACTTCATGGCTTATTTAAGTCAGTGTGCTACTTGCGAAAAGATTTAAAGTAAAAAAGATGCCCACATTAAAGTATTCTGCCTCTGTTTATTGCAAACTACTACCTCACCAAAGTACTCCTCCATTTAATTCACTTTCCAAAAAGCCTGTGGCATTACTAATTGTCAAATTATATGGACCAATGGTGAGCTATAATTCATGTATTCAGTGCTAGTTCTTCAGGCATGTGACTTCCATGAAATAAACAACTCCATTCATTATTCTGCTCCCAAGAGCCCAAATTTTTTGCTAAAGTATTACATATTCACAATAATTGTGTTTCAAATAATGCTCACCAGCAATTAATTTGCTTGATTTCATGAAGTCTTGATGATCTTCAAGATGCTGCCTGATTCTTAGTTTCATTGCATAACTGAAATAAGTTCCTCTAAAGCAGCAGGTATCAAAGTTTAGGAGTATATAAAAAAAAGCCCAACAATTCTCTTTAACTCTTAGCTCTAAATCTATTTTTAGGGCAATAGTACATAGAAGATAACAGTTACCATGCAAGCCACAATTGTACCAAAACCCACTTATTAAAAATGTAATAAATAATGTTATGCCTCAGACATTTGGCTTAGAAGCTAGGGAATGGATGATTACTAACAAAAATTTAATTTCGATTTAAAAAACAGGACCAGAAGAAGCATGTCCTGCATGCCATTTCATAAAGTAAGGAAATTTTTTCCAACCAGAGATGGGTTTTAAACAAACAAACCAACCCCCCATCACCTATACATACCGGATCAATAGTTTTAGGATTCAGCTTGTCACTAGGCTTTGGCTGTGGTTTAACTGCAGGTTCTGGAGAACACGGTAAAGGAGAGGATGTCTTGCTTTTCTGTGCTGCAGTCTTTGGTTTTATTTGGATGTGTGATGACATTCTTAGAACATTGCTTCCTAGAACAGAAAAATATTAAAAACATAAAATAATTTTCATTCCTATATGACAGACTATCAAGGGTTGGAATCCTCAGGCCAGAAAACCTACATGAACAAACAATCAAGAAAATCTGAATAAATGCACTAGGAAACAAAGGCTTATTCTTATACATCCTATGCAGTGCACGGGATAATTTGAACAGTCTTGTCACTCGGTCTTTCAAATACACACATTTCCTTTTCTTGTGTTCTTTGAGACCTGCACCAAAAGTGAATTAGCTACAGTCTGCCTTCAGGATAGCCTACAGGAATGCGAGCAGCATTACAGGGCTCAGCAGAAGAGCCCAGAGTGAAATAGGCTGGTTGGGTACAGTTACATGAGAAGAAAGCAACAACCTGAGGAATAGCCAGGATGAAGGAATGAAGAGAGGAGCAAGTACATCCAGGACACAAAACCCAGTGCAGAATCAGGAAAAGATGAGAACAGTAATGTAAGGCAGCAAAGAAAGAACACAGAAAATGAATTCCAATTCAATGTAAGAAGAATTACTTTTTTTTTTTTAAAGAGTGCAGAAATAACTTTCTGTATATATCCTTAAATACTGATTTAGATACACTTATCTTCTAAATGTCAATGCACCAGCTACATGTGTCACTATATATGTATGTAATTGGGTTAAAGTGTCCCTAATAAAATTAATAGTCCTCTGCCTATTTAACATACCAAGTCTGACACTATGATGAACAAGATAAATTATTTCTGGGAAATTACAAGTTTTCAAATATTAATAAAATTAAAAGAGTGGAAATGCTAGTTTTGAATATTATTAATGTTCAGTAATTTCTGCTATGGTGTATTCTGGATGGTACAAAGCAATTTAGTAAATATAGAAAAGAAAACAAAAGGAGGCAAATTAAATAATACACAGAAACAAACATTGCCTCAAGGATGAGCAGAATGCTTGCCATTCAGCTATCACCTTTTGCAAGTTGATGACACCTGTTTTTGACAAAAATGTGATTAAATTCCAAATACTGAGATCAGGATGAACAAGAGAGGCAGATTTTTTTTTGCCATGCTACTCACACACCCACAGCTCTATAAGCCACCTGCCCTAATCTCTGTCAGACTCTTGCACATACAATCCTTGTTTAGCTTGGTTATTCTAATTCTTCCCTCCAAACAGGACTTCCAGTCATGTACTTTTGTCACAGAATCATAGAATATGCTGAGCTGAAAAACAACCACAAGGATCATCGAGTACAACCCTTAGCCCTGCCCAGGACCATCACCAAGAGTCACACCATGTGCCTGAGAGTATCATCCAAATGCTTCTTGAACTCTGTCAGGCTTGGTGCTGTGACCACTTCCCTCGGGAGCCTGTTCCAGTGCCCAAACACCATCTGGGTTAAGAAACTTTTGTAATATCCAACCTAAACCTTCCCTGACACAACTTCAGGCCATTCCCTCAGGTCCTGTCACTGGTCACCAGAGAGAAGAGATCAGTGCCTGCCCCTTCTCTTCCCCTCTTCAGGAAGTTGTAACTGCAATGAGGTCTCCCCTCAGTCTCCTCCAGGCTGAACAGACCAAGTGCCTTCAGCTGCTCCTGATACAGCTTCTCCTCAAGGCCCTTCACCATCTTTGTGCCCTTCCTTTGATGCTCTCTAAGAGCTTAATATCTTTCCGATTTCGTGGCACCCAAAACTGCACACAATATTCAAGGTGAGGCTGCCCCAATGCAGAGCAGAGAGGGACAATCCCCTCCCTTGACCGGCTGGCGATGCTTTGCCTGATGCCCCCCAGGACACGGTTGGCCCTCCTGGCTGCCAGGGCACTGCTGACTCATATTCAACTTGCTGTCAACCAGGACCCTTTCCACAGCACTGCTTTCCAGCATCTCATTCCACAGTCATTGTCTAAATTATGAAATCTTTAGGATTGTCTCTGTTTCTGGTAAGAAATTATAAGATCCCAGCACTTGTGTAGATATGCTATGTCTTTATGACTTGTGGAAAGAATTAAATCTAGCACCTAAGTTTTAGTGAATGTCAAGAAACAACATATAATAATGATTACCAAATTAGCTAAAATACAAAGCAAAACTAAAATTGAAAGTTGCAATCAATACTTCTTGATGGATGATTTAATCAGAAATAGTGATTCAAATCAGTTCACCCACTGTACATCCTGTATGCTCTTTCCTACTATTTCCAGAATGCAACCTGTCTCCAGTGACAGTCTTTTTAAAAGAACTAGCATACCACAATTAGACAATTAAGTCTCTTCAGAACACACAAAAACTTACATGACACTTATCTAAACTATTCGGTAAAATGCAAGTCATTAAAATCAGAAATAATTCGAAGCCCTAAAAGACAAACAGTAACATAGAAAAAAAATCTACTGATTTTATGTCAGCTCATTATCATTAAACTCTAATCACATTAGTTAGAAGACATATTTTTAACTATTAGAAAATTACAAAGCAAAATCATTTTATACCATAAAAACACCAGATAAGTTCTTGACAGTAGCATCATATATCACAAAATGGTGCTACCAGTGTCAGCCTTTAAAATATACAATTGCTCATAATATGAACAGTCAGCTTGCTAATAACAACATAAATATTTTTCTCAGTAAAGTATTAAGAAGTAATTCAGATGTATTTAATTTATTCTATTTCCCACGAAGTAATCAAGATACACGTCAAGGACTTTACTGAGGTTTTAAATCTAGAAAAGTCAGTGGTTGTACCACGACAAAAAGCAAATGATAAAAAGTGTGACAATAAGCAGGAACCGCGTCAGCCCTTTGGGACAGAAATGAAGATATGAGTAAGGACAGTGATAATGGTTTTGTAAAAACGCAACTGAGGCAATATACTGGCAGAGGTGTAAGTGGCACTGAGCAGGAAAAGTACTCCTCATAACGAGGTCTCGACCTTCAGAGATGAAAGTCCTTGTGTAGTCAGGAGCTCGGAAAGTCACTCACACGTGTTTGCAGAGAGATCAGACGGCTGAAGTACACTCGTGAATCAAAAAAGCGACGTACAAGGTTTGATACAGAAGTGACCCATCTACTGGCAGATGACAGACTTCAAGTAAAGGACAGACACTTCTAATGAAAATAGGAAAAGCATCTCTAAAAGACTACTTTCAAAGGAGGAAAAGTGCAGCCTGGAGTTCGGTCCTAGAAGTCACTTAAAGCAGGCAGAACTAAAGTCAGTAGGATTTGAAAGGCAAGGTTGCTTCCTTACCCTGGTGAGCGCCAACTCTCCGGAGCGCAGCTGGGGCAGCGGCAGAAGGAGACGAGGGGCTTGGAGCGCCGTCAGCGCCGAGAGGCTCCAGCGAGCTCCCACAGAGCCGCCGGCCCGGACCCCGCGGGATATCCACAGACCCAGAGAGAGGACGAGGGGGACACCTGCTCCCCTCGGCCCCTCTCCCGTCCCCGCAACTCCCGCTGACCCGGGGCAGCGCCGGCCGGGGGCAGCGCTGTGCCCGCTCCTGCGGCCCCGCGGGACGGGCGGCTCCGCTCCCGGAGACGCTTCCTGCCGGTTGCCAGGGAAACTACGGGCCGCCGGGAGCCCAAACCTCCTCAGAGCTTGCTGAAGAGCCAAAGTCAGATTAAAAGGACGATGGTTTTTAACAGTTTCCCAGGGAAAAGAGGGTTTGGGAATGACTTCTTCTTCTTCTCCTTTTTTTTTTTTTTTTTTTTAATGTGAGAAAAGTTAGGTTTTCAGGGACAGCGCCACGTTCCCATTTCTGATTGTCCTTGTTCCAAATACAACGGGAGAAGGTTAATTTTCAGTTTCTTTCTCAGATAACCCACTCACACAGTGCTGAAACTTCTGTCGAAAATACTGTGTTTATTCGTACACTTTCTCATCTGAATGAGCTTTGGGGTAAATGAGCTTTTGGGTAAAAGGGTACTTTTTAACTTGACCACAAGAGTACTTTCTTGCTTACTTCGAGAGATATGTTTATTCTTTCATGGACTCAACAATCAATCTCCAAGTGAAATGTTTTCTTGACTTGCTTGAATTGTGTGGGATACAATCTTTCTATCATTTCATTCTTTCTTATTTCTGTTATTTTTACTGAAGAACTGATTGATACTTTAGAAGTGGATAAGAGAGGCTATTCACTTGATTTTGCACTGAAATAAAATAAATAAAATAAACCACCACCACCACAACAAAAAAACCCACAAACAAACAAACAAACAAACAAAAAACCAGGAAAGTGCGAAGACACTGTTGAAAAATAGTTAGGCATTAGATTTTGGCCAATGCAGGAATTTAATAATTAGTTTTATCCAACATAAATAGTTTGTATCTGCCAATAACAGGAAGCCATAAGTGAGGACATCTGCAGAATTAGAATAGGGCTGCGTAACTGAGTGCTGTTGAAATGCATTAGTGCAAGAGACGTTCTGGAAATACAGAAGAGAAAAAAAATAATATAAATAATGTTGGAGAAGGGAAGATTTTTTTTTCCTAAGTGTTTTTAGCTAAGCCCGAGAGACATTACAGTACTTTCAGAAAATTATTTTACTGTTCCACAGTGCTGAAGGTAATAAAGGAATGGATGTCTTTTTATCCATCAATTTTACGGACTAGTAAATGATCTCAGAAAAATCCAGTATTTGTAAAGCAGACTATGCAAGTCTTTGAAAATCACACTAAAAATGCAAACCAACATGATCATCTCCATGATGAGAAAAAAAGAACTGCTTTTATGAGCAAGGTTTATTTTTAGTTCAATGTTTTAGTATCATTTTGAACATGTATTTGCTATAGCTGATTTGTGAGTACAGAACAGACTACAGCTACATTCAAGTGTGGAAGAAAGTAGTAGTACAATGCCTAAGCCAGTAGGAGGTATGAACTGCTGTGTTGTATGAAGCAAAATACCACTGATCAGCTCCATGGAGTCAGCAGCTCCCACTGAGTTCCTGGAGGCACAGAAACGACAGGGTTGTAAAAGGACAAGTCAGACTGCAGGCTCTGTGCAAGAGCAGGGCTTAGTTTAGTGTTCAATCGTTTTCTTAAAACATACAAAATAAAAGATTGTCGTGTACTGCAGTGTGTATGGTACCATAGGGAGTCCTGCTGAACTTAGGGCTTTGAATGCACAGACCGCACTGCTCACCTTGCAGGGAGACTTGGTGTGTGAAATTGGTGTATGAGAGATACCTGTTGATCTGTGGATGCCTGATAGATATGAGTCCCTTCATTTCATGTCTTGGGGCATTTTTACTCTTGAACTGGGAGGAATCACTCCATCTGGCTCATTGCTTTCATGAAATTGCCTTCACGCAAGGCTCTTTCAGCCATGAGGTTCTAAGCAGGGGTAGGCTGGCTTTGGTGCCGAACCAGCACATCCCTCCCCATATTAGGCACTCAGCACAAGGCATCCCTGCTTGCCTGCAGAGATACACCCTCCCTGTGCCCGTGTTGCCCGTGTTACCCATGTCAGCAAGGCTCAAGCAAGGCTCGAGTTCTGGGAACCTGATGGGTTTGGGTGGGCTTAATCCTCTCGGGTGGGAGTCTAGCTCTCGCACGCCCATGGGAAGAATAAAGACCAAAATGATCCTAAATTTCTAGAATAGGTTAGGATGAAACTTTATCCTTATGGATATATTTTTCTAACTTGTATGATACTTTTAGAGTTAGGAAAAGAGAAGTCCTAAGACTAAACACACATTCAGTCCATTCTGATTCCTACAGTATGATCTTAAAATAGTATTTATTATACTTGTCCTATGCATTTGCAGATCCCCTGCTCCTTGAGTAGCTTCTTCATTGTTATGCTTAGCTTCAGATTTTCTCACTAAATATTGACATGGGGAATATGAGTTAAAATACTTGTAATAAAATGTATTTATATAAAAAATGTTTTTCATGCTGTATTCACTGTTTTTGATAGTTGTAATAGGAACTATTCTGTAACATTTAAACATATTTGGTGGATGGACAAAAAAAAAGGAGGAAAAATACTCTATGATCTACACAGTATAGATCAATAAAACATGACAATTTTTATAATTTTCTTCATTGCGATGATACCACTTCGTAGTCTTAAATATGGAGTCATGAGCTACCATTTATAACTGTATACTTTTACAGCTCCAGTTATTATTATGAGTGTCTCCATTATGCATTTTTTGGTTTATTTAACTTAACTGCCATAAACCTTTCTAAATGCTTGAAAATAACTAAACACAAAATCTTCCAAAGAGTATTTATCATGAAAGGAAATGCAGGCCCTTATATGCATGTGTGTTCAGTTGAGCATATAGAAATCTGAAAATGAAAGCTAACTCAGCACTGATTATTTACTTTTCCATAATTATACTCAACCAATTTAAATAGAACCAGTGATTAATTAATTATCTATTACTGCTGATAAAACCAATATGACTTCTTTTTTTCATTAGTCACTGTTAAATAGTTAATTACTGAGAGGGAGGAGAATTCACCAAAGTCAAATGAATTTCTGAGTCTTATGAAATTAAAACTGAGACTTATTGGAATATGGCTAATTGAAAGAACATCACATAAACCAGTCACATGTTAGATCTTTTTGTCTGAGCATATTTATACCTTTATTAACCTAATTCATTTGGTATGGTTTGGGCTTGGCACATGGCCACAGCCAGTTGAAAAATGGTGGGGAGAATATTTCTTGACAAGTTCAGGCTTTTGTATGTGGAAGGAAGGGAGTCGGTAGTTTAATTTTTGCCATCATTTAATTAAATTGTGTTGCCAGCATTTCCCTTTCTATTTGTAGCAGCATTTTTGTTAGACAATAAGTATTTTATCCTGATTTTTTGCTGTATTTTTCTAAATACAAGAAAGACATTACCAACAAATTTAAAAATTCATTAATCTCACATTTTACTATATTCTTAAATATTTATCTAATAATACACAAACTGATATATTTTCATTTGAGATTATTTTAGAAGTTTCTAAACCAAGTGCAATTTCAACCACAGTTGAGGACTGTCAACTCTTGCAACGTAAAAGAACAGTAAAAGAATAAAACATGTTTCCTCAACATATGTGATAATTCCTTTTATCTCTCCAGAAACTCTGAAAAGTTAGAAATTCCCACTGGTCTCTCAAAAAGTGTACATTTAAAACTGAAGTCTAGGAGTGTTTTCCTTAGATAGTCTTCAAACATCATTTCCCAGAGCTTTTATCCTGACTTAACCACTCTATGTGCTTTATAAATACTACTCTATAAAAAAGGAGTTATTTTACAGGGTTTGGCAATAAGTGTGAGTTACAGAACAGACTGTAGACACCTAATTGTAGTTTTCAGCTTGCTCTGTAAAGATTTAAATGCTCCAGGCTCTTTCATTGACAAGTGCTGCATCAGACAATTAGTTCAGTGCCTGTCAGATGTTGATGGACCTGTGAATATGGCCTTTTATCTTCAGTGAAAATTGATGTGAAACAGCATCACTTCAGTTGAACAATTCTGGATAACAGCCCATGGATTGTACAGGATTGCTTATTCTTTTTCTGTAATACACCAGAAATTACTTGATTGCCTATTATTAAGTGCTAAATTGCTGTAAGGACTTTGGATTAACAAATCAAAGTCCTGTGTAAGACTTAGAGGCAACATCCCAAGAAACAGAATGACCCACAGGAACTTTCATGTTTTGATGTTGTAAAGTAACAAAAATTCCTACAGGTATGACCCCAAATTTACAAATTAATGAGACTCCTAATGGGGATCACGGAGTACATGGGACACAGAGTACTGCTAGTGTGCAGACATGGTGCTTTGGGTATGATTTTTGAATGAAGATACAAGTTGGAGAAAAATCAAGTAGTTGCATGGGCAACTGCAGGCAAATTCCACACCAGGCTTTTTGACTACTCTAAAGGATATCCTGCTGATCTGAAACAATTAGGAAATTCAGGTTTTTCCATGTACATGAGTACCTGAGTGAGTCAGAGAAATTTATGCCTATATCAATACAAAGATGCTAGCAAAGCATCATTGCTCCACTTTACTTAATGAAGTGTTTAGAGCACCTCTGCAATGGTTCAGTTATACTTGTATTCATCTTGTACCTACCTTCAATGAACTGTACTACCTTAAAAAATGGAATTAAGATTAAAATGAGTCATGTCAGGATTTGGGTTTCTTCCCTATTCTAAATTCTCATATTGCCATCAATAATGGCAGTTTGAATTTACTCTTTATTTTGATGATGCCAGCTGTTCAGGATTCATTCTGTTGCATCACTCAGATGGTGGTGCAATCACAATTAGTTCTGTAAAAGTAGTTTGCTTATTTTTGGAGAGAGATCCATTCCCACAGGTATAGTCATAAGGGTTAGGAACCTCTATTTCTTTGAGTCACTGGACTAAATCTGAGTTTTATGATACTTGATTTCCTGCCTCTCTGCTGTTCACTGGAATTTTCATTCCTAATTTGTCTCATAGTTAAACACCTAGAAAGAAGATTCACAGAAAGTAGCAACAGTGACATGGCAGTGGCCACCACTAACTCATGGAAAATGTTAAGGAGAAAACTTTGGTTTCAGGGAGAAGTAGGTGACAAACACTTCAGAAAAGAAAAGGGGGAGGAAGGATGAATTCTTCTCTGGAACTCACAATGCTCAAAGTTTTCAAAGCTAACAAAAAGTTTTGGAAGCAGTGCTAGAAGGCTCACTGGGTTATGGAAAACTCAGGTTCAAAAATCTTCTTTTGCCTGATTTTTAGTACAGACTTGAACTCAGGTTCTCCTGCCTCTCAAACCTGACAAAACACATGGTGATATATCTTAGTATTATTCTCAGCTGCTTTGGGGTATACCAATGATATTCTGAATTTTCCCAGAGTACAAACCTTTACTAACTATGCTTTCCACTGAAGGTGGAGGTACTTGTAAGTAGAAACATAATGAGAGAATTTATCTGTGAGCGTAATCCTGGAAGATGCAGTGGTACCCAACATCACAAAAATAGTGAAAGAACTAGAAACAACACATTCTTTTTATAAATCCAAATCTACCTTTTAAAAATGGACAGGATATTAAAAGATGACTAGTTTATCATGAGTGTGGGTGCATTAAGAAATGTTCACCACTGTTTCATATTGCAGGTAGTTTTATATAATATGATCAGTGCCACTCCATGCAAATGAAAAAAAAATGTTAGTACTGTGGCCTTTCTCTTCACCCTGCCATTATTCTCTTCCTGCTGATTTTTGTCAACTTGGAATTTGATTTGAAGAATTAAAAAAAAAAATTGTTATTGGATAATGTTCTTTAAATGCAAGACAGACATGCACAAGCTCTAACTGTACTCACCAGATGATTTTTCTATAATTATTTGAAAATAAAAACTCCTTGATAAATTTCTAAGGCAGGATAAATATAATTTAAATTCTGCTGAGGGAAATAATTAGCGAAGTTGAAAACTTGCAGCTGATTGTTAGGGCGCTGCTATGAGAGCTGACTGACATGTTTTCCCCATCAGGATTGCATAGAGAAAAAAAACAGTTGAGAGGCACACTCTGCAGTTTTGTGTTTTACCACTCGGTGGCGATGATTCCCTGTCTTTCCTTCCCACTTCTGCGCTTCCCCCCCCAAGGTAGCTGCTGCTCTGCATTCTGCAGCCTCGGTTCAGGGGAAGAAACAAGGGAAAAAATCATGTTATCTGTTACTTCAAATATCAAAGGTGGCAAAAAGGAAGAGTTTGTTAAATGAAAATGTAAGTATTCTATAGTTCAGTTGTCAGAGAAATTGTGTTCTTTGATAGGGAATCTTTCACCAATTTTATTCTACTCTAGGGCACAGAGCAGTTGTGGTACCTAAAGTATTGATTAAGAGCAAGTTTACTAGACTTTATAGTCCTTCACAGAATAAAGCAAATTATGATACATAACAAAAAGTCCTCCAAAAATTCACAGGGCATAATTTTTTTTTCTTCTTTTTGCAAACTGCAGGAATAAATCCATGTAGTTAGTACTTCTTGGTCCGCAGAGAACATGCTGGGGCAGAGGTGTAATTTCTCTGGCTAACCAAATGTATCCTGCAGAAGCTGTAGCTAGGTACATTGATGTCTTTCATAATATTAACAGACCTTTCTGCTTTTGCCTGAGCCCATGAGGTTCCCTCTGCTGGATTAGACATAGAGGATTGCTGCAGCAAGAACATCAGGCTGTGCTTTGAGGCACACGCAACATTTAATGTCTCCCACACAGCAAGCACAGCTGGCACTTGAGATAACAAGTCCAGGCACGGTAGGAGAAATATCTTTGTTTAAGACATAGAGAAGGTTTGAAAAACAGGCTTAAGGTTCACAGGACTCAATTCAAGCTGATGTCTAAAAACTAGTAACAGCCTAGGAATATTGGCTGTAGGGATGGTGTTGAGATTGGGAGCTGTAGTAACAACCATGACTAAATAATATAAATAGAATCAAAGGTAGTGATGGCAGTAGCAACAGTTTTCATATCTTGTCTCTTCAGAAAGTGGTGCAGCAACAGCCACTCTGTCCCTGCCCACACAAGAGCAGCAAGTGGATGAGTAAGGCTGCCCTGCTGTCTCTTGCTCTATTACTGGATTTTGAAGGAGAATGAATTGAAAACTCTTTGTAAAACAAATAAACAGACAAAAAGGCGGGGGGGAGAAGAACAAAAATAAGATTTTTCCAGGAAAAGCGGTGGGAGGTGAAGGGGGGAGAGGGGACAGTACAGTGGAGTTGCAAGTGAAAGCAGTGAGAAAGAATTTGTGAATGAGTGTAGAAGGGGTGGAAGGGGAATTAAAAATCAGGATATTGGAGGGGAGCTGCAAGGAGAGCACAGCAAAGTCTTCATGTTCATGGCTTTTTGGTTTTATCTGTTCATGGATTGTAATTCCTGTAATTTAGACATCATTTTGGTTTTTCACAATTCCACTTTCAGATATGAGAAGAGACAGGGAAACTAGAGAATGGGAAAGACTTGAAGGAGAAACTGCATAATTATTTAGAGAGAAAGGGGAGGGCTGAAAGGGAGCTTCTCTCCCTCAGCATAGTACACTTGTGTAGTCTTTATTTGAAATAGTAGAATATGACCATGTGTATCTTTGAGGAAGGCAAAGGAAAGGATGGGAAGCGTAAGTATGGTGAACGGGTATCTCACTGCACTGCTCAGCTGTAGAACTGCACTTCTCTTGCTGGGTGCCTCCTGTGTGGGTTGACTGGAGAATCTCAAGGTGATGTCCCTGTGGATGTGCTGCAGCTTGTGAAACTTATCTCAAGGGTAGGTTGAAAAGAGTAGTGGTGTTGTCAGAGAGGCTAAGAATGCAAGAGCCTGGAAACTTAGTAGGCTGTAGGATAAACACTGAAAGAGACACAATACGGGAGGCAAAAGGGGAAACTTCCCAAGAGCCTGCCAGGTCACTTATTTGCCATGAGATGAGGTACAGACAAGTGACCGGTACAACGTTTGCTATCAGCTTCAAGTTTCAAAGGTAATTCAGTTTACAAAAGAACTGTGTATTTAAAAAAATACTATGAACTTGCCATCTCAGAAAAATAATTTTAACAGTATTGCACATTCTATCTAACTGAAAGACATCTGTTGAATTGAACACTAGGGAGGTCAAAGATTAATACATCACAGTGTCTTGTCATTGAATGTCCCATCTGAGACAGCTGGAGAGGGTGCCTGGGGAAGACTATGTGAACTGGGGCAACTGTACATAACACTTCCCATGAGTATTCGCCCAGCTTTCAGCCCTTTGCCATTCAGTAACATCCTGAGCCAGGGATGACTGCTGCATATTCAGTAGTTTTCAATGAATTTCTCTCAAGGGGAATTCTCCTGTTGAACCTCAGGAGACTATTAGTATTCACAGTAGCCTGTGACAAGGAGTCTCACAGCTCACCCTCACCTTTTTATGTTGGTTGTGAATTTGCTACCTGCTAACTTCTTTCTTGTTAAATAGTTCTTCTGCTCAGGCTTTTTCAAGGTTGCAGCATGAGTAGCAGAAATTTATGTCATCCCACATGTTTTGGGTTTTTTTGACTGGATAATGAAAAATACGGTGTCACTTCTCAGAATCTCAGTACCATCTCTTTGTTCCTAAAGTCCCAAACTTCTTTAGGTTTTAACTTTTATAGACATGCTATAAAATTGAGATTTGTTTAAATTTTGACTGTTTTTCTAACCAGTAATGCAAAGCACTTCAGTCTGTAGTGAGTCAGAGTGTGCTTTATAAATGTCAGATGTCTCACAGTATATATGAAGATTTTACTGCACACAGAAGATCCCAAGGTGTTTTCTCCTCTTGTTCTCCTTCAATTGCTGTTTCTTTTACTTATTTACTTCTTTTGCTACTGTGAAATGATGCAATTTTTTGACAGACACTCCAGTCTGTTCCCTGTTCCAGCCCCACCTCTCACACACTTCCATCAGCCACTGGTTGTGTAAATTACCATCTACAAAACTGAAATTGGCACAATTTTAATTACCAGCCCAATCTGGTAAGTGCAGTGCCCCACTGAATGTATTGATAAAACATATTCTTGAGAGCAATGCAGACCCATTCCTGCAATATTATTCCATTCTGTGCATCCATCCATTTTATTTAGCATTTATACCATTAATGCAGTTCTAAAACGATCCTGTGAGTAGTTATAGTGTGGGATTCAATCTTGCAAACTGGTACAGTGTTCTAAAAATGATTTCAGCAAATAATGATGTTAGTTGTGTGGAAAACAAAGCAGTCGATGAGGGGTGAATAGTGTCCTTGCCTTGCACAGTCACAAAAGGACTGTACCTGTTAGGACAGATATTGTGTGCATTCCCCAGGTAGTGGAGAAAAGCAGGGAGTTGTGGGAGAAGGTTAGGTCAATAGCTGGAGGGTGATTTTTTGTTTGTTTGGTTGGTTGTTTTGTTTATTCTGATTAAATACATTCTAGTTTGAAAAAGTATTTTAATGCTTTGTGATTTTAGCTGAATACTAATTATCCATTAAGAGCAATGAGTGCTGCATGAGTGGTTAGTCAGCATTTACATTATTTATTTGACTCAAAATAAATAATAATATTATTTACATAATCTTTCTTCACCAAAGTGTGAAGAAAGATTACTCTATTGGTTATATGATATGGTTTTAAATATTTACAGTGGTAGTTAGCAATTTATTTAATAGTTTGTTCTTAAATTGAAGAGGGAATGACCATTTAAACCTACTCTTTAATTTTTGCTGTTTAACTGGTCTTTTACTTAAAACAATACTTCGCACCTCAGCCATGAATATTTTATTTCTTAGTACTCTCAGACACTGGACCTTGCCCAAAGGAAAATCAAAAAGATCAATCCACTGTTTTGACAAGCACACACTATCTATTTTATTGCTAAGAAAGATCTCTTTAGCTGAACCTGCTAGTTAGACCCAAACATTCTAGGTATTCTAGTTTTGATATGTGTCCTTTTTTAAAATCCACTTGTATTATTATTTCCTTCAGTTTTACAGGTACAAAGACAATTTTCTGGAGTGCTGCCCCTGACCACTAAGTAGAGCAAACCCTGGGAGCTGGGTTTTGAGCCTCAGCTGTGCCACGGAGTCTGTGAAATTGGGTATAGAGCAAGTACAGACATCATACTGCTTCCAGAGCCAACATAAGTCCAGAGGCACCGTGTGGCTGCACTGCACTGAGCAGGGGCTCTGCTGTTAATAAGGCCTGTGGACTCATGCCAGCAACTACCCAACACTGCATCCCTGGACCTGAAATGATGAGGGAAAGGATGGCAAGAGAACTGCATGGCACCACACATTCAGCAAGAGGTCGTAAGAGTTCATTAGCTCTCATCAAGATCTGACTGGGCTTATTAACTGCAGCTCAGCACTGTATTTCTTCAGTTCCTGGTGTGCGGGCTGTAGGTACAAGAAATCCTCTTTGCATTCTGAAAGTTCAATAGTTATTTTAATAAGAGAAAATTCCTATTTTTTTGCAAGACACTGAGATACTTCAGACTTAAAATCACACTATGTAGGGATGAGGGTTTCCCAAATTAGTTCCAGCTGAGCTGATATGTCTACACAGCATAACCTAGCTGCTCTCAGAGAGCTTTTTACTAATCCCTACAGTGGTCCATCTGCCCCAGCAATGTTCACCCAGACTCTCAGTTTGTGAAGTTTTTAAGACTCTGCACAAAGCCCTGAGTATTCCCCCAGGCTGATGCATTAAAAAAACAAAACGGCGTTGTGTGAAGATACCATAATCAGTAACTAAATTTTGAGAGGTTCGCTACACTAAAGAGGCCTAGGCTCCAACTGCCACTATATATGTGGCAATTTGTTCACTGGGAAAAATAGAGCACCTAAAAGCAGAGGTGAGACTCAAATCCTGAAAGACAATCTGTTGGTAACAAGACATTGGAAATACATCAGGTCCACCAAAGATAAACAAAATAGGAAGTACCAGTCCAATAGGTCTCTTTGAAGTACTGTTAAATCAGTGAAGCAAAATCATTTGGAGAATGAAATTGAGATTTAGAAAACAATTGTGAAAAGTGCTCAGACTGAAAGCATGAGCCACAAAAGTGGCTAGAACAAAGCAAAAAGAGTTTTAGATTATAAAAGAAAAGGTTCAAGATAGTATTAAGCACAGATGTTTGGATATACCTCTCAAGTACAAAGTAATTTACAATCACAATACTGAACTTGAGCTGGCTGAAAAATGTCGTGTGACAATTTGTACTGAAGGAATTGTTTCTACACAGTAGAATACAATAAAACTGATTCTGCCAGGCCCAATTCAGTGCTGTTATGCGCCCTCAAGGCACCATTTATACTCCAGTAAAGGGAATTTGTGCATTGAAAATTATTATATCCCTAAATCACAACAATTCCCTGCATTTTGTACTTGCAAAACTACAAAATGACTAATTCAAGACTTCTCCGTAGAAAGTTTAGCAGTTAGTATCTTTCCCCCTCATCCCAAAGGTGTCCTGCTGGGTTAGGATTGGCTTTTTTAGGATTTTTGTGAAGGAAAGGGCTTTGAGGCAATGAAAGATCTTTTATCAAAACAAAAGAGGAATCTTTAATGAGTCACTCTATTGAAAACGCAGTGGCCCATTCCAGATCAGTCAACTTCTCCATCAGTTTACAAAGACATTTCCAATAGGGCAAATCCCAGATTCTGCCAAAACTCCATTTGTTTGTTTATTTTTTCTAATTTTGACTTGCCAAGGGTTTGTGTTTGACTTGTTGCCATGAATAAAACTATTCCTCTTTCAACAATGGGTTCTCTGGGAATGCTGTGGGAAAGCTAATCCCATTACACAGCTCAGAAGTTCCCACTCAGTGGTGACCCAGGACAGGCAGCTTATCAGGCACTTAGCAGAGCTGTCAGCTGGTCAGCTCAAGTGGAATATTCTTCTTTGTGAAGTCAAGCAGGCCAGCAGGAGCAGTAGTAGGGGTTTGTTTGTTTGTTTTAAGTAAATAGAGCAACAGGGAACTTTTACATCCTTGACCTGAAAGTCATGTTCGTGTAAATAGAAGACATTAATGGTAGAGCGCAGTATGGTGTCATTAACACACTGGTCAGATGTGTTAATTAATTTATAATCCACAGATGAGAGGAGTCTTCTCAAGCTGCTGTGTCTTGTGACATTTTCTGTGACTGTCTATCTCTGTTTCCAATAGCTCAGATTATCCAAGTCCTTTCCTAGGTGCCTCTAACAGAATAGTTTTCCTTCAGGGGAAGTTGTTTTCAGACTCAACAATGCCTTAATATTTTTGCTCAAAGTGATGGGCGTCTTGTGATACCTCTGTTCACGTGGCCTGAGTCTCCTGATTATATTGAAGGGGAGATAAATACCTACTTTTTTAGCTAAGGTGGAAACAGTGGCAGCACTGCCTGAGGAAGGGGCCTTGCTTTACAGTAATGAGGTGAGAATTTGCTGGTGAGGGACAAGGGTATCTATATAAGCATTAAAAATATATATGGTTTTGATGAGAACAGGAAAATAAAGAACAGGAAAGATGTGATTTTTTTTTCTTTTACCGTAACTGCACTTCTTATTTATGAGGGCATCTCTGCATGAAGAGGCAGCTGCATCTGACTTGTAAGCACTGCTGTTTTCCAGAAGTCCAAGCACTGGAGACTAAATTGTTGGTAGAATAGAGTGCCAGACTGAGCCTAACTCTAGACTTATATTATTATATAATAACATATTATATATATTATATTATAGTTGGTGCCTTAACTGATTGTCCTAACTGTTCAAGTAAAGAAAAATACTATCTGGTTATGGCTAGAAAATACCACACTGAATCAGGACTCAGAAAAATCTGGATTCTGGTCATGGTGCAGCTTGTGAAAATCTTATTGTGCACAGTTCTTACCTTCATTTGCCTGATATTCCCAGTATTTCTCTTTTAACTCAGTGTAAGTATAATGCTCATATTCAGAGACATAAACCAAATTGTGGTCATGAGTGTCATTTAGAGAATGGCCTTCTTAAATTCTTTTTTTAAGAGTCAGTGCATTAATATTTTTTCTTTACTTTATTGTAAGCAGTTATATTACTTCAGAGCAGCTCCCATTTCCTAATATACTTCTCAAGATAAGCCAATCTTGTAAAGTACGAGGGATCATCAATTCCTATGCCAGCTGAGGGAACTCAGGGGTTCCACAAACCGAGGACTCTACAAGGAATTGTTCTTCAGCTATAGTTTGACATTTCTTTGCTTTCATAGATTTTTAACCAATGGCATGGCATCCTGTGATTCTCAGTTTCTGTGGGAGTTTTTGTGGGTTTTTTTGAGTTTGTTTCATATTTCTCTTTGGGGCAAGTATGGACAACAGTCAATTTCGTGTTCTCAATATTCAGACCACATAGCATAAAAGGCTAACAAAATGCAGCTTGTCTTCAAGCACTGGGGTGTGCCACCTATTACATGTTAAAGGAAATAAGGATGCTGAACTAGATAAATATGATCTGTGGTTTAGTTTTGCAATTTTTTTTTAATTGCCTGTTACTTCATTGCCCAAGGTCAGTCTTGTCAGACAAGTGGACCAACAGTTCTCTAGAGTAACATAAAACCATTAAGTTACTCTTTGATCTTGCACCTTCTTCAGACCCTTTTAATCAATTAACCATGAAGCTACTCAGCTTGTCTTATTTCCTGCACATAAAACTGCTTTGGTCAAGCTGACATATTACTACATTATAGATCAAAGATTGAAGGAAACTTCACATCCAACCAGAATAATTATGTGGAATTTTTCTGAATCCATTATATACATTTTCATGCCTCAAATGGAGGTAAAGCAGCATTTTGATCTAGAATGAATTAAAGGATGCATGTGTATTTTAAAGAGTGGCTAAATGGGCTTGTGCATGGTTGACCTTCCACAAAGTGTGGATAGATTTCATGGCAAAGTTAGTGAACCTCAACTGTCCATCTGTTCTTTTAGAGAGCCTACTATTGATAATAATAGGAAACATGATCTGTTTTAGCATACGCAGTGATCTCTTGTTTAGGATACCTTTAAATAAGAAAGACAACTTAAATATTCAATATATTGTAATGTGATAGAGATTGAAATCCTCTTAGGAGTAAAATTTTTATAATGGAAGGAGTTGTGGGATTAGGCTTGTGTAAGGCCACACTTCTGTGATCTTATATGTGTGCACAAAATGCTTTTTTAACAAGAATCAGAGATACCTTCAGTATTATGTTCTTAAAGATCTGCAATTGCTGATATGAATATTTTCTAGTTATATTGGAATAAAGGTGTGTCAAAATACATATTCCATTCTTTTTGGCCAAATACTGGAATACACAAACAGTTTCAATCAGCTCCTAGTTTGAGCTTCTCTCTTAAGTGGGACGGAGTGTTACCCAGACTGGCCCAAGACAGCAAAGCATCTGCTTATTCGTATTTTGCTTAAGGCATATTTTGCACAGCTGTTTCTTGTGGACTTGGTTTGTTCTCCCTGTGCTTGCTGACACCGAAAGCAAAGATGGCCTGGCCCAGATAAGAGTGTCACCTGGTGCATATGCAGTGGTAGCAAGTAGAAATACCAAAAGCCAGCACAATTTCTGAAGAAAAATGCAGCCCAGTAAAGAAGCATTTTTGAAAGAAATAAAGGCGTAGGATATTCTTCATGGACATCCCCTTCTTCTCTGAAGATATACCTTGAATCTAAACTCTCTAGACTTAAAAGTAGATAGGAAATAGGAACCCTTAGAGCTTCTGTAAGTCACATTCTTTTCACTGCTAAATTCAAGCCATGCTCTTTGCAAATCTGTATTGATTTTTGTGAATGTTACAGTTCCTTTAGCTAAACAGCTCCCTGGTGATGTTTGTCATCTTTCTTTTAAGCTGAATTAAAAGAGAATGAACAAGTTTGTGGATAGCATGAATAAAGTGCTCTTTGATAGATATACTTCTTGACTTCTGAACAAAGAGTAGTACTCTTTGTAGTTCAGTTCTTGGTACTAAGGAGGAAATATTTTCCTCAGTCTTTCCTCTGTACAAATTCCTCATGTAAGTCTAAATGGAAATTTCCCAGAAAAGGGAAGGATATTTGTGAAGCTTACTTTTACATTTACTGCTGCAGCATCTTTTTTGTGCTGGATTTACGATTCAGTGGGGTGCTTTCCTTCTGGGAATTCCTTTCTGGAATTTGAAAATACATGAAAATTCAAAAGGAGTCAGTAGGAGGTTATGCTTCATTTTGAGCCTAAAGCAGGCCAAATTTAAATTCTGTTGTTTGTTTTCTTTCTACCTCAAGCTATAAATCATCCTAGATTCATCAAACTGTTTGCAAAGCTAATGCAAGCTGGACCAAGTTACAGACTGGACTGAGATGTAGGTTTATAGCAATGCCTGAAAACAGGAAAGACTTTAGATCAGAAGGAAAAACTATCTGTTTTCATTACATGTGGCTTCAAGTTTCATTACAAAAGGTTTTACGTGGCTTTGATCCCCTAATTTGGCTAAAAAAAAGAAAAAAAAAAGAAGTGATCTCCATGTGCACACAGCTAGTTCAGTGTATGCATGTGACTAAAATAGATGTGCGG
This sequence comes from Cephalopterus ornatus, assembly GCA_013396775.1. Lineage (NCBI taxonomy): Eukaryota > Metazoa > Chordata > Aves > Passeriformes > Cotingidae > Cephalopterus > Cephalopterus ornatus. Next base: position 259,396 of record VZRE01010641.1, read on the forward strand.
TCCACACAGACACGCTGCATTTAAATGCATAGAGTGCAAAGTCAAGATAGATTAGGTCAAACTTCCTTGCTGCCAGCTACCTTGAATTCTTAATTGTACCTGCTGCTGTTCAGAGCTGCTTTGAGGAACTAAAAAACCTGAATAAGTTCACATCCTGAAAAACAGACCAAAAAAAAAGTATGCACTTTCCACCCTTATATACACACACAGTAAAGGTTTTACAAGAAGAATCTGCTTTCTATAATGCTTTCTTATGGAGCCACAATTAAGTGAGTCTTTAAGAGTGAGTATTAAAGAAATGACTTCAAGAAATTACTTCACCAGAAGGAGTTTTACTACAACGGTCCTCCCTTAATTTTGTTTGTTTGGTTGCATGCCTCCTGTCTTTAATTTTTGATTGCTGTTGCTGAAGAGGAATTGTCAATTCTCTTCACTGCCCTGGAGTTTGGGGAGCAGCACTGAAAAGCAAGCTCCTTTCCCAGAGATCCTTGGCATTGCTTACACGGGGAAGAGGGGCAGAGCTGAGTGAGAGGGGCACAAAAGATTTCCCGAAGTAACACAAGTGATGACTCCTTCAGCCAATAGGCTGGAGGACAGATTACAATTCCAAACCCAGGTTCGGTGCACTGAAATCTCCTTTTCTAGCAGATAGAATTTGTAGTGGCTCCAGGCCAGCTAAGTTGGGTTTACAGCTGCTTTGCATCACTGAAACAGCATGAAGCACCTTGAGCCTACAGTGAATCTGGACCTAGATGTCTTAAATCTTTAATATTTTCTTCTCTCTGGTCTAATACCATTGTTTTTCTGCATTTTACAAGCCTGTTCATTACCATGTGAAATTCAAATGGACTGTGATCACTTCTGCTAAAAGAACTTATTTCCAAACAGTTCTTTCATGTCAGCATGAAGTAACAGTAGGATGACTTGAGTGGCTGGTCATCACTTTTGGGGCTGTAAGTGTCCTTTCTACAAAAGTTTGAAAATATACAGCTGTATTTGTTACCCACAAGCAATTGCAGCTGTTAATTCCCTTGTGTATTCACTGCCAAGCATTTTGATGTAGCCAGAGCAGGTTCCTTTCAGAATTCTTATTTCCCAGGCACACATATCTTACCTATTTAATGTTTATTCTTTGTTGTCTTCATAAAAACCTAAACAAAACAGGCAAACTGGGGCATATATGCTGTTTGTTTGTAGTTGTTGCATGTGATTGCTGAGCAGATTTTCAGTGAGTGCTAGGTCTCTCTATCCTTCCTTTCAATTAACCTTGTTACACTTGATTTTCAGAATGAAAAATCCGGTCACTAGCGGTGTCCTCCAGGGATCAGTGTTGGGCCCAGTTCTGTTTAATATCTTTATCAACAATTTAGATGAGGGGATTGAATGTACCATTAGTAAATTTGCAGATGACACCAAGCTGGGGGGGAGTGTCGATCAGCTGGAAGGCAGGAGGGCTCTGCAAAGGGACCTGGACAGACTGGAGAGTTGGGATGATTCCAATGGGATGAGGTTCAACAAGGCCAAGTGCCGGGTCCTGCACTGTGGCCACAACAACCCCCTGCAGCACTACAGGCTGGGGACAGAGTGGCTGGAGAGAAACCAGGCAGAAAGGGACCTGGGAGTTTGGATCGACAGGAAGCTGAACATGAGCCAGCAGTGTGCCCAGGTGGCCAAGAAGGCCAATGGCATCCTGGCCTGTATCAGGAACGGTGTGGCCAGCAGATCCAGGGAAGTGATTCTTCCCCTGTACTCAGCGCTGGTGAGGCCACACCTGGAGTACTGTGTCCAGTTCTGGGCCCCTCAGTTCAGGAAGGATTTTGAGGTGCTGGAGCAGGTCCAGAGAAGAGCAACCAGGCTGGTGAAGGGACTCGAACACAAGTCCTATGAGGAGAGGCTGAGGGAGCTGAGGTTGTTTAGCCTGGAGAAGAGAAGGCTCGGGGGAGACCTCATCGCTCTCTACAGCTACCTGGAGGTTGTAGCCAGGTGGGGGTTGGTCTCTTTTCCCAGGCAGTAAGACAAGAGGGCATGGTCTTAAGCTCTGCCAGGGGAGGTTTAGATTGGATATTAGGAAGAAATTCTTTACAGAGAGGGTAATCAGACATTGGAATGAGCTGTCCAGGGAGGTGATGGATTCTCTGTCCCTGGAGGTGTTTAAGAAGAGACTGGATGTGGCACTTAGTGCCATAGTCTAGTATCTGTGGTGGTAGTGGATCAAGGGTTGGACTTGATCTCAGAGGTCCTTTCCAACCCATCTGATTCTACGATTCTATGAAAATGAAGAGGCGTCATTCTCCATGTCACACACAGAATGGGAGATTTATTACTTAAATGTTTTGACAGCCACAATTCCTGCTGATTGGTACAAGCACTTTTCTGTAACAGTTTAATAAGTAATACTTGATTTTTAAATCCTGAAATATTAATTAGCTGGAGAGTGTTCTTTCCATCACCAGCATGATGTTTTGCCCTGACTAGGTGCCTCAAGTTATCTTAGGGAAGGCACATGCAGGAAGGTGATTGCTGTGACTTACTGGGAAGGGAAGGAAGAAGTGTTGTCTGGGAAGGCTGTGGGAACGGCAGGCACAGTCAGGTCTGGAGTCTCGTGTGTGAGAAAAGGGGAAAGCAAGTAGTCTCTGGAATGCCTGGAGCAGAAGGGAAGGCATGAATGCCAAAGGCTGGTCTTTCTTTTGTGATAATGGATGATGAGCAATGTTTTGATGAATTGGGACTTAACAAACCTTTTACTTCTCACATTTAGGCTGCTTTTCAAAGTTTCTAATTAGATTTTGTTTTTTTATTTATTTTTTATAAATAGTGAACCTTTTTCTGCAGAGGAGTATGTGTTGTGTCATAGGATCTCGCAGTGGATATTCAGGTATCTGTGTAGATCTATGCGTTTTCTGTGGTCAGTTTTATTTACTGTAGATGTTGTCTCATATTCTTACCTTTCTTATACAAAATAAATATAAAATACACAACAATGGGTGAACTTTTAGGGAAGAAGATCCAGTGAAAAAAAAACCAAAAAAAGAAAAAAAAAAAGAAGAAAAAAAGAAGAAAAAGAAGAAAAAAAAGAAAGTAAAAAAAAGAAAAAAGGAGAGAGAACAAGTAAACCTCAAACTCTTTAAACTTGCTATTTCAAAACAGCAAGCAACTTCTAAAGCACAGGTCAGATGGTACTAGTCTTACTGCTGTTACCATAGCAGAAACACAGAAATGTGATTAAATAAATAAAGCTAATCAGAAGAAAAAAAACCAAAACAAAACAAACAAGTTTGCAGTAAAAACGGCTCAAGTTAACCTATTCTCAGAGGACTTTGAAAGAAAACATACTTCTAAAGATGTTCTGGGAGAGATTTTAGGCACAGCTGCAGAAAAAAGAAAGTATCCTTTCCTTCTCTTTGGAAGGATTAAATCTGTTCTGGAAATTAAACAAAGTGGACAAAGTTTCACAGAAACAACAGACTGAAGCCTAGAATGTGAAAAACTATGAGAAAGAAGAAAAATGTCCTGGAAAAAGGCTACTGGATCATTTTAAGGAATCTTAATGACAGAGTAAGCAAGCCAGGCACATTAATTCTATATTTCATTGTCTCTTGTTATATGGAAAGTATCCTAAAAGGAATTTTTACAAAAATAAAAGTAGTAGCAGACAAAACCAGATAGCAATTCCCCTGGTCTAAGTCTATAAATACATAAAATAAGTAAGTTTATGTCAATTTATGCATGTGAGACTGTTCCACAGAAAGTAACATTTTCTGAATTATAAACACCATGAAAATGTTTTATTTCTGTAGCTGTATGTATAACCTGTGTCTTCTTCTTTAAGGCAGGTCTTCTGATCCCTCTACAAATGTTAATGAATACCTAAAAAAGGAATAAAAAAACCCCAAGTCTTAATTTCCTGTATCTAGTAGAGGTCAATGATTGAGAGTACTAAGGCTTGATGTTTAGAACTAAAGGAGTTTACCTCTAATCTGGAATGAAATAAAAGCATGGAGTTGTAAAGACGCAAAAGCATCACTAAGATCAACATTCTGAAATAAAGTTTTGGATCTGGGAGGCAGTTTTAAAGTCTGTTCCCATGGCTGAGCAAAATTCCTGCAGCATGGGTGTCATGCTGTAAGCTGGAGCGTATTTGCTGGGACTGTGGATAGCCAGAAGTCTTGCTGTTCAGTGAGATGACTGTTTTTTCTCAGCTTGACAAATGACATGCAGCTCTGACAGAATACTTCTCCTTTGCTGGCCATCACCCCTACGGACACTGGCCAGAACAGCAGCAGCAGGAACATACCCTCCAAGTCTGATTTAATCACATGGAGCCCAGGAGACTAGTGAATAGAGCTGTTAACTCTCTGTTTGGTTTGCTTTTCCCATCTGTGTTTTATTAAACTGAGAGCAAGATTTATTCACTTTTTTAAACATCGGGATCTGTTGGTGTCCAAGATGATGGCTGATGTTAAGGTATACATACACAGTTTAACCTGGCTGAGGGCCAAAGAAGCCTGTGATTTCCAGCCTAGACAATTTATTTGCAAAAGGACACAAAATCCCTCCACTCTCAAATATTTCAGAAAGGATGAGCACGACTTCCCAGTCTCCCAGGAACACAAGATAAAAAACACAGTAAAAGAGACAGCTCTCCAGCATGAGCCAGGCTCTCCAGGCATGCAGGCAAACACTTCAGTTTTACTGTACTCCTGACAGCCCCTACATAGTCACAAGTACCAATGATTTTCTGATTTCCACTCCAGGAATCTTAAGTAGATTGGGTACCAACTCAGTCTATAGATATTTCTTCTAAAAGCCAAGAATCCTGAATGGCTCAGCTGGTGAATTGCACTTTATGGGAACTGAAATTATGTGCCAGGCTCTCCACTGTAAGGTGGGATAGCTGAAGCACAGACACTTGCATTCCTAATGAGCTACCACAGGAATAACACTTGCTTCTGAAGGAGAAGGAACCAAAAGATGGAATTTTGAATTGATTTGAAAAGATAAACTTTCTCCTAAACAATAGCGTTAACTCAAGATAGAAAGATCAAGCATGCATTTTTCAGAACTGTAAAGAGATTTCTTTTAAACACGTTTCAAGCAACAACAGATAAAGATCCCAAAATAGAGCTTTATTGCAGACAGCCCCCAAGACTCTTGACACTTTCCCAGAACTTCTGGGCATTTTCTTCCTAACATCAAGTTCCTTTCCAGAATGTACCACTCTTCCCCTCATCTCTTAGTCATCACCCGTCTCATCAAAACTAGCATGGTGACAATCCACTTACTCTAGTGCCTTGCTACTATCCCTGCAAGTACACTGTGGATTATCAGGTCTGCTAGATTTGTTGTCATTTATAAAACCTCTGCATGCTTGTCTTTCCAGGCAAATGCCTTCATAACGTCATACGGCTATCATACTGGTTGTGGCACCTATACAGAGCATCATCAGATTACAAAGACTCCTGTAATACTAAGGCTCATGGCATCCCCGTATGGCAATAAAAAGTATTCTGAAGACAAAATTGTTATTACATAGAGCTTAGAAAATAAGCTGTATCCCTGAAAGCTTGCTAATAGCTCACCACTGGTTTTCTTAAAACAGTATTTCTATCCCTCGAATATCCATCTACCCCAGAAACTTTAATACAGACTGCAGAATCTGCTTCCATGTATGATATTTCCTGTTCTGAATTGACTTTCAACAGTAACAAAAGAACAATGACTTTTGTTACTCTTTTATTCAAGTATGGTCTTTTTTCCATGATCTTTCACAATTTTGTCATCTGTGAGATGACACTAAGAGCTGTGCATGAGCCAGTACAAATTAAGCAGTATTCATGTGCTTTCTCTTTTTTACAGTTTTTAAGAATACTGGCAGAAAATGACGGAATCTGCAAGTTTTATTTTTCACGGTTTCTAATGAAAAAAATATTTGAATTGTATGCAGTGTTAACTTGAAGTGAGGACTTGGTCACTGTACTGAGTCATATCCTTCAGACCCAATGCAGTTTATGCATTTTATTCAGTACATTAAAAACAAACTGTATGAAAGTGATTCCTAGGACAGGTAGCAGACACAAGGAGAAATACATAATCCCTAAACACTATGCTAAAAACCCCATGACTTATGTTTTTGAATGAAAACCTAAGTGTCTGGAATGCTCTGCAGTGAACTAAATTCTCCACTGCATTAGCTATACCTAAAGCTAGAGTTCCCTCAGATCCCCTTCCCTATTTCCCTTTTGGGGAATAGAGGTACAGAGCAGCCTGTTGTAGCAATACTAAAGAAACTTGATTTAGCTATTAGAAAGTTGTCAGGGTGACCCATCCCACTGAGGAAGTTATCTCCTGGCATGCACAGTGGCACTTTGTCAATGCTTAGGGACTTTCAGTGGTGAGAACGCAGGGCTGCTCAGGTTTCTAAGGTGAGCTGAATCACTATTTGATATGGGTGCCTTGTATTCCTTCACATGGCTGGGTGCCTAAGTTTGGTTTGGTTTGGGGGTTTTGGGTGGGTTTTTTTGTGTAATTTTTTTCTTCTTTTTTTTTTGGGGGGGGGGGGGGGGGGGGTTGGGGGGGGTTTTGTTGTTTTGTTGGTTTTTTAAACGCAACTGCTANTTTTTTTTTTTTTTTGGGGGGGGGGGAGGGGCGGGATTTGTCTATTGGTTTTATTCTAAAGAGTTTTTGTTTTCTTCTTAGGGATCACAAAATGTCTTTCTCTTGCTGGCATCAGGATCACCAGCAGCTGCTAGTATTGCTTGAATACCATTGCAAAGTTCCTCTTTCTCTGTCAATATAACAGAAAGCAGTCCAACTCCATTGGTACAGGGACACTTGGTACAGGGAATGACTCCGAGCTCCAAGAGATCTTTCCATATCCAAGAATGCTATATAAGGACTGTTAGGCAAAAATGCCTCTTTACTCCTCAAAGCTACCCCTATTTACAGCACACTATTTAGCAGTCATAGAAGCTGCAAAGAAGGCCTCAGGCTTTTTCATTGGATATTTAGACAAATTCTAAAATAGACTAAGTAAAAAAAATACAGAATTATTTGTAAAAAATATATTACAGAAGAAAAATCTGGTTAAGTATCATCCCATCCAATTGCTTAAATTTAAAATACTTAGTCAAAGATTAGCCATAATGAATCCTTCTGAAGAATCAAATTACTTGCTAGAACAACTGTCAAGTTGACATTTTTATAACCATTAAAGTATTAGGATAGACTCAGTTTGCCTGTTCCTGCAGTGTACTTTAAGTTTTTTCTCAATTTTGGTCTAAGTTCATCCGATTTCATGATGCACAGACACTTTCAGATGTCACTGCCTCTAGGTGTAATAATCGCAAGATAATTCCTTCTTCAGATTTTCAGTACTGAATACACTGGATCTAGGGTTGGGTTTTTTTCTGTCTTTTACCAAATATTCTATGCAACAGATGTTTAATTAAAGGCTGCTAAACAATTTAAACTTCTCAGAAGAATACAAATAAAAGCTGTAAATGAAGTAAATATCTGTTTAATTTACAAACATCAGTAGCATTACTGATATCAGTCCAAATATGACAAAGCACACTGCATTACACATGTACATCTAACTTTTTTGTAAAAAAAATAATAAAATAAAATTGAAAAAACATCTGCATTTTTACAGGGTACCCTGGGTTTTACTGAAAGAACACAACCCACTATTGATTACCAATTCTACATTATAATTTAGCAGCAACATGTTAACATGGGGAACATTAGGGCAGTAAAGTAGTTTTATTATTTGGGGAAAGTCACAGTTCTTGATAGCACAGCCTTTTTTTCTTTTTTTTTATAAAAAAGGTAAAGAGCTCCATGGGGATATTAATTTATAAAGTTCTATCTTCTAATGTCATTTTCTACACGCCATCTTATTTTCTGTAAGTACTGTATATAGGGAAAATTAACTTCTCTACAATTGCCATCTACTGTAAAGACATTTTCTGCCATACATTACGGGTTCTTGGAAGGTGTCCTGAATATCTGCTGTATGTAAATCCGCAGATTGTCACCACTTTGAATTCAGAGACACCGGGTGGTCAGATTCTAAGGAAAAGTAAAAGGGAATGGAAAGGAGAAAACAGACTGAAAACATTTACCCCAAGACAACACGCTACGTTAGTTCTATTGCAAAAAATCCTGATTTTTAAGTCCTTTAAAAAAAATTACAAAAATACTGGGACAAATATAAATTAATATATATTAAAGCATTGAAAAACAGTAAAAGGGATGGCCTAAAAGGGTTAAGTACAATGTACTTTGATACAATAAATATTTCTCAATGAAACCGAATACTGTATAGAGTTGTTTAGAACTCATAGAAACAGAAATCCATATTATTACTAATTTATCCATCAATAATCTATTTTATCATCCCCAAAACATTTATATTACAAAAAATTAATACTGGAAAAGGGAAGATAAACACTTTTTTTATGCTTCTTTTGCTAACATGCTGACATAAAAGTATACATCATCAGGAGATTTCAGGATTATAGTATATTCTTGTATCTCCCATTTCCCATTCATTAAGTGGGACACCATCTTCTCAAGATGCTTAATAATTCCAAAGACAAAATGTGTTTCAATTGTTATTTCTATATAATCTGATTCTTTTCTTTTATAATGCTTCATCATTCATAGGTAAATGATTGGTATGGTCTGTCAAGACAATAAAATATACTGGTACGATAGTGAAAAAACAAGCCTTGTGTTCTGGTCAGTTTTTCGTCTCTGAGCTGTTAAGTTGACAGTCACATGTGTATAGTGTCAGTGTATCTTCAGCATGTTATAAAGAAGAATCCATGTTAAAAGCAGTTAAAGTTTCCCATCTCTGTTGCAATGTTACCAGGTCTTTTTTTTTTTTTTTCTTCAAAGGTCCTCTTGGGTTATGAGAAGTCTCAGTTCAAGCACTTGAATCTTTTTTTTTTTTCAATGAAGAAAAAGTCTTTATTCTCATAATAAAAATAAGTCTGTTCTGTATTTTACAATATATTTCAAATATTTCCACTATGAAGCATTAATTAGTCCGACACGGTCAATAAGTATACAACATTTTCAAAAGACAAGTGTGACAGGGACACTTAGGAGGGACAATCTGTACAGCCACACTTCACCACTTTTTCAACCTCGTCCACAAATGACGACCCGTCAGTGCATTCAAAAGAGTATTTCCGTCTCTTGCTCCTTAGTGGTCCACAGCACTGCCCGGTCGAACATCCTCCTTTACATTCTAGTCTCGATACCTTCTTGGTCGTCTGGCACGCAGCATACCCTTGCTGCTTTTGGTAGTAATCTCGGACTCGTTCCCCTCGACAAGAGATTTCTGTAGAAAACAACATTTAAAATAAGAGATACGCTTTTGAGACACAGGTGAAAGAATGGTTGACATTGCTAAGGAAGATGCTGTGTTACTGTTTGCAGTTGGGATTGATATTTAAAGTTTGACTCAGACGGTATGTTGGAAACTAGTAGTTCTACCAAACATAATTTGATTAATGCTGGTTTTTATTCCCTATATCTCCTATTTTCAGTAAAGCTTATATTATGTATATGTAAACCATAAATATGAAGCTATTACAATGACAAGAAAATTGGAAGCCTAAATCTTTTCCTCTTTTATAAAAATACACATCTTCTGCTCCTACACTGCTTGCAGCTGGTTCTGTTTACCATAGGGAAATGTTTCAGAGAGCATGCAATTTAATTTATTAGACCTCAAGTTTAATATTATTCAAACTCTTATTTAATATAAGTTACATTCCACTAACTTCATAAATTACTGAGGTATAAAGCCTGCTAAAAATGAGACATCTGTTAAAAGTTCTACAACTATATTCTCCTGTTCTACTCACATCTATGTACAATACAAAATAAATGCCATCTGGGGTAAGGGAAAGAGAGGGAGAGGGAGAGCTTTGATAGACAAAGGAAAAAGAAAAAGGTAGGGGGAAAAGTCATCCTGTTTTCATCCATCTCACCTGCATAATTCGCTGTGATAAATCAGTTGAAGCTGAGAGGTCAAAAGTAGAGTTTGTGATAAAACTAGGAGCAGAATCATTGGATTTGGCTTCTCAGTTGCAGAAGGTAGAGAAACAATAAATACAGAAAGATACAGCAGGTAAAAGGTAATAGTTAAATATAGTAAAAATGTGTTTTTGAATAAAGGCAAAAAAAAGAGAAATGTTTTCACAGCAAAACATTTGATGAAAAAATCCTCAAAATGTAAACAAATTCATGGGAAAGGTTTGATCTTTCTCTCACCAAGATAAATTCTTATGGTAGAAAAAAAAAGCAACAAATGTGTGTGTTGTGGGAAAAAAAAAATTTGGTCATGTGTTTGGCTGTTCATGTGTTTGGCTGTTCATGTTTTAATAAAAAAAAAGCTATTTTCTAAGACCACAACAAAAACATTACTTATTTTTTTTTACCTTTATCACAGCTGTCCCCCGTGTATCCGCTGCCGCATTCGCAATATGGTTTCCCAAGTCCTGAAAGCCTACATTTGCCATGTTTACACCTGATGGATTGGCAGGGGTTAAACAGCATTTCCTCTTCATCACAGAGGACTCCCCCATGTCCCTGCAGGCATTTACAACTGTATGAAAATGCATTGATCGGCAAGCAGGTACCATGCACACATCTACAGGGGAAACAAGCCCAAGAGAATAAAAATAAATTATTCATCAAAGTTCAGGCTAAGCAACATTAACTACAAATACTTTGGACTGTACTCAGAAGAAATTGCTTTTGTTTCTAATGGACTTTTTCAGTGAGATGCAGTGAAGTGGTTTAATTGGTATGCAGGTTTACACAGAACAAGCTGCAGTACAATACTCTCTCACCAGAAAATAGCCACTGTAGATGTGTTATGGAAGACTTTTACAGTTTCTGAAAACAACATTTCTTGTCTACCTAGATTTTCAGCATGCTTTTGAGAAGAACACAGAAAAATAAAGCCACAGAAAAAGGATACTCACCTGAAATTCTGGTTCATGTATCATTTAAAAGAAACCTCAAATTGTCAATCATGAAGTATGGGGCTCCCAGCACAAGAACAGGTCAGGCACTTCCTAACAAAAACTTTTGTGACCCAAGCAATGGCAGTTTCAAAGCTGAACATGTGCTTCCTCTTCAAATACACTAGTCTGCATTGCCAGCAGCCAATAGCAGGGTTTTAAAATGTATGAGGCAGATCTTTGCTTCACTGCAAGACAACAGCACTCATCTAGTTCTCACGCAAAAGTGCACACTAGATAAGGTCTCCTATTATCAAGTCTCACCCAGGGTGATTACACTAGCTAATCTCTCAGTTGAGCTTCAGTAAACATTTGTGGCAGCATCAAATCTTGTTGTTAGACAAAAAAAGATTGTGAGTCAAGCTGCATCTGCTAAGTTCTGACATACAGTAGTATGGGATCACACAGCTGGTCTTATTTTATTTCAAGAGCGAGGTGGTGGTTCCCAAAAGGAGGATGTTTAATTGCCTGTTCCTATGTGTAAGCTGAACATTAGGGGATTTCATCCCCTGAAAACATCACCAACGACTTGGAATGAAATCACTTCCCTTTGTTCCTTTGGTAGTACAGGGTCAATAACTTTCTTCCTAGAAATAATACTGTTCTCTAACTGTTGCATTGACAGACAAGTTTTCTATCTACATACTGTTTCCCAGGGAAACACTTGGCAATCTTCACCACAGTGAAGATTCCTGTGCTGGGAGGAATGCAATCCTGATGTTCGAGACCACAGTCACCTTTCCTGATGCTTCTCCTCTCTAAGGTTTTTCCCTCTCTATATTGTAAGATCCTTGAGCTCACAACCTCCCGAGTAGGTTGTGGCAGCCACCTAAATAAATGAAAAGCTTTAGGTTAAAAAAAGAAAAAAAATAAAAATCCCATTTGATCTAAAATAAAATAACTTGTTTCAATCTGAAGATGGCAAAAATTAACCTAAAATTGCATGTAATAGTAAAAGAAGAATTCTGTTAAGAGTAACATCTCATTTTGAAATTTTTTAGCCAACATAGCCTGTATTCCTGAAAACTTTGTTCTTTATTCCTGCAGTACAAGAAGAGATTCGGTAATATTGCAAAGTGCACAATACTTTTTAACTCTGAAAAAGTTGCATTAACTATTTAAAATTGTTTCATTTTATAAAGATCAACAAGATCAACACTCATCAATGAAATCTCCTTAACAATCCTCCATCTGTACCTCTAATGCTGTGCAAGTGCTTTAGGCATGGTGTAACATAAGAGGAAAAAAAGAGTATGGGGAGTCAGTCTCATCACAGGATATTTAAACAGAAGGCCCAACATGTAGCCTCTATTCACATAACCAGTTGGGGATTAAAAATTGCAAAAAAACCCCAACTAATAGCTTAAGCACCTCTAGCTTTCCTATTAGTCTGTATTTTGAAGGAACTGTGTTCCCTACAAAAATTACAAATTGTTTCTGTGGTTGAAGTCTGATATTCCAAGACTTATTAAGCAATTCAAAATTGAAGGCTTAGACAGTATCACAGGGCAGATAGCTTTTGTTTAGTTTTCATTATGTTCAGCATTTGATCTGTTCACCATTTACAAAACATCTGCTTTTAGGACATCTGATCTACGAAGTTACTCAGGTGACACTGACATCATGACATATTCTATACAGGCTACTTTAGGTATCAAAGCAATCTGTGTCAGGATCTTTGGCAAAGTTTTGCTTGACTTAGAAGATGATTAAATCTTAGCTAATGCCAGCTCTCATACTTTTGTTTCCACCTGCTCTTTGAAGCTCTAAATTTCATCTTCAGACTGTACTGAAAGGAACATCAAGCTAAGTGCAAACTCTTGGGCACAATTTCATCTCATCTAATTTTAGGTACCTATGTCAGGCACTCGAGTTACATGTATAATTGCCACAAGCTCCATACACAGTCATGGACAGAAATAAACTTATCCAGAGGGTGATTAGACAACTTGAAGTCTAATTTACTCTTTTGAAAGGTGTTTATTCCTTTACTGATTAGAGAACAAATTTTGGTCACTATGTTTCGAATTCAAGCACCTGGAGTTAGGTAAAATAAATCTAAGTCTTAAGCCTTTTCATGATGTGCAGGGATCTCTAAAAGATAACCTATATTTTGGAAACAGAGATCAGAGTGACAACTCTGTTTCTCAGATAAAGCAGGATGTTGTACTGTATTAGATGGAGACAAGGTATCTATTCAATAGACACAATTTAGAGATGAATCAAGAAATACAGAATCAAAATCCCCAGGAACAACAAAGCCCACCTTCACTCAAACAATTTTGGTTTGGCTTTCTCTCTTAAAAGTTCATAGCACTGTATACAGCTGAAATAAACCCAATACCTCTGAGAGCAAACCAAATATTAATGCTATGCTCACTTAATTCTTTGATACTGTTTGTATGTGATACTGATAACTTTGCAATTTCCTGCATAAAAACAGTCAGTTTGGGTGCTAACGTGCATGGTTATAAGAACCTATGAAGAATGTAATATTTCAAGGATAGTTTAAAGAAATTCTCTGGCTTTTCTTATAGTAGAACTTGTGGTTACAGTTTGAAGTTATTTTTTACTCCTAAAGTATAAAATGGATGTGAAAAAAGTTGCATTTGTATTTTTTAACTTGCTGTGACTCCCTTTCATTAAAGTTACTGTGAGAGAGGACAGGGTAAGAAAGAGACCTATAAACAATGAAATTCTATAATGACATGCTTCAAAAATTCACTGTTCTAGCTCTGAGAAGAGTTCAAAATTTAGTGATACTGAAAGTCTGTAATCAATGTAAACAATGCTAACAGCATTGTAAAGCACACTAACTGCTGTGTAAAGCTTTAAAGAGTCAGACTCTCCACACACTATGTGAAAAGATCATTTAAACATAATTTTAAATGGGACTTGAAAATCATCTTATTAGAATCTCTTAGCAAACTCAGGCCACTGGTTCTTAAAAGTAAAAAGTTACATAGGCCAGAGCACTGAAAAAACCAGCAGCCAAAAGATTCAAGCAGGCCTACTTTACTCTAAAAAAAACCCAACCAAAATCAAGAAGTTGTTTGCCAAGCTGTAGTAGGGACAGTGGTAAGGACAAACAGAATGACGACTTGTTGCCCAAGGTCAATAAATCCTGAAGAACTTTGAACTTCTGAAGTTTCTGATCTTGTTGTGCTGGGTGTCCATGACTAAAAAATTGAATCTTTAATTTAAAAGATATATATGCATAAATATCAATACTGTAATACACATATATATCTATCTTTTTTCTCTCTCTACAAATTTATATATATGAACTTGTCTGTAGACATGTATAAAATGTCCAAACTAGAATTAGCAAACAGAATTAGCACACAAGGACTTAAACAGAAGTTTACCATAAAGATCAAAATCTATTTGCCTGCTAAAATCTGAGGTACTGTGAAAATACAAATATTAGATATGTCATATCAAATTTTTAAACATAGAGACTATTAATATTAATAAAAATAAGAAGAATATTATTTTTTCCTCATTCTATACAATTATAAGTAAGCAAATATAATTGTTTCCATTTGCAACTTCTTCTAAACGATTTTTGTACCAAGGGTCATGAGTGCAACTCATTACAGAAGAAGCCCATACATAAGTATGTAAGAGCACCTCCCAGGCTTTAGGCAAAACTAATCCCTTAAACTGGGAACTTTCCCTCATTATGTTTATGGAAAGAATAAACTATAACTGAAATGCTGTTTTCATTTTTACATGCCCCGGCTATTTTGCTTTTGCAAGTGTGAACTTTTATGAAAAAAATACACATAACAGGAGACTTATATGCATAATATACTACTGTTCTGCCTTGAGGGAAGACATACTTATTTCCAAGACACGGGTCGTTAGTTTGTTGATCACAGAGAGGTCCAGTCCATCCTCCTTCGCACTCACAGGAAAAGCCTGACTGGCTGGTAGCATGGCATGTTCCATGCACACAAACTTTCTTATGACAAGGCTCACAACCTGGCAGAATTCCCACTTGCAGTGGCACATTTCTGAAGTCCTGAAGTTCACTGTTGATATACAGATTACGGATGCAACCATGAAAGCTAGTGCCGTTCTGGCCTGGAGACTGGCGTAAAGCTGCTATGTTATTTTTCACAGGCATGCCTAGAAAATTAATAATAGCAAATAATCAGTGTAATCATTGTTACAATTTTCTGTACCATTTTCTCTATCTTTTAGACATTTTTAAAAGAAAGATTTCTTCTTAATTAATTATTCTTAGATACTCAGACTACAATCACAAACTAGTGATGAACAATCAGTTGGAAATTGTCCTAGTTGTCAAGCATGCATGTAAATCATCTCCAAACCTGCAAGTCTCTAGGTCACACTTCAGACTTCATCATACAAGAAGCTCAGAACTCTGAGAAGGTCAGCTAGATGCCTGGTTTTGAGCTAGTGAAGTTAAGTCCACGATAGCACATAATTTCTGAATCTCAGAAAAACACAAGTTGTTTAAATTTAGCAGCTGATATATGATTTTTTGTAAGATAAGATACTCAAATCCAGAAGAATTTAGTAGGACCAGTTCATAATTGGAGCTGGCATACACATTTCAAATATGAAATTTTGCTATGGAAAATGTCTTGGAAAGAAAAGTTTAACAGATGAGTTCCATTACTCTCAAAAATACTTTTGTTTAGCATGTCTCAAAACCAGATTAATAAAATAAAGACACTGATAGTTTGCCATTACAGTCTAAAGGAGTCAATAATAAAAAATAATTCAACATTAAACTTTTGTGTATGTATTTCTAGATAGTGCAAATGCCTCCAGTCTTGACCATTTTCAGGATAATTCCTTGGTTACAGTCTATAACTTTTACAGGTGTATATGTGATGCGGTTATCATGTTATGATCAGTTAATCATTTAAGATTAGTTCAGAAGGAACATTATTATTAAACCTTGTTTCCTTGTAAATATGAAGTTTCCTCTACTCCTACACCCTGAGTTTTTGTTTGGTTTTTTTTTGTTTCTTTGTGGCTTTTTTTACTTATTGCCAACATATTGGCCTATAGTAGGTCAATAAGATACTACTTTCCAATCATGAATACAGAAATGCCTAAATACCTTCTGAGACTCACAAATAGAGCAAATCAAAGTGCACTGAGTATTAGGAAAGAATCTGGTTTTACCTGAAAATAAATATTCTTATTAACCACATTATTCCTAGGCAAAATTAACAATTTTCATTCTGGTACTTAGATAATGACAGAAAGTGGCAATGTTCTGCATAGTTGCTCCTTAACCATGTAAACTGATACTTCTAATGATATTCAATAGTTACTGTGAACAATTAAGAGTAATGCAGAAGTGCTGTGCAACCTAATGAAGTAGACCTGCCTTTCATTTAGAGGTTATTGTAATTTCATTTGTGCTAGGCTTCAGTGATTATAGAAATGAACGATATTGCATCCATGCTGCTGAAGAGCCTAATCTTCTTTGATCTTATCAGTTAAAGAAATGTATTGAGTTTGTGTGCCAAAGTTTTGGTAGCAGGGAGGCTACAGGGCGGCTTCTGTGAGAAGCTGCCAGACCTGCTGCTGGCCAAAGTCGAGCCAATCAGTGACAGTGGTAATACATCTGTGAAAATGTATCTAAAAAGTAGAAAACACCAAACAAGTTATTGTGCAGAAGTAATTGTGGCCAGAAGAGAAGTGAGAGTAAATGAGAGGAATAACTCTGCAGACACCAAAGTCAGTGAAGCAGGACAGGGAGGAGGTGCTCCAGGTGCCAGAGCTGAGATTCCCCTGCAGCCTGCCCCTGGTGCAGCCCATGGTGAAGCAGCTGTGCCCCTGCAGCCCACAGATATCCATGCGGGAGCAGAAATCCACCTGCAGCCCATAGAGGAGCCCCACACCAGAGCAGGTGGATGCTTGAAAAGAGACTGTGACCCCATGGGAAGCTTGTGTTGGAGCAGACTCCTGGCAGGACTTGTGGAACTGCTGAGAGAGGAGCCCACACTGGAGCATGTTTTCTGTTGGTCCTGTGGGAGACCCACACTGGAGCAGCCTGTTCCTGAAAGACTGCACTGTGTGGGGAAAAAGGGACCCATGCTGGAGCAGTTTGTGCAGAACCGCAACCCATGGGCAGGACTCACATTGGAGAAGTTTGTGGAGAACTGTCTCCCACTGGAAGGACCTCACATTGGAGCAGGGGAAGGACTCCTCTCCCTGAGGAGGAAGCAGTGGCAGAAGTAATGTGTGATGAGCTGACTGTAACCCACATTCCCTGTCTACCTATTGCTTGAGGGAAGGAGGTAGAGAATCAGGAATAAAGTTAAGCCCAGGAAGGAGGGAGGGGAAAGAGGAGGGTGTCTTTAGGAATTTTTTTACTTCTCATTATCCTACTGTGATTTTGATTGGTAATAAATTCAACCAATGTCTTCGAGTCTGTTTTGCCCGTGACAGTAATTGGTGAGTAACCTCTCCCTGTCCTTACCTCAACTCATGAGCATTCAATATATTTTCTCTCCCCTGTCCAGTTGAGAAGAAGAGTGATAGAGTGGCTTTGGTGGGCACCCAGCATCCAGCCCAGGTCAAACTTCCAAAGTAAAATTGGCATGGAACTATTGTATTAAAGGACTGAGACTGAAAACGATCGTGAGTTTCCATTTCCTCACATTTACTTGCCATTTTCACAAACCAAGGACAAGGTAGACTCATCAAGGCCCCTTCACACCGTTGTCTCCCTTGAAAGCAACACTCAGCAAATATTTAGGCATATGGCTTGAAGTATCTCATAGCAGAATAGATGCACTGAAATTACCCTTTGTAAAAATAAAAGGTGTATAAAGCTAAGCACACCAATGCAATGCTAACCTAGCTGTTACACTTGTGTCAGGAAATTTAGATGTTATTTCTGGGAACCATATAAGCATGTATGATACCAGATAATAGGAGGCATATCACACATGATTCAGAGAACTTTTTGTCTTTAATCTCTAATAAGGAAGACATTTGGGAACACAATACAAGCATATACACAAACTTTTAGCCTATACACTTTTTAATCTTCTAGGAAGTTACCAAATGTTAGAAGGCCAAAGTGTGTGCAAAAGCTTTAGCAATATTTCTTAGATGGTTTTTATATAAAGGTTCTTTACCAGTTAGGAAAGAACTGCCAAAGAAACAACACAGAGAAATATTTCAGATCTATTTCTGGTAAGGTAAGAGAGTAGTTCCCACCCTCTTTTGAGCTTTTGGTTGCTAAACCTGACTATAGTAAATTACTGCTCAAGGAGGTAAATAGTAAGACCTCTATTAAATAAGTCATACAGTAAAATTGTCAAAATTGGTATCTCATTCTAGAAGCTGCCAGAAATGAGCACGCACAAATGAGAAGCAGCTGATACTTTACCTGTCTCAGAAACAGGGACATCCATGAAACAAGAGGCCACTCTCAACTAATAAAATATGCTCTGCTTTAATTTCTAAGAGAAGAATGTGAAGTATCAGTGATGTCTGTGATGCCTTTGAAGAATTTTTGAGAAGAAACAGATTACCCCTTAAGACTTCTTACAAAAAGAGATGGGCTTTCAATATGATTTACTGAAATTTGTTATAGAAAGATTGAAAAATATCTAGTGTGTGTATTCTGACCACACAAAAGAGCCATACAGTTGGACAAAGGTAAAAAAAAAAAAATAAAATCAATTAGCTCAGTTTTTTGGTAAAAATAATGTTAAGTTACTCCTTCCGAGCCAACCTAAATATTGTGACCCAACAGTAACACTGAAAAAAAAAACCAAAAAAGAAGCTGGGGGGAGGCAGGAAGAGAGGGAAAAAGAGGTAATGAAAGGGAATGAAAGCACACACCATACAAGGGCTTGCTGTCAAGTCTCAATTTCATCCTGCCAGCTGAGGTGATGCTTATCAGAAATGCCATTTTAGCAGGAAAGTGGCAAGAGTAAGCGTAAGCTACGTGACGATATAGGTGTCAAACTATGACTTTGGCAAAGATAAAAATACTGCATAAAATCCTAGTGAGAATTTAAATTCTTAACTGATGGAAATGTGTGATCAAATTCTCTAAAAAATCTAGATAAAGTTGGATAAGAAAAAATTTAATGACTCTGAAAAGATGAGTAAAGAAAGAATAGTAGAGTGAAATGTAATGGCTCAAGAATTTTAAAAATTTTAAGTAGATAAATTAGATAAACATAGATAAAGAACAGAAAATCTTAAGAGCTGGCCATCAACCTCCTGGGTTTTTTTTCCTTTATTTTCTTATAATGTGGTTATAATATTGGTTTTCATTTTTTTTGTGGCCAACATTTTCTATGAAAGCAGAAATAATTGTCTGCTTGAATCCTGAATGTGAGGAGTTGAAATAGAAGAAACACAGGATGTCTCTAAAGAATATGTACCAGAACGAAAAAGACTGCTGCTCTTAGGAATCAAACCACTGAATTTACAAAATTTATTCTTCTGATACTTTGAAATGATGAGGCAGATGACTAAGATTCTCCTAATGGAGGCGCAGATCTGCAAGGTGAAGAAGCAAGGAAGAGACTCCAAGATGTCACAAGTCATCATCTCAGTGTCAAGAATGTGCCCTGAATAAATGTTTATAGTTGATAGTGCAGCCTCATTTCATCAAAAGGTGCCTGTAATAGACAGGGGGATTGTTTTGCACTAAGTTCAGCTTTCAAGTAGTACAACTGGCCTCAGCAGTCATTAAACAAACTGATGTTGACAATGCAAGTAAGCAAGCACACAGTGACTTATTAGAATCTAGGACCACCTCTTCTTCCAAAAAAATGCAGCATAGGATACTATGGAAACAACAGAAGTGATACACATGAAAAAATGCAATGTGCTTCCACAGAGCAACTTTCCTTTGAAGATTCATTTTATGAAGCAATTTTAAAGGCAGCTAGTACATTTGATAACATTAATTCTTTTCTCTGTTAGTATGCAAAGTGATGACTAACATTGAATTCTATCTTATAATTCTTCCCATTTTAGATGGGAGAAGGCAATGACAAAATCTGAAAAGATCTGACAAAAACCTGAAATGTTTCAAGGGAAGAATGGGAATTTTCAGACAAGTCATGTTACTTCTCATCACTTGTAACTGAGGCACTTGTTATACTAGTTTTATAGGAGAAATAGTCAATTCTTGATTAGGATCAAAAGCAGCTGTTTTTATTTTCCATTAGAGATAAATCTGAGCAAGTACCCTGAGCTTTTCTGTGTATTTAGAAACAGGATAACTAGCACCTTTTCTAGAGAAAGTAGTCATCTCACAAATGCACTACTGGTAGCATAATTTTTTGCAAGAGGCAAGATGCTTAAGTCTAAAAAGTTATTCTCAGACAAAAAAAGAGTTCTTAAGAATTAGACAAAATGAAAAAGAAAGTAGGTATTTTTTTTATGGAAAGAACAGATCAGAAGGAGATTCCTTACATGCCTCTTGTAAGACCGTAAGGTTAAACTAAGTAAAACCTGAAAATTGGTAGAAGATAAGCAGTATTTGAAAACCATGCTGAATCTCTGTTCACTAAGAATTTAGATTTGCTGCCAAGGTCAGTAAGGAGGCACAAAGCAGTGTCTGAATTTTCTGACTTTTACTTAGATTACAGAGGCCCATCAGGACTCCAAAAGGAACTGGTGGTTAAAACCATGTGGTTGAATCCATAGTTCTGCAGAGTAAATTGCAGCAAATGATCAAAAATTTTTCAAATATTTTAGCTCTACCAGTTTTACTTAAACAAACCACTCTTTCTTCTCAAAACAAACAAACAAATAAAAAACAAGCCCTGCCACATACTGTGAGGCAGATGTCCAGTTGTTTCCCTTCTTACCTAGTGTC
Organism: Cephalopterus ornatus; assembly: GCA_013396775.1. NCBI lineage: Eukaryota > Metazoa > Chordata > Aves > Passeriformes > Cotingidae > Cephalopterus > Cephalopterus ornatus. The sequence continues at coordinate 280,285 of VZRE01010641.1, forward strand.
CTAACTTCTATCAGCCCTAAGCAGTAAGATTTCCAGACATAAACTATATTTCATGGCTTTATACCTTGCTATCATTTCCTGCAGATACCTGTACAGTGAAATAGTAAAATGTAAATGTAAAACATGAGCAAAACAGAATGCTACCATTCTATACTTTCTGAATAGGCATTAATAAATCTTCATGTAGCTAAACAATGCTAAGCACTCTTCTTCAGTATAATAAAATGCTAAGTAACAGCAGAAAATTACAGAATTTTACAGTGGTAAAAATTAAACAATTATGAAAAAGCAACAGATGCAGTTTGAGGACATACTGTTTGTTAAAATCGAAACTATTGAGATTAACTGCTTGTGTTTTGTCTTAAGATGTTATCTCAATGAATGAGTCTCTTACAATGTGTTTATTAAAGCATGTTATCAGAGTAAATTAGCTATGATACCTCTAGTAAGAAGCAGTAAGATCCTCTTACCTCCTACATACAGCGGAGAATCAAAATTCAGAGTGGATTGCTTGGACAAATTGGTAATTATCTTGGGGCTTCCTCCATCAATAGATAAAGATAGAATCTGATCCATAGCTAGCAGCTCCACAATGTGGAAATTGCCATCATTAATTGTTTCCACACTGCAAAATAAACATTAATATTAAATAGTTTATGATCTGATTAGAACAGTTTTTTACCTTCTTTCCTTGTAAGAGTTAATACAGTTTCAGAACAGAACTTCTCCAGAACTGTAGTCTCCTGAAAGCTAGATTTTAAGCAAAGACATGCACATATGCCTAAAAGCTAATACAATATAACACCCCTTCCTCGGCAACAAGTGATTACAGGGCTAGGACACCTTTTCTGTGAAGTCAGGCTGGGACAGTTGGGGTCATTCAACCTGGAGACGAGAAGGGTCTGGGGAGACCTTACAACAGCTTGTTAATACTCAAAGGGGGCTTATAGGAAAGATGGAGAGAGACTTTTTACCAAGGCCTGTAGTAACAGGCCAGGGGTAACTCTACGAGAGGGTAGATTTAGATCAGATAGAATCTATAAAGTAAAAGAAGTGACATAAAGAAAAAAAGAATAATATGAAGGTGGGTTAATATGAAACTCTGGGAAAGCTTGCCAGAGAATTTGTGGACTTGTTATTGGAAATGGTCAAGATCAGTTTGGATGGGGCTTTGTGCAACCTAATCTAGTGGAAGTTGTCCCTGTCCATGGCAAAGAAGGTAGAACTACATGGTTGTTAAAGGTCCCTTCCAACCTAAACCATTCTGTGATCCTAATTTTACTCCAAGATCATTTTGTATGTGTGCCTCTGTGTATCCTACATGTTGCAGAGTATGGGTTTACATATTTCCTAAGTACGAAGGCCTGAGTCGACTCCAGTGATACATAAATCTACTATTTCATGAAATATGGAATTCCATCTAACCTTAGTCCTGCCAGACAAAATCACGTCATTGGTCCAGACAGCTCCACTGACACTAACAGTAAAGTAATTTCTGTGTGTTTAGCATCTGGCTAGTATGGTAAATATGAATATTTTGTTAATTTCTTTTTCTTGCCTACATATACCATTTCCTTCTGCTTACTAACAAGCTATGAACTCATTAGTAGGAGAATACTCGAAGGGTGTCAAGCAGGAAATGTTTGTTTCAGTCATGGTGCTTACGCTGTATAAGGGCAAGCCTATTCATGTTATTAGGTGCAAGAAAAGGCTGCCTATGCTTATCAGCTGCAATATCTACACAGGAAGTGTTTAAGTGCAGGGTAACTACTCTGTGCTTAAACACAGTTTAAGTACATCCTAATTCTAGGACTGAATATATCATTGTACTTGCATAAATTGTATGCCCATTTTACACTGGAGAAGTCAGAGCTGAATATATGGCTGCATGGAAGGGATGACAATGAGCTGTAGTCCAGAGACCAGACATTACAACCATTCCCATGAGGGACTTTATTTGTTTCAGGTCACCATCAAATGAGTGAGCTTAAGCCTTTGAAAAAAGTTATTTAAATGAACCAATTGTACGATAGCCTGAGATGGACTGAACAGTCACACAGTCAGTTCGCTCTTCTTATTGAGAAAGCAGTATAGCTGAAAGGGATTAGCTTCCTAAACCTCAAGGCAAAAATCAAGCAAATTACCTTAAAACGTCCTTAGTGATGTTTTAATTAACTTAACTGCTTTTGTCCTGGAACAGATCAGAAGCACACGTGGTTGCTTACAGCTGCGACACATTAAATAGCTTCTTAGCCATTTATTACCTACTCTATGTGAACAGCCTCTGCTCAATATGGATGAAAGGTCTGCATGGTAGCCTGCATGCTTTACATAAACTCAGCTCTGTGTGAAAGTGCAAACATACAACAGAGCAGACACTGGCACAATAAACACTTTATGGGAGTTGGCAGAAGGGGGACTGCCAATTTCTTTGGGGGGAAGGTCAGGGTTCATAATTTCTAAAGACCCAAGTTTATTCAAGATATTAAGAGGTTTCTTTGCTGTGCTAAACCAATAATAAAGATACCATGATTAAATTATTTAACACGTTTCAATGAATCCAGGAAAAAAAAAGTGCTAAGAAATCAAAGTGCATATGACTTCTTGATTTCAGGAAGCAAGAAACCCTAATATAATGTTCTTGTTTCAAGGAAACTTGTTATTCTACAGCTTATCAACCTTTCACACAATAGTATTTTAAAGAATGAGAACAACACAGAAAATGCATTTTTATAGCAAGAGGTCATTCCAGGGATGTATAAAACATAATGTGTAAAGGGAATGTGTCTCTGATAAGAGTGATTATTAGAAGCTTCTGGTTTAAACTGTTTTACTGGTAAAAATTGACTGCAGAGAGTGGAGTCCTCCTAGGTAAAGGTGGTTTAAATTAAAAGGGGAAATAAACACAAGGCATATCTGTGCAGTATTTCCTGCCAATGCACTTACATTACTTCTAGCCCATTTCCCATTGGAGAAATGAGAGCTGAATGCATAGATCGTAATGAAAAGATGTAAGAAAAACTGATTTAAGGCTTCTGGTAACCTGTAGAATAGTAATGATTTGTGAAGAAATATTTCTATACTTCCAATAAATATATGATGAAAACTAGCTTGCAGAATGAAAAAGGTTTTTTTTTCTTTTGTGCAAAAATCATTTAACATTTAAAAATGACATTTTACAAATAACCACCTCCAATGAACTAATATTCTTTATTGGTCTTGGCAGTGCCATCATCTCATCTTGTTTCTCAGATTGACTATGAGTGCTTTAGGGATGATGGCTCTTTCTGTGGTCAGGTCCCATTGGTAGAGCAGTTCTCATTCACTTAACACAGCTAGACTGATGTTATTGTTGATTCTTCATATTTATCATGATTAAATCATCCCTTTGTAACTTTGCTTTGTTGTTACTGGAAGTACCTCTGTAGGCTTTACAGCTCCCATTTGACTTCTTTTCAACACACCAATTCTTGACTGCCATTTATATTATAAAACTTCTATTTGAATCTCTGTATTGGCTGGGGTTTTCCTAGTTTTGTTTTTGAGTTTTTTTGGTTTGTTTTTTTTTGGTGGATTTTTTGCCTCTGTTTCAGGCATCTCATCATTGCTCAATGGAGTACAACTTGCCTTATTCTTTTCCCTGTACTATGCATGAATCTTGACTTCCTTAATGAAATCTCTAAATCTCTTGATAAAAATCTCAGGTTTTTAATTTCCTTTTAGTCTTTCTCAGTGTAAGCAACTTTCCATCTTTGCAAATTATCTATCCTGTTACCAAACTATTCTTAACCATCATTGTTCCTAAGCATTATGATTTAAAATATGCTTTTGTCATCCTCATATCTCACTGATAAAACATAATACATTAACTTGTTTGCTTTTACGATTCATCACCTATTTGTACTGGATCTATCTGGGAAGGTAATATTCTTCATAATACTAAGTATTTTATCTAAACCCCTGATTTTTCTGACTTTTTCTTTTCTCTTCCCCTGTCCAAGTGGGGGTGGTAGAAGGGGAGGTGAGTGAGTGGCTATGTGGCACTTAGTTGCCTACCAGGATTAACCTATGACACTACTTCACAATATTATTTTAGTTATTTATAATTTTGGTAAACCTCAACTGTTTCTTCTAAAATTTTCCATAACCGAACGGTGCAGGAAACTTAATTTTAGTCTTCTAAACATACCCAATAGTTTCCTAAAGTAAAGGGAACATACTCCTACCTCTTATGGTTCTATGAACCCTGCTTTGCAGGTCATGACTTTTGGCAGGGGGTGGGCACCATGTCTATCCATTTGTCATCTTTCTGAAAATGCACTGAGGCAAGGTGTTAAGATCATGAAAACATGTAATTCTGCACAAACTGCAGGGCCAGATCCCCAAATTCTTGGTCCATGCTGTCTGTATTTCAGCACACAGATGATTAGCACCTTCTTTCCAGCTGTACTTCTGGACTGCAGCAGTACTTGCTGGATATGAGCCTGCCAACCCATTCAAAGAGCAGGAATTGCCTTAGCTACATCAAGGTTATACTGACAGAGAACGAAACTGGGTGGTTTTCATTCAGAAGCAGCAAAAACTAGGGTGACAGAGAAGGAAGAGAAAGAGGTAGGAGTGTACAAGAAATAGTTTGAATAATGCAAGCAAAAGTAATGGATGCTAGTGGATTGTGAGGAAAACAGTATTGGAAATTGAATTGAGGAGGCTGAGAAAGAAAAATAGAGAAGAGGGAAAGCAAATGAATAGGTTAATGTAGATTATGTCTGTGAGCAGTTTTTGAGCAGATGATCAGATCTAGTTGGCTTAGAAAAAAATAAAGGGAGGGAAGGGGGGAAAGAAACCAAAGGGAGCGACTGAAGGAAAGACTGGAAACATGCCAGGAGAGAGCTTTAACAGGTAACAAAGGTACAGAAAGACAATATGCAATGAATGGATGAAAAGAAGGTGAAGACCTTAAAAAGGGCAGGAAATATCATAAAGAATCTAGGAAGGTAGAACTAGAATGATGGTAAGAACAGGAAATGATGAAAGGATTAGAGTATAATGTGTAAAAGACCCTATGCTACTGCATACGCCTTTCTAGAACCTGAAATAGAAATGAAATAATATGTAATTTGTACAGGGATCACTAGATGCACAAAACATATACAAATGCAGAAAGGTATATATGGCTTCCAACACAGAATCATGAAAATATAGAATTGTTTAGGTTGGAAAAGACCTCCAAGATCATGAATTTCAACCATTAAGCCAGCACTGCCAAGTCCACCACCAAACCATGTCACTAAACACCACATCTACACTTTAAATACCTCCAGGAATGGTGACTCCACCACTTTTCTGGGCAGACTGTTCCAATGCTTGACAACCCTTTCTGCGAATAAATTTTTCCCAATATCCAATCTAAACCTCTCCTGGAGCAACACTTGGCGGTTGTCCTAGTGCTTGTTACCAGGAGAAGAGACTGACCCACACCTGGCTATAACCTCCTTTTAGATTGTTGTAAAGAGAGATATGGTATCCCCTCAGCCTTCCCTTAAGGGCACAAGCCTGATTACAGTTGGACCATTACTTGGAAGTTTCCAAATATCTTAGAAGTTCAGCATCACACTTATTCGAAACAAAATGGAGGTTAATAACAACAACGATATTACTTCAAGTGTGTATCTGCTTCACTAAACAACTGTGTCACACCGTAACACCTCAATACATTTACAATCCCTTTCTTCACTGCACCTGCATTCTTCATTTGTCAGATTATTCAAAGGAGATGATGAACTATGTAGGGGAGATGCTTCTAATTGTTTTGTAACAATAACCTCATTGGGACTGTTTGTTAATTGGTTACTTTGTTATTAATCCCCATATTTATAGTGTTTAGTTTACCTGTGTGAGTAATGTTTTCTAATCTTTCTCTAGAAAACTAAAATGGACAAGTGTGAATGACCAGTATTTACTATATTCCAGTAATGCCAGAGAAAGCATTAAATTTATGAGAAGGTAATATATGTTCTGAATAGTAAGAAATATTTCCAATAGATTAAACAAATGAGAGCCAAAACTACATATGACTCTGATTCCTATTGCTTCTTATTCTCAGATAGATGTGCCTATCAAAAAAAAATAAAGCAACAAAAATAATTAAAACCTTGAAAAAACACTCTAAACTTCTTCTTTAGCCCTATGCCAGACAGAAAAGAAGTATTATTCTGAATTGTAGTCATTCGAAAAAGTGAATATTTGATGTAATTTTAAATCTGTGTTTGGTACTTCAATCTCTTGTAAAGTCAAATCCAATTTTTAATATATGAAAATTTATACAATTAATATACATATACTATTTCCACATGTTAAACCATTTCATGGAATTATAAGGAGACCTTATGAAATACATATCACATCAAAAAATAAAAGCAACCTTAAGATGCTTATTGCAGAAGGCTATGTTTTTTCTAAACAACTTTATGTTGTATTTTATAGCCATGACTTTTTTTTTTCTGGGGAATGCTTTTAGTAATCTATTAAAACCACAGTTCCCCTAGTGTTATTACCTAACAAAGTTTAGCATTGTTTCCCTGCTATTATAAACTTGAGCTTTTGATTTTATATTGCCATATGAGTGCAATAATTTCTAAAAATCATTTATTTTCAGTGAAATGTCTGTAATAGAATGCAGAACAGTGTCAACTGTTGCAAACGCTAGAAAGTAATTATACACTAGATATGATTTTACAACCCTAAAGGTGTAAATGCAGCAAAACCAAGATTTGTGGAAAACTGATTTAACACTTCCCCTTTACTTCTGAAAGTATTTTTAGCAACAAAAGGGCAGTCAATGCCAAGAAGTGATGCCTGTTGTCTTTTTCCTCACTCTTGCAATGTGTGTCTGCAAATTCTTGTGAAGTTATATAATAAATCCCCATAAATTCAGGTGGTATTTTTTAAGAGAGCCAGAGAAATTTGACTTAAAAATACCCTGAAAAATCTAGTTTCAGAAGCAGCTGTAGATTCTGTCTCTTAATGACTTTGGAAGCAAAACCCATTTTTTTTTCAAGGGTTTTTATAGAATCAAGTTTTTAGTTTTCTCTTCACTTGCGTCATTATAGGACTGCCTAACACAGAAAAGAAGCCTCCATTTAATTTCTGCTTATGCAGTACAGTTCTTCATTTTACCTGGTACACTAGAAAATTATTTGTCAGTTACACATGGAAAAAATTCCACTTCTACATGTGAGCTTGACACAAATGTATAAATATTCTTCTGGAAGCTAACTCTTCTTAGTTTTAATGCATCAAATAATATATTATCATTCTCACATATCTGCATTAGAGTTATTTTGCCAAGGCAAATCACCTTTTGACAAGAGGTTTTGAGCGTCTAACAATACATTCATTTGCCTATGTTTCTTTTAAACATCTATTAAAAAATGTGACTTTGACAAAATGTGACTTTGACATAAGGAATTAATACAGCTTTTGTTTCAGTTAGAAATTTCTTTCATCCAGGTTCACCTGTAAATAGCAGAGGCTGGATATGATCCTGTGTCATAACTGACCCTCACTCTACCCCGGTACAGCTCGACTGCTATATGATCTTTATCGCCTTTGTAGAGCAGGATCCCACTGTCTTCATCTGTGGCAATCTAGTTAAAAGAAAGAAACATTTAGAAAGAACTAAAAAAATAAATATTAAATTGAAATGCGGCATTAAGAGAATCTCTAAATTTACTGCCATAGTATATTACTTCATTATAAAATTCTTTCTTGAAGGACAACCTGACAGAATTCTTTCTCTTCTTTTTAAAAAGCCCATCTACTTCACTATGAATATAAAATTATTGCATTGAGTCTTGCAGATTTTTAGCTAAAACTGTGAAAAGCTCTTTAAGCAAGGCATTGACTGCTTTGGGTAGTTTTCTACCTCATGAAGAGTCATTTACTCTCTTTTCCAGAAAAGAGAATCTACGACACAAGCAAACTTACCTGTAGAGTAATATTGGTTTGGGGGCGTATCTTAGCTGAAGGGATTTGCAGATAGGATTCTTTGTTGATGAAGTTTATACTAATCAGCTTCTCACATTTCTCACCCTGGTAGCCTGATAAACACTGACAGATTGGTTCACTTTCTTTTATGATACACTGGGCTCCATTTTGACACTCATAATTATCACAAGGGCTGGTGCGAGGTAGAACCATTGGTGGTGAAAACTCACAAAACAAGCCACTAAATGAAAACAGAAAAAAACCCAAAATCAGTATTTCCAAGAAAAATCCCAACTTTGGCAGAAGACATACATGTTTCTACCATCTTCAGATCCTTCTCACCTGTATCCTTCTGGGCAAATACATGTATACCCATTAACTGCATCAGTACACTGAGCTCCATTTTTACATTTGTTGTCCTGGCAGTCATCAAAGTCAATATCACAGTGCTCACCTACATATCCTGGTGTGCAATCACATCTGTAAAACAGGAAATCAAACTGGATAGCACAGTGCCTTTTAACGGTACACTATGCCTATGACAAAATTAAGGTACAACTGAATTTTTTAAAGCTCAAGAAATAAAAAGGCATTACTGTGACTTTCCGTGTAAAGACTATGTAGCTTAATCACATTAGTATATGGCAAATCTACATATGTAATGAACAGAGGTTTGCTAGTTAAGCATATTTACACATCTGCCATTATATTGGAGAATTGTGGTTTAAATCTAGAGAGCCCTCATGAATAATTTTGACAGTATTTATGAGCAATGCAGAACGTTATAGGATGTTGTACGTGGCTGCAAACACTGAAGATAATCAATATGCTTAGTCAGTGAAACTGAGACAAATAATCCAAGGCTTGCATTGTACCGATGGCTATTTTCTTTGTCAACTGAACAGCTCTGAATGGGCCAATGGTCCATTTATAGGGTTTGGAGGTTATGCATAATTTTCTTTCCCTTGAAGTTCCAGACTACAAATAGCACCATGGTTAGTGAACTAAAAGAAGTCTCAAAACACATCATCTTCCCTCCCTGAACCCCCACCGAACTAGAAGCAGCATATCCTCAAGACCATATGTAATGGTTTTTGTTTGTTGGTTTGGTTTTGTTTTTGTTTTTTTTTCCCAAGTGCAACTGTCATTGCTAATGCTAGTGGCATTTCTTCAGGGAGTTCTCATATATAGTGGACCGAGTGAATGCCCCCAACTCTGTGAAAAATAAATGGAAAATATTACAAATCTATGCATCCACACGATTTTTTTTTTTCCCCAAAATTAAGGTGTTTTTAACTGATTTCATTAGATCTTGTGATTACCTCCTTGGTGTTCTTTCTGTGAGTATCTAAAACTTGCAAGAGTAATTTTAAATAGTTGTGTAACTTTAAATTTTATACTTCAAAAAATATGTCTCAATATTTTTATTCAACAACATAAATGAATAAGAAAAGCGAAAAAAGAATATAAAACATGCGATTAAAAAGCTGACAGATACATTCATGAAGTTTACTGCATGTACTATTTTCTGATGAAAAATCTCATAAAGGAAAAGGAAAGATTAATGAACTAGGAGTAAAGTATTAGATGCTTAACTAGGTTTACTGAAGTGACATGAAGAAAATAATCACATAGAAATCCAACAAGTTTTCTTTTTTCCAGTTGAAAACTATCAACTTCATTTCATGTTCAATTGAATATTTAATATATTTTATATTTTTTTGCATATATATTAAATAAAATGTAATTTTCTAAGTAGTAGGAATGATAATAATCTGATTTTAGCACAAAAGCATGCTGTGCATAAAACAGGTACTTGTGAGAACAATTGAAAGCTGTAGGTTTCCTGTGTTTATTAACCTAAAGCCTATTACAACAACTTCAACTTGTGAATACTAATTAATTCTGATAAGGATATGGTGTAATGAAAGATTAGCTTTCCTGGAAAGGGACTTCTTTAGTTTATACCTTCCAGTGTGCCTTCCTAATAATCTCTTTCACAATTACTTCTCTAAAAGCAGTATAATTATTCCACTTCAATTAAATGGAATTATTTTCCTACTGCCCAAGCTCCTAAAAGGACCATCTTATAGAGTATCCTATTTAAAATCTTATTGGAATCAAAACTGTTAAGGATCAGTGAAATTCAGTAAAACATACTTAAGATAATAATATAGTTCCTATATGAAAATAATGGCCTGTTCTGCCATAATGCTTAACAATAACCAAAATTAGTACTTTGAGAGCAGAATTTGCTTCCACTAAAACATAAGGAAAGGAAACTAAGCAGGATAGAAAAATATAAATTTTGATTCAGTTAGACTCTAATAATATTTCAGACTTACTTGTATCCTTTGGGTGTCAAGATACACTTTGAATCATGCTGGCAAGGATTCAGGTTTTGAGCACAGAAATCTAGTTTCTCCTCACACAGTTCACCTGAAATATAACATATGTTGTCAATTCACTGTCAAACATTGCAGTGACCTAAAAATAGCAGTTTCTATTTTAAAAGAAATGGCTACAACTTCTTTTGCAAACATTGAAATATGCATACTTCCTGATAAAGTAATAAATACCTTTATAAGAAATACAAATAAATAAATAGTATCACAGATATAATAACAATAAATAACAATAATATATCTGATAACTCATTTATAAAACAATACAATTTCAATAGCAATCATCTATCCATGAATACAAATGATAATTTTGTCTAAAAATATTTTTTATTTACAATATTTATCTAGCTCTGCTGTATAGTACAACAGTAGTGATTCTTGCTAGAACAAAAAATCCATCAATATGCTTTTCTCTTACTTATTTCAAAGCACATTACACACAGAAATACCCAGACTTGCACTATCACTATAAGTAACCTATTACCTGAAAAAAAACTGTTAATATCACTGCATGTCAATACAATTCCAATTATCCCAAAATGAAAACTTGTTTTCTACTTTTCCTTAAATATGACTCTCCATTTTTTGCATTTGTTAATGTACCATAATTATCTATAATCTGTTCTGTGAAAAGAAAAGAAAAAATATCTATGTCAAATGTCTACCCTTTCCTGCTGATAAGAAGCGGAGGCTCTAATTTTCAACATGGGCTGTATAATCGATAAAATATTTTAATATGGTTAAAAATTATTTTATTTGCTACTTTATGACAAGGAAATACTTACAAGTTGGTAAACAGATCAACAATGTCTTGTTCCCTGACTAACTAATCAGATGATACATGGATAATGCACTTGAACAGTTTATCACTGGTTTGTAAGATAGATATACTTTTTTCAGCATCCATATGAAGAATATATGCATAATAAACAGGTATAAACACTGTGACTGCTGAATTCAGAGATTGAGAGGTTCACCAGACTCTAAAACTATGGAAGAAGTAGGGTTGTCCCTTGTCCTTTTCTCCAGTAATAAAACATGAGCTAGCTAGCAAAGAGAACCGTAAGTCATAATGAGAAAGAAAAGAGCAGAAGAAAGCAGTGGATGAGCAGATACTCTCACTGCCCAAAGTGAACTTTCCTTCGAAGAGGCACAATATTTGGTATCCCTCAGTTTTACTGATCTGAGCACCAGTGGCTTGCTGAACAAATAAATAAAAACTTAAAAAGAGTCGAGGAACAGTCTATATTAAAGCAAGGATAGAGAAAAAGACAAAACTGAACCAGGAGAAAAGACAGTTATTCTGGAAAAAATCACATTTGAAACATGTATGCTAAGTGTGATAAGGCGTGGGACCTCTACAGCTCCAAAAATGAGAGGGCAAGCCAAAAAGCAGCTAGACAAGTACTTTGCAACCATCAAAAAGATGCAGACTGCTTCTACACAAAGATTTAAAAGTAAAAAAAAATAAATTAATAGCACATTCCCAACATGCAAGTAGTGCATTTTCTCTACAAACCAAATAAAAATTTGAGTTAACACAAGAAAATGGCCTTCAAGCACAGGCCACTTAACAGCCTCAGGAAAACTGTCAGTAACAATGTGACTTAGTCAATATATGTAGGAAACTGAATACAGATCAAACGCAGGACATGAGAATGACTAATACAAAGGATTACAGTTCTATCCTCAAAGCCTTTTCAAGCTCTCAATAGAATTATTAGTCTGGAAATGTGCAACTGTTATGACTAGGTCAGTGCACAAAGAATCCTGAAATACCAGGGATTCTTTGCATCCCATCATATATCAAACAAAACCCAGATCCCTTTCTCTTTTCAAAGGGTTTTGTTCAAACAAATACATACATAAGAGGTAGTAATTCTTCACCTAGCATTTAGTCAATCTGCAGATCTTGTAATAGCTAAAATCTGTTTAAAGGCCAGCTGTGCTTAAGAGTGAGATGTAAACATGGGAACAGAGAATTCAGATTTTAAGGATCATGGGAGTAGAATAAGCAAAAATTACTGTTCTTTTAACCTGGTTTGTGCACATTCCTATGGTTTAGAAATGTATATATATGTGTTTATATATGCATATATATATGCACCTAGACAAATATCTTATTACGGCATATATTCTATCTTAAATTACATGCAGAACTGAAAAATATATGACATCCCAATTACAAATAATAAAAATATGGCTGCACAGTACTTACAAGACTTGGACAAAAACACCTCTAAGCATTCCCAAGATTATTAAATCTAACAGAATATCAGAGAATATCTGAAAGAGACACAGTGAGTCTGTCTTCCAAGCAGGGCTGGAGGCTTGCTGTCTCTTATACATTCACAGTTAAAGTTCAGTGAGAAAAACCCCAAAGTACCTAGAAAAAGAGTATTGAGGACTGGCATAATAGGGGCAAGCATTCTCACCATTGCTATCAACTTTATTGAACTGATTTTGCTAGAGGATATTAATTGGGCCATGAGTTAGATTATCATTGCACAGATTTCTGATATTTCTTCCATGGCAAACAGATTTATTAGGTAGTGTCTAAGCCTCTCTGTTTTTGTAAATCCTCCCCCAGGGTACTCACAAAATACAGGATTTCTTAATTAGAGTACCCTCCAACCCATCATAGGTTGATGGCCCTAATATCTTCAGAACTACACTGAAAGCTGAATGATCTCATGTGGGGTGCCCAGGGGCACCTGTAAAGTCTCAATTTCCCACTCAGAACTGTAAGTCCTACATAAGGATTAGAAATTTAACTTTTAAACAGGTTTAGAGTTTTGAAAAATGTCCACTTCAAATCCTAAGATCAGGCATACTGCAAACAGTTTGCAAACATCATCAGGTATTTTTGTCATTGTGGTCAGACTTTGAAGTGAGTACTCTGTAGAAAAGCACAAAAAAGCGGGACTTATTGTGCCATGACAGCATAAAAAGAAGAAAACTTTCCCCTTGCATTTGCAAATTGTATGCACTGTGAAATAAGTCAGAATCATATCACTGGCGTTTCAGTTAGACAGTCTGTTAGGAAATAGGAACCAAGGAAAGAGTATGGTAAGCATCATGGCCATGTAATGTAGCAAAAGAGTCATGCAAAACCTGCTATGAACACAAAAGTTAACTTTACTTAAAGTACAAACTTCAATTATAAAAAAAGAGTAGCATTCATGGCAGGCTTGTACACAGGATCAGTTTAAAAAAAAAACAAACCCAAAAAATTAAGGATGGAATCCAAATATGTACATCAGATACACCACTTATGAATGAAGATATAAATACCAGAAGAACAAACCAAAATAACTGGAGTGCTGCTAATAGATAATATTAATAAATGGTAATATTAAAAATTGCTAACAGATCTGTATTCTGAATGGAGCATTCCCATGACCAAAATAAAACTATTTCTGAAAAAGTTAATTAAAAAGGTAAATAAAATATGTGACATAGAATCTGAACCACTGAAGAACAGAGTTTCCTGGTAAGGAAATATCTCCACATCACTGAAAAAATGATGTGTTATTCAGAATTTAACTGAGACAAGGTGAAAGGGAGAACTTAATTTTGTTGAAACTAAAGGATACTGATGAAAGGGAAACATTCATTGAAGGAAATATCAGATTTACTAAGTTAGGCTCCTTGACTCGAAGGAAATCTTAGAGAGTTCCCTGATTTGGGAAACATAATACAATGTTTAAAGAACATCCTTTAAAGTAATCAAAAAAGATTGTGAAACAAATGTCTCAATTCAAGGAATCTTGACACCAATGTGTTAGGACAATCTTTTATTCATCTAATAATATTGTAACTGAGGCTTCTGTAAAAGCTTGGCTAAGTAATTAAGTTTCTGAAAGATGGGAACATTTCTGTATGTAGGAAAATAAGCAACAGACTAGTTTGTTTAAAAATAAGCAGTGGATGAAGTGTCAAAAATCCTGTGAAAGGCTTCCAAAGCTTAATTAGAACCAGCAATAACTCTTTTCATAAAACATCTTGCTTAGTTAATCTAGGGAGTCTGGAGTCTGGTATGGAGTAGCATTGAAACCAGTGGAACTCTGTGTGGTTGACACAGTCCAAATGAACACAGTCCTCCAAGCTCATGACAAATATTTACTGAGATTTTGCAGCTAGATATGGCTTATGATGCAGACTTACAGCCAGATGGCAATATTAAATACTGATGATGAATTCATCATGTATGTATGCAGTCCTTGATTAGCTAGGTCAATTTGTGTTTCCTCTGTGTGTATTAATTCACTCTCATGACTTGACAAGATTATAAATCACAAAAAAATCTCTAATCATAGAATATCAGGTTGAAAGGGACCTCCAGAATCATCTCTTGGCAAAAGCACAGTCCAGACAAGATGGCCCAGCACCCTGCCCAGCTCAATCTTACAACTATCTAATGCTGGAGAATCCACCACCTCCCTGGGGAGATTATTCCAATGCCTGTGTTCTCATTGTGAAAAATTTCCCTCTTGTGTCTAACTGGAATCTCCCCAAGAGTAAATTGTACCCATTACCTCTCCCCTTTTCCACGTGACTCCTGGTAAAAAAGGGAGTCTCCATCTTCCTTGTTGCCCTTTAAATACTGGAACAGGGTGATAGGGTCTCCCCAAGCCTTTTTTAAGGCTGAACAGACCCTTAACTTTAGATTTTCCAAAATACAGACATGTAGTACAATAAATAATGAGTAACAAGGCGATGAGGTGATAAAGGATTTACATTTCTGAATCAAGAGGAGAGTTCAAACAAAAATGGACATGGGCTTCCGAATATAATAGCATATTTAATTAGAGGCAAGTTTACGAAGAAACAAGTTTAAAACCACCCTTAAATCATTAGCAAAGGTAAGCATGGCATTAGAACAAAAACTAGAGACAGAATGCAAAAGGAACAACGGTCAGATTTAATTATCAAAAATCAGGTTTTGCCTAGAAGACTTATTCACTGTTCCAAAGTCAAAATAACAAATATCTTTCACAGATTTACTGGTGTAATTGCCAGAATAGAAGGATTTCATATGTGCACTTCTACATCCATTCCAGCTTCTGAGCTTGATTGTGATATACAGTGAGTCATCTTCTGTAGTGTTTATGTTTTATCAATTAGGTATTACTGTCTGACTCTTTGACTGGAAGACTCTGTTTAATTACTTCTGACTCAAATAGCCAATAAAGCACAGAAGTGGTTGGGAAATGTCAGTGTCATTTAACAAACTATATACAGAAAATTTCTGCAATTTTATGAAGTCTTGAGTTTGATGTACACTATACAACATAAATTATTTAAGGTCTTGAGCTCATTATTCAGAAAAGACAAATAAAAATATCTACTATATGAGAGACAAAGTTGCTTAAAATTAACAAAAGTTTATAGTCTAAGTAGGATGTGGTTTATAACCATAAAACTGAATATTTTTTTTAAATTTAATTTTAGAGTCAAATTGCTGGAGTGTTCCTATCTCTCACCATTGTATAAGTTTTACAGCTATCCCTCATGCTTGTGGATCTCAGTGTAAGATGGGGCTTATTTAGCTTAATATTTTTAGTTGTTTTACATAGGCTGTTTGGTAACAACAAAGAAATAGCAACTTCTAGGCAGGTAAGCTTCAAGATAAGTAAACAAGGATGGATCATAGACTAGAATGAGCAGTGATCAAACTAGTAGCAGGATATCATGTATATTTCCCCTTTACGAAAAGGCAGTAAATTTACTTTAAAACTTGAGCTTTTAATATAAAATAGTCATTTGAAGTATTTTAAGATACATGAAATAGAAAGTTTTACAAGTGATGAAAAGCAAGAATAGCAATATAATATTCCTTTATTCTATGAAGATGTAATGTGTAGTTCTTACAAGAATAAGGATTATGATCCTAATTTGATGAAGTAACTAAAATTTTTATCATTTGACATGACATGATTTGATTTTGATTACTTGAATGCTTAAATTTTAGGAAGGTACTTATTTGACTACCAAGTGAATTGAAAGTAGTAATGTAACTCCTTTATTTCAGTGGCAAGAGGGCTGTGTCTAAGGCTCGCCTGAACTGAGATAATGACTTAAAATCATCCTTTATTTTCCTATTACCATCACAAGACTGGCATGATAAAACTGACTGATCCTCCAAGCACCTCACAGACCATCAATGAGTTTCATGTTCAGCTGGCAAGCTAATAAAAGTATGTATTACATACATCTGCTTAATTTTGGAGCTGAACTTAGTTCACATCCCCTGGGTGTTTGATAATTTGTTTGTGAGGATTTTGTTCTTTCTATAATCAGTAATTTTAATATAATTCACACTTGTGTAATACACAAGAAAAATAGGAGGCTACTATTGCTGTCCAGATAATAATAAAATGCAAATACAGCAATATGTCTAAAGGGAATGCAGCTTTAAGCATGGAAAGCTTGTGGATGGAATAACTTCCTGGAAATGTCTTGTACTCTGCATCAGTTACAGAGAAAATTTAGGCTCTGAGTTTAAGTTGCAAGAACTATTCATCGGATGTCTAAATTAATCAATATAGATGGTATAATTGCAGCCATGCTCAACATGTTGTTTCATGGATAATGAACATATTTTTAATAGTAGTGAAGTATTATATTGCTTTCTAGACTGAAAAATATATTTATAAAATTAAATTAATGGCAAATAAACTAAGAAATTATTCATTTGCTTTTAAAACTAAATATGCAACTTCATAAATATGTTTTCATTGATTATGTTAGCTCTCAGATTGTTTAAATGATGAGATTGCACAGAAAATGGCCTGAAGTTGTGTCAGGGGAGGTTTAGGTTGGATATTAGAAAAAGGTTTTTCACCCAGAGGGTAGCTGGGCACTGGAACTGGCTCCCCAGGGAAGTGCCAAGCACCTGACAGAGCTCAAGAAGCATTTGGATGATACCCTCAGGCACATGGTGTGACTCTTGGGGATGGTCCTGTGCAGGGTTAAGAGTTGGACTCAATGATCCTTGTGGGTCCCTTCCAACTCAACATATTCTATGATTCTGTGTGATCTCTGTTAGTGTGATAGGTGCTAGGGAGAAACTTTAAAAAAAAAAATCAAAAATCAGAAACACTCAAAGTTAGTGGAATAAATCTCTCCAGATTACTTTTCTTCTACCATAGCCTCAGATTAATAAGTTAATTTCATTTTCTTTAGATATTTACAGCAAAAAAAGGCCACAGAAATGATAAGCAAGAAGATCGACATTTTATATTCCAGAATACTTTCTAGTACCAAAATCTAACGAAACAATTAAAGTGAAACAGCACTATATAACAGAGAATACATTAGTATGGAACCAAGGGATGTCTTTAAGGTGAGGAAAATAAGTATTTCAGAAGGTCACAAGGTAAACATTTTTGTTAGTCCTATCAGTGGCTGCACAAATTTTTAATACATCTGAAAAAAGACAATGAATGTAGTTTTAAAGTACTCCTGCACAGTAATCTGCATCTTCAACAACATTCTTCTGACATGTATTCACAGCAAGAGCCAAGTGCCTAATTTTAGGATTTGCAGTGAGCTTTCTAAATTATGTCTATATACAATTTATTTGATCATTGGTAAGAACTGAAATCCATGCACCTTTAAGGAAAGGAAAGTGAGAAACCAAAGTAAGTGAAAATAGGCTTAAAAGACAACTGACCTTTTTCCACTTCATTCAGATTAGCAGCTTGCAGTGACAAAGACAGAAGAGACAAGAGACTTTTTACATTGTAATACAACAGCATAGCACATTAAGCTAATGCACAACTATAGCAGCAGAGAGGTTGATATAGCAAAATGAAGCAAGCTTTAAACTCTTACCTACAGCAGAGCAAAACAAATGGAAAGGTAAGAAGTACATGCCACCAGTGGCATAAGAAAGGCTTTACTTCTGGATCAGTTAGATCTGTGATCTAATGACTGATGGCAATGAGCAAGAGAAATGATCATCTATAACCTATAGAATGCACACAAAATGGCCTGAAGTTTATAGACTGAGGTTAAAATAAAGGAGATGGTAATGTTAAGAGAATAGCGAGATTAAAGAGTGCAGGACATAGTGAGGTATTTTAAATCTTTTTTTTTCCTCAAGGTTTGATCAGACATGAGAGCGCCTGTTGATTCCATTTGCTTACTGTTGTTTCACAATTACAGTCTGTGATCTTGAGAAAGCTCATAGCATAGTGCAAATACCACTTCTTGTCTTTCCACCTACAACTGTGGTAGCAGCTGTAAAACTTAACGGAGGCAGGGAAAAATGGACTCCTGATTCTCAAGCAACAACATAAGCTTTTTAAATTGCTCTTATAAAAATCAACACTGCATAGTTGAGAAGTGTTGATTTTCAAGAGATTGTTAGAAAAGTAAAAAAGAGACTGTTAGGTTTTACACTGCAACATTGACTGCCCTCCATGTGAAAATAAAACTTTATAAAAGAATGATTCACATTTCATACCAGCAGGTTTAAGCTTATTTCTCCCTTATACTGTGCTGCTGAAATGTAAAGCATATTTGCAGATAACTGTTCACCCAGAAAAATATTCTGGGCTGGTGCACTTCCATATTGAGTACAATATATGCTGTGACATCTTCAACACAGACAATTCGAAGTATTGTCAACAGAATTAAAAGAGAGCGGGACAAACCCACAGTGGTATTTTCAAAGTATATATACTGAGCCAGTCTCCAGCAACTTACAGCTCAGGGACTTTCTAAGCTAGAGATAAGTATTTTTGAATTTAAAAATATTTTATAGACTGAATATGTAGCCTGTTTTCCTGATTGTTAACCTACTTTTGCCCAGCTAGTCCATGAATTCATTTAGGGAAAAATACCTTTCAAAAGAAACCCACATTAGAAATATGCATATCTGATTTAACCTGTTAGAACAGATACCAAAATCCAAATGTTTACAAGGTTCCTCATGAAAATCACTCTACACATACTTGACAGAGATTCTGTTATTTATCTTTCAATGCAGGCTATAAGCCAGAAAAAAAAAGTTCTATAAATAATTTGGTACCTGATACACACTTGAGGCAACTGCATGATTACCTTACATTCTGAACACCACCCTTTCTAGATCCTAATGTGGTCAGACTAATTCTTAACTTTGAAGGTTATTTATTATGCAAGATAAAGGATGATAGATGTGAGGACTCCTTGACTAGCTCAATGCTTTACATTTTCTCCTTACAACTAATCCCTAAAATCACTTAGGATCTCACACATTGTGTCCTGTTCTCAGATGCTTTGTAAGATAGACAGTATATTGTATAATTATGTACTGTATTCTATACAAAGGAAAACTTGAACTTTTGCTACATTTTTTGCCCAAAATATCTATAAAATGAGTTAAGCCTCTAGTGACGTATTTTTTAAAAACACGTCTTTTTTATTTTGGTGAAGTGTGGAAAAAAAAATCTGGTGAGATAGTATAAACTCCCAACAGTTTTTAACAAACAGAAAGGCTAAACTTAATAATTACAAGTAGATTGTTTTGATCTAATTTAGAGCTGGTGAGAAGATTCTCACCTACTCATGTTTCCTATTAACTTCAGTAGCGATTATGAGTAGGCATTGTATCTGTAAAAGCAAATTTCTTTTTCTGAAAGAAGTACAGTTAGCAAACAAAAATACTTGCCATGTAAACTCACAGTATTATTCTGGTAGAATTATGCACAGTTATGAGGCAAATTTAGAATTACACTTTCTTGTATTTTGACTAAAGAAGCACAACTGCAATATAAACATAAAAAATGTTATCAATGTTTATGTCCTTTTTGCCCTAATGTATAGAGAATGTATAGAGAAATGTTTGAATTTTTGTTTCAATTCTAAATTTAAATTTTATATTTAATTTACAATACTCCAAAAATGCAACAGGCACACTTAATCAAAGTATTAGGCTAGCACAGGTAAACAATCCTTTGTATCCACTCCATGAATATTTGATAAAAAGGAGTCTTTCCCATGGCATATTGTTAATACAGCAAGCTACTGACTCTAGCAGTTAAGGGCACTCAGAGCAAGGTTGAAAATGAAGAAATGAATGACACAGGTAAAAACACCTGCAAAACTGCAGAGGAAGAATGCACTTGCAAAGGAACTATATTCTATCTACTAGATAGATGAAGCCTCTCAGCATGAAGCCACTGAACAGGAATTCTGGACTGATGTGACTTTGCTTTGCATTCTTCCAGCCTACACAAAAGAATGTCAGATCCCATTTTTAAAGGAGATAGTAATTGATCCCAGGGGAGTGAAGCTTAACTCACATATGTCTGAAATATTAGTAATAGGAGAAATAGCAAACTCTTGTCTCTACTTACTGATGTTGCTACCTGTTATTTCTTTCCAAGGCTTGAATTGTCAATTCTACCAAACATTTATGGATGAATACGTATAATAGATTATGAAGTTGTATTTCTTATATTTGTGTTTTATCATATTCACTCACTATGCATTCCTGAGATTTAAATACTGACTTTAAATATGAATACCCTAAAACATTGGAGCAATCCAATAGGTTGTAGAACTAATGATAGAAGCACTTTTGGTGAGAAAACAGTGAGCTGCGTTTTGAAAAAATGAAATTAATTCAGGGGTTCACCTCTCCTCACAGTTTTCCAGAGCTCAAATTTGATTGATTGATTAAAGCAAATATATAGGATGACTGCGTAGAGTTAATTCCCAAGTTATGGTGGACCTTACATTTCTTTTTTATGCATTTCAAATCAGTTTTTGTGAATTTATGCTCTATGTTCTCCTAGAAGTCAGCTAGTTGAAAGGAAATAGATCTGTCTAGTTAGAAAAACTATAAAACATATCAATGCAAACAATAGATCCTACTTGCTCTGTGCTGCTCTTCTAACTATCCTCCATTGCTGCAGAGACAATGACAGCAAGCCAGAGATCCTCTGTCTCAAAGAGAAGGGAATACTTTGGCTTTGCTGCCAAGAAAGAAATAATTAGACACTTGTCTTTGTTTTCTGTGCAGGAAGCATCACACTCTGTATTAATATTTCTAACAGGGGGCAGGAAAGCATCCAGGAGTGCCAAATATCTGTTAGTAAAATGAGGTTTACAGGATAAAGCAGAATATTTTTTAGATTTCTACAGCTACAGAGGTCCTTCACTGGGGTGTCTAGGCAAACAGTAGGGAGAGGCACATTTTGAATGACCTTTTAAATATAAAAATGCCTTGATTTCAAAACTAGCAAAGGCATTAATGAGTGGGCATTAAGTCTACTTTTGACTACAAACCATATATGAGAAAAATATGGAGGGAAACTTGGCCTTAAGTCAGTTGTAGAGTAACTAATAATTCACCTGCAAAGTGGAAAATATTACTGATCTGCTAGGAATTCTTGAATTGCCTGTGCTTTCTCTTATACTCCTACCTGTATATTCAGGTGGACAAAGGCAAGTATAGTTGTTAATTCCATCCACACAAGTAGAATTATTTTCACAGTCATTGTCTTCACAGTCATCAACATTTACTTCACAGTTTTCACCTTCGAATCCATCTGCACAAGTGCACCTGTAATACAGGAAACAGAATAACCACATGCACATTGTAGCTGGGGAGTCTGGACAAGGAACTCTGTAATTAATAGGTACAATAATTTATAATCACTATTCCATAACAGAACACAATTTCTATAATGTAAAAAGCCCCCACATAACAAATGTTACTAAAATATTTTTCATATTTTAAATTGCAGAAAAAAGGCTTCTAAAGTTGTACCTTAATCTTTAGTATAAGGAACATTCATGGAACATTCCTTTTGAAAAGCGTCTTACCTTTACATTATAAGATTATATTTCTTATAGAAAATGATCCTTTTGGTTTTTTAGTTAAACACATGGAAAACACTGAAATCAGGGATTAGTATGTAATAGTAGTATTCCACTTTTGTTCAGTTAAATGCACCAATATAAAGCTCTCTTTAATGTTCAATGCACAATACATGCATTCATATAAAAAACAAAGCCTGTATAAAGTCTGTGAAGCAGTAATTTATTTTTTGCTTTTAAACACATTTATGCAAAACAAGTACATCAAAATAAATAGTAAATGTAAAAGTCACTCAAACATGACTACACATACATTTTCTGGTAATTTGCACTATCTATAATTTCTGCAGCTTTCATTATGAGATTGCTTTGATTTTCAAAATATGTTGTGTTTAAACAAATAAATGAAAAAGGTAAAATTCTGAAGCATGACTACATCAATTTAAATCCTTGAGGCATAATATTAAGATGTATACACTTATTTTTTAATAGAAAACTGTTCAATCTTTGGGCACAATTTGGATTAAAAATAACAGTAATATCATAATGAATTGCAGGATAATGAATTGTATCTTTTTGTAGTGTCATTTCTAACAAGCTTGAGGTGTAGATTATTAAATGACTAATAATTTCACATAAGAATGCTAAAGAACTTTATTTCATAATTCATGAAGTACATTGGGAGTAATTGTACTGTGTGATTAAATAACTCAAGATTAAAAATGCTCACAGCATGTTTATCTGCTGGCATAGTGAGTTTCAAATGAATCATTAATTTTCTGTTTCACTGGGATTTACATTTTATCATTTACATGCTGTCTGTTGAAGTAATACATACAACAACAGATGAATTGTGAGTTTTTTTCAGCAGGGATCTAGCTAGCTATTAATTAACATAATGGAGTCAATATTATGTTGTCTTGACCTGCTATGCCTCAACTAATCACAACCATTTGTTATTGTTTTTAATAGATTAAAAGCTTTAGAAGCTTTCCAAGGATGGAAAAATATCCTGAAACATGTGCCTTTGTGGTGCACTTACCATCAAACACAAAGAACCCAAACATTAACACCAAAATTATTTCAGCATATAAAATGCAGTAGTTTTCCATCCTCATTTAACAATCAAAAAAACCTACCAGAAACCATCTTTTTCTCCTTCTTTCAAATGACAAGTTCCACCATGGTGGCAGGGGTTACTAATGCAAGCATGAATAGGAATGTCACAGTCTTGACCCTATGCAAGGAACAACAATTATAACGTAAGAAGAAAATATAGACACTAGTGGAAGAGTGCCAAAGAAAGTGCAAAGGTTGTTAAGGAGAAGCTTAAATTTCAGTGAGCTTTTTCCTTTTCATTCAGTACCTACCTTGAAACCATACGGGCATGTACATCTATAGAAGTCAACTGGATCATTGTTGCAGGTTCCATCATTTTTACAGGGATTTGATAAACAGGGGTTACACTTTGCAAGAATATTGACATCCACAGGCCCTTAAAAATACAAAATGGATAGTCAGAAAGAAGCAACTATTAATCTATATTTGACAGGATCTATCTGCCATGTTGCTTTAAATTTTAAAATAGAGTCCATATTTTAGACTTTGTGGTGTTTCTACATGAACAAAATGCTGAACTGTCCTTAATTCTTTTGATGTGACCAAATAAATTCGAGATTGGATTTTTGGTTTAAGTATCACTTTTTTTTTTTTTTTTTTTTAAGAAGCTGACACCAAAGTGACTCCTATATTCCTATTCTCTGAAAGCTGTACAATTCTGATCCATGATGATTACCTTCCCTTCATATTAACAAAATAAGGGATACAATTCCAGCTCTTGTTTCATTAGGGGGTAGAAGCTGCCCATGAGAAAATGGACTATCACAGTTTGCAATCCTTCCCTTGGTGGTGTTACTGAGAACGCTGCTTTTAATTTATTTTTTGTGTTAATTTCTTTTTTATCTGCAGGATCACAGACGTCCCAAAATGAAATGGTAAAATTACCTGTAAATTTGTTGAACATCTATAGACTTTTCTTAAGTCTGTAATTTAAACTGCATTGTCCAAGCTATCTCACAATATATAGCTCTACACTGTGTCTTTCTCCCTTATGAATCAGACACAGTTCTGGCATTCCTGTATTAGCTAAGCCCACAAATTATGCAAACCCTACCATGAATCTATGTGCATATGAAGACTGCAATCCATGCTTGCAGTCCAGTTTCTTATATTAATGTTTATAATGACAGAATTCAGAAATTAATATTGACAAATCCCTAAGTTTCAGAAGCCAGACTTAGAGCTTTGGCCTACACAAATCTTATTGCTATTATATAAATATTTTTAGATATTTATTTATTTTTCTGTTGTTCTACAATTTTACAGCCATGTTTTTAATTTTTTTTTTGTCGAACAACCAAAGAAATCACTGGTTATTTGTTAAAAATTAGATACCACCTGTGTATAAATAATGATTAATTTTCATAAACTTTGTGAGGAAGTTTGATTACTGTAAGAGAAAACAAGTGACTTTGCCAAATGCCTATTAAGAAAATAAACACACGTTCTCTATCTCCAGCTCTATTGCCTGATGTCATTACTGCCTCCAGCTTGATTTCAGATTCCCCCTAGGAAAAAAACCCCTTCAGTTATCCACAGGTGAATTGCATATTTTAAGGAATAACCAGTGATTTCTTCTAACTAGACAAAAAAACCCCTACTAGTGCAAATGCCTGTTTGCTCCTTAAGAGGCTTTACACAAAATGAGCCAAACTGCAGAGTTTTCCAGGCAAAAAGGGCTTTGATGAGATATGGGGCTTTATTCTATTTTTAAACTTAGATTGCTTGACTTTCTTCTTTCTGTTTTCAAATTAATCTCAGATAAGTCATTGTAAAGGAGCTGGCATGGAAGAGAGCCGTGTGATTGTAAGGATTCAGTAGAGGGTATTAGGCAAGGAGCAGCCGATTTTTTTTTTTTTTAACTATGCAGTTGCTGGTATCCTTCTGTGTCACAGCTTGCAAGCAGGACATGGTAATATGTGATAACATGTATTGCCTCAGCTACAATGTGCACAGATCATTGACTTTTTTTGTCTTCATTATCCTACTTTGAAAGAGAAATCTGCACCTGGTTAAAGAATCAATTAGAGCAGCACACAGGAGAGGTAGAAAAGTTGAAACAAACATCATAGAAGCAAAATCTAGAAAGTTCTGACTGTACTCTAGACTATTGCTGATTATTGCTTAAGTATATTAAGGTGTTCTGTGAAAAAAAAAATAAGGTGGAACAGGCATATACTTAAAAATTTGTAAAACTGGGCTGTAGCCTGGGAGTCAATCCTTCCTTCTGTTTATTCTGAACATCATATCCTCTTTTCTACTTTTCATGGAATAAAATGCTAATTAATTGGCATGAATTAAAAAATATTCAGTCATTTTCCCAAACGGAAGATAGTAAACAACATTATCTGATTTTCTACTCTGTTTATTTCAAAATAATATGTATGTAGTATACAATACAAATTAATATTTTGATTTATCACTCTTCAGTTGTAAGATCAAAAAAATGCAAAGGCAGTTCTGGAATCTATTTTCACTATACTGTTCCTTTTCTCTTTCTGCTTGCATGTGTTAAAAGACTTTTATATGAAAAAGAATTTGGTTCACAGCCTATTGTTTAGTTTTTCATACCGGAGACATGTATGTTCTTGAATAAACCCTAAGTGGAAAAAAAATTTCTTCTGTAACACTGAAAAACTAATCGTATTTTACTGACAAACATAGATACACACATCTATGTGGGTACAGATAGCTACAATGGCTATCTAAGATTTTTTAAGGAAAATCGTGACACAAAACCTCTCAAACTAGCTTCTAGAGAAACCTGTTGCAAGGAAAACTTTGAGCTCTGACATTTTATGACTCCTCTCTTGCATATGTCTCCTCAAAATCAGTATCTACACTGCTAGTGAAATCACCAAGTTTAGTACAATACAACAGAAATAATAATTTCAGTTAGATAACTTTCAGACCTCGAACCCAGACTTTTAAAATAACAAAGTGGTTCATACAATATGCTAAACAATATATCATCAATAGTCAGCTGTAAACTCATCACAGGGGAAAACAAACAGTAAACATGCATGTCTTAGGAAAGAAGTCTGCTTGAGGTACACAAAAGGAAGGTCAGAAGGTCCATTCTTAATAAGATCACCCATTCCAGATCTACTTACAACCTTACCTGGTACCAGAAAACCACAAGGCCCTGGAATCTCTAGAAGCAGGGCATGGATGGTAAAGAGGCAAAAGTAAAAGATTGAGAAGCTGTTAGAGGCCACATGAAAGAAAAAGAGAGAAAAAGAAAGAAAAAGAGAGAAAAAAGAGAGAAAAAGAAAAAGAAAGAAAAAGAAAGAAAAAGAAAAAGAAAGAAAAAGAAAAAGAAAGAAAAAGAAAGAAAAAGAAAAAGAGAAAAAAAGAGAAAAAAAGAAAGAAAAAGAAAGAAAGAAAAAACTCGCCCATAAATGTAGAAAAATAACTGAAAGAAGAAAATGTTAAGAGAGGATTCCTTGAGTAAAAGAATTAATAAAATTAGAGTAAGGTACAGTGATTTTATGGAGCTTTACAACTGAGATGAGACTTTATTTTAAAATGCCATTTTCATTGGAAACTATGCACTATGTAGGTAAAATGTGAGCACCAATTTCACCTGCAATTGAATCCATAGATACCAAAATGAGGGAATTACACATTACTCTTTTCCTGTAGATATATATATAATAGCAGATCATCCACAGATATTCTGAAAACAGCCCTCTCAATCATAGCCTAAAATTTTGGTTCTAATAGAAATATGGCATCTTCTTAATTTCTATTATTCAGCAATTCATTTTTAATCAAAAGAAATAATTACTTATCTTTGAGTAACAGACACATAATGTCTTACAGGGCCATCATGCCATTGAAAAGCTGCTGATTTGCAACCTGTAATTATGAGGAACTTCATAGGACAGTAGAAGGAAAACTATTTTCTCTCCAAGGTATCCATAATACTAGATCTCCACTCTTGTAAGTGAAACAAATATACAGTTCTTACCCTGCACAGTAATATAAAGGATATTTTCCGATGGGCGAGAGGGAGTAACATATACTCTCTGGATTGTCTGACTGAAACATAACAATTATTGTAAGGCAGGAGTGTTTTTAAAACTGTCAGAGCTGTCCATACAAATATTCACTTATATCCCTACAACAGTGTGCAATAAGACCATATCTGCAGTAATGTTCAATGGATGCTTGTAAAGCAAATGATCAGATTGGGCAGCAAATGTCCTGTGTAAAATCAGGCTGAGACTTTGCAACAGATGAGGGTCACATGCAATGAACACTGGCATGAACTCAGAGACGCACTGCTGAAAACCTGCAAGAGGATTTGGAGGGACAGAAACTTCACTGGCATTACAAGTAACGAGATGGGTTCCAGTGGTTTTTGTTCACAAAAAATAAGAAAAAGAAAAAAAAAAAGTTTCGACAGAAGGTCTAAAGAGAAGACTAAATAGGTCAGGTTGAACATGAGAAGACTAAATAGCTTGAACATGCAGAAAAGAACAACTTTTAACAAGACAAACTCTGATGGAGTCCCACTGCTTTTTTAAGATCAAAATTACAAAGGGATTAAGCTCAAATTCGAAGATATGCTAACAGATGAATAAATCAAAACTTGAAGATTACCTAGACACTGAGAATAAGTTAATTTTACAAGATTAAAGATCATATTCATCCAATGCCTCAGAAACCACTGTGAGCTTAGTTATAGCTTAGAAGTACAGGAACACAATTTTTTTTTTAAATTTGGGTTTCAATGTTTCTAAATAAGGACCATGAAAAATGAGGCTTATTACACAAAACTACAGCAGCAGTTTTGTGTGTTTTCAAAATATTGAAGAATGGAGAAATGAATGCAATAGACCAACCAAGTTCTCACTCGATGTAAGTAAAAAAGGTGCTTTTCTAAAAAGAAATAGCACAGTTCAGAATCTAGGAATTGACAGTAATACAAGTTGTGATATAAATGCCAGCAACACTGACACCAACATGGAGATAAATAGCCTGAGAAACCTGCACATTTAACAGCATTTTAGAATGAGACGTCTATAGAGATTATCACATTCCTTTACTTTTTTCCTGTTGCCTTTTTTTTATATACTTTCTTCTGAAATATAAGAGGAAGCATTCTGGACATATTGATGCATTTAATTTCAGACTACAAGGATTATAGATGTATTTACAGTTTTTACTGTAAATGGCTGGAACAAAAAAGGCCAAGGGAAGTGTAGATGTTTAAACTGTAGTTCATGACTGAGGCAGTACAAAGTATATTTCTACATCACATATTGAGGAATACTGTACTGCAAATCCAAAGACTTTTTTCTCCATCTATTTTAAAAGATATAGGCATCAAAAACCTTTAAAATAAATGCAGTTCCTGAATGGAACCAATTGCTACCATGATATGAGGAGTAATGATAACACGGTTTAATGAAGATGCTATAAATAAATGTATTTAGAGCACACAACAGCCTTAATTCACAGCTCAACTATTTGTAAGAATTCAAAATTGACACTTCAAAGAGAGAAAAATAGCAAGAGTACCTTGGCAAGTAAATTTTTTAGAAGGAGTTGTGAGAAGAAGTTTATCTGCCATTTCTCCAGGACCAGCACAACGTGCAATACCAGGTTCTTTGTATTCTGATTTTACCCAGTCAGATAGCCACTGCATGTTGCAATCACAATAAAGAGGATTTGCTCCAATAGCCCTGTGGAAAAAAGACAAATGAAAAAGAGAATCAAGTTTTAAATGGTTGCTTTTTAAAAGAGAATCCAGAAAACAGGTTAGCAAAAAACCATTCAAATCACAAACCTACTCTCCCACCATCAAAATGCCTGTAAGAACATTAAGTGTCTGGATTTGGGTTTTGGATCAGGAAGTGACAGTTTTATCAGTAAACTTGATCCTGAAACCTCACTATTCTTAACTGCATTAGGTGTGAACTTTAGTGGGCTTATACTAATAAGCTCTGTTTCACCATTGGTATGTAATGGCAAAGACCAGCTGCATGAGCAGAATGAAAGTGATACTGGGAAATTAAGTTAGCAAGGATAAAGTATTTCTTCTGAAGCATCCAAGGCAAGGCCATAGAGTTGTGCCCTGATATTTTTCCTTTTCAGTTTATGGCTCCTGGGCTGGTACAAACCATCTGTTTCTAGGCTTCCAAATTTGATTTAATTGTTTCCTCTTTGGGCTCTCCCACTGAACTCACAACTATGTGCAGAATTCTGAAAAAGTTTTCTGCTGCACAAGGAAATAAAACTACATTGTCCTAGCTTTGTGGTAGTTCCATAAAAATTACCTCATTATGAAGGCACATCCATTTCTTTAAATGATGATCTTTCTAATTTTTTTAATTAAAAAAAATTTAGCTGGAGATTTTCAGAATTAATTTCTGTAATGGCTTTTTAAGTGTTCATTTTCTCTGCTAGAAACTATAAATACTCCTAAAACTCTGAGAACAATGATACATTGTGTAGTTAATTTGGAGGACAGAAGCATTGTGCTATTCTATAAAGATGTACTTGTGTTCCTTTTATGAAATACAATAATGATAGAATTTTCAACAGATAATCTCGACATGTGCAAACACTGTCAAATGGCAGTATTAGAACATCCTCCTTCTCCACGTTTCAGTACTTTTTTTTCTGATCGTTCCGTAGCTTTGGATCAGATCAAGAAAATATGCATATTTGTTCAGTCAGGCTTAAGTCAGAGCAGTTACAAAAATAAGACTTAGTGACAGCAAACTTCCCATGCAAGGAGAAACCTAGAATTTTTCCACTCCATAAATACAGGAGCCACTGGCAGCCTGAACTGAGATAACACAATTGCCCTGCTAAAATCAGAATGTTAGCAAGGATAACTGGCAGCCATTAAGAAAAAAATAACTGCAATACCAATCAAACTGATGTAAATTTTACTGATACTTCATGCAGATAAGCTAGTTGAATAGTAGCATTTGAATGAATTATCAACAACTGAAAGCTTAATCAGTATCAAATTTCTGAGAAATGTCCAATAGTAAAAACAGGTAACTAGATTTTTAAAAACTGCAGCTGTTCAGAAACTTAAAATCCCAGATATATCTAAAGGTACTAGTCAACTTACTCCTCAAAGGCTTAATAGCTATCCATAAACACAAGATTTGCAGAAGGCAGGTTGTTCTAATCTAGGTTCCCACTGAAAATTAAAAACTGGAAAAGCTCTGCCTCAAACTATATTCTGAAGTGAGATGTCATGTCAACTTAACAGACATCAATGTCAACTTAACAGACATCAACACAGAATCACAGAATAATTTAGGGCACTCTGGAGGTCATCTAGTCTCACCTCCTGCACAAAGCAGGGCTACCTCCACAGTCAGGGTTGTTCAGGGCTGTGTCCAGCTGAGCTGTGAAAATCTCTAGGGATGGAGATTCTCCTGCTTCTTTGGGCAACCTATTCCAAAGCTGAACCATCCTCACAGTGAAGAATTGTTCACTGTGTTCAATCAAATTTTCCTTGTTGCAGGCTGTGACAATTTACTCTTATTCTTCACTGTGCATCTCTGAGAAAAAACTGTCTCCAACATGGCTGTAATTGTCAAAAGGCTTAAAGACTATTAGATAGCTCCTTGGCATCCCCTTCTCCAGGCTCAATAAGACCAGTTCCTGTAGACTCTCCTCACAGCTCATACCATCCAGCCATCTCCCCACACTGCTTGTCCCACGCTGCTTTGTGCTGGAGAAACTGAACACATATTCCAGATGTGGCCTTAGGAGGGCCAAGCAGAAGGGAGTGATCAGCCCCCAGGCTGCTCGCTTTCTAATTCAGCCCAGGGTGTCCTTAGCCTTCATTGCCATTAAGGCACATGGCACACAAGTTCAATTTGCAGCCCAGAAGCAGGCCCAGGATTTTTCTCTGGCTAGTCCCCAGCCTCTAGAGATGCATGAGCTTCTTCAGAGAAGTTCTTTGCATTCTGTCTTTGTCTGATTATAGGAAATTTGCTAAACATAACAAAAAATTACAGTTTACATCTGAATACTCACAGGTGTGATAATGCTGAAAGATCATTAAAGGCTCCTTCAGGAACAACAGAAATATCGTTGCCATGTAAAGACCTTAAAAAAGAAAATAAATACAATAATATATATGTATAAAAAAATCAACTGGTTAACTTCGCAAATTTCATCTTCTGTAAACAGTTTTCAGCTTTTCACATTTTTTCTTTCAATTCTAGTTCTTTGGTGTTTCCAGCTGTTTGTTGTTTGGAGGTTTTTTTTAAGCTCTAACTGGCAGCCTACTTGTCATTTGATGTTTTGCATCCTGAATTTTCATAAGAAATGTAAATACTGCAATTATTTTAAAATTAACAAATAAAGGTTAATAAAGTAGGCACACTTCTGCAAAGTACTGACTGGATTTAGAGATAGCAGAAGAGTTATTAACTCTTTTTCTACAACTCCCTGAAATTCTCATTAATTATGTTCATATGTTCTTTTAAATTTTTCATGGATTTGTGGAAAATACAGGTATTGACTGTTCATTAATGTAAGTATTAAGGCTGTTGTCCTAATTTGATAGTGGAGGTAGAGAATAAAAGATTTCATTAAACATCAATACTGGGAATAGCGTTGTCTCTCTTGTAGCAAGCCTGCACAAAAATATTACTCCTTTTCTATAAATTCATTCAGTTACATGAATATCTAACACATACAAAATTACGGCTCTTGACATTATCCATATTTATATTAAATAACTGAAGTTATGAGAGCACACTTAAATAATGCCATACTTGAGACATTTAATCCACCTAAGCTCTTAAATGGTTATAAATTATCCAAATGAAAGCTAAAATTACATGTTCTACTGGTGACTTTTGAAAAAGATTTTTTGCAGGCTTTTTTCTTAATGACAAACTGAAGCTGTAAATTAGACTGAGTGTTCTTTATTTTCTTTGTCCCTTTCCGTGGCCTTTCAACCATGTTTTTCTTAGTGGTAAAATGGAAAGTTTTCTTGAAACCAAAAAGGAATGTTATTGATTTTCAATAGTTAACAATGATGTCATTTTTTTGGAAATACTCCCACAATAAATGGAACAAGACAGAAAGAAATTTAGTGCTGGAATAAAATATTCAAAATTGAACTGCAAAACTCTCTCATATATCCTGATACAATTTATGCATATGGCATTTTTGCTAGACCTTAATACTTATAACAAGAAGAAAAAAGAAATACAGTCAAAATTAAAAAGCAGAAAAATAAGTGTAAGTCTGTATATAAAACGTTCTCCAGGGTTACATAACTTCTTGTGAAGCATTTTGAGATTATACTTCCCAAGAATGAAGCCACTCAGATTTTTAAGGCTCTGTAATTATCACTTTTCAAATATTTGACAAGTTTTAAAAGCTACTAACTTCCTATGGATCTGCTATCTGCTGTACACAAACAAAAATTCTGTAAAATAGCAGTGATTAAAAAATAATACTTACAACAACCTAAGTGATTTCAGCCCATCAAAAGTCCGTGCAGGGATACATCTTAGGCGGTTGTAACTAAGAATTCTGAAAACATATAAAATACTGTCAGCAAGTATATCAGTCATTCAGTAAACAACATAGAGCATGACCAAAATCAGCTTTTGCACATGTAGCTAGTTAGGAAACAAGTTATTTTACAGCCTCCAAAACAAGCAAGCTTTATTATCAACTTAATGCCCAGTCTTTCCAAGACCAAAAAAGCCCACTGTAATGCTTTCAAAGAGTCACTGTTACATATTTAAACTTACAAGGTGAGCAGCTGAGTCATGTTGCTGAAGCTCTGATTAGAAAGAGTGCTGATTCTGTTGTTACTTAAATCTCTAAAAAATAAATTCAGAAATTCAGACCTTAAAATGACTGTTCCTGAAACACTGTAAGTTGAACTGACAGACACATTATCTTTATTAGTAGAAGTAGTATCATCATTGATATCAATATTTAAAGCAGCACCTATTTTTATTTTCACATGCCATATACAAGCCCAGCAATTGTTTAGCTTGATCAATAAAAAGCATTTTCATTTCAACACGTATGAAAAAGCAGCCCAGTGCATTCTTATACAATAACAAAGTCCATCATGCTACTGAATTAATAATGCAATTCTACGTGAACTCAAGCTCAAAAATGATACTGATGTTTTAAAGTGGAAACCATTCTAGTCATGTCCCTAATGACACCTGATCATCTAATACTCTACTTAACACTTACATGCTGAAGACATTGAAGCCCAGAGCTGTTATTGTAAAGAATTCTATCTAAGATTTATACAGAAAGCTTTAACATCTTTCTTCTTCAATATTCTAATGAATAAAATCTAAAGCACAAGTATGATGAGAGCTGGAGTGGTATGCTGGTAGCTTCATAGAAGCTGTATTACATGTGAATACTTGCCTGTTCTTTATTCTCATACTGTGCTTTACTTTTCATTTTGTGTTGACTATTTTACTGTTTCTTACTGTATTCTTACTGCCTTTGTTTCTGAGGGGACCTTGATATTTTAACTTAAGAGTATGGTTAAATAGATACGCAATTTACATATATCTCTGCTTGAAATTTTCATGAAAGACAAATGACTTACAACGATAAACATATTAGGCAAGTATAACAAGCAATCTATTCAAAAGAGAAAGTCAAAAATAAACAAATTTCCTTGTTAATATGGAACTCAGGAGACTCGTATGTAATCCTTTGGCCACAGAAAGACTATGCATAGTGGTCTTGTTTTCCAAACACAGCTGAAGAACAACCTCAACTTCATAACAGCAGTATGAGTAAACATACAGAAGAATTTAAAATAATGTGCCCCACAGGTCTTATAAATGGAGAGTGTTAATACTCATTTACATTTTATTTATTGTTCACTTCTAATTTATTATATTACATTTGTCTGCTAAATTGTTTGTGCGAGTTTTCTGATTAGGAGGTAAAGTTCTGCAATTTCTGGCTGCGTTCATCAAAACTAGACCATGAGTACTTAATGTCTGTAATGGAAGCCTTTTCAC
This sequence comes from Cephalopterus ornatus, assembly GCA_013396775.1. Lineage (NCBI taxonomy): Eukaryota > Metazoa > Chordata > Aves > Passeriformes > Cotingidae > Cephalopterus > Cephalopterus ornatus. Next base: position 314,621 of record VZRE01010641.1, read on the forward strand.
TTTGCTTCTAATTAACCTCATCTCTAGACATATATCCAGTCTCCACTGATACTCTTACTGCACACAATCCACTGTTTCTTGTACAGAGGTTCCAAAGTATATATTTTATGTGTGCCACAAATTAGATCATGTATAACTTCCCTAAACATTCACAAAGATTTCCTAAATTTCCAGGTTCTAAACTGGATACATTTGAGAATATTGCAAGGGTTTTTTCCTGATGTTATCTAAAACCAGAATGTTTGTAAAGTTGTTTTTTTTTTTTAATTTATGATTGTGACTATTTTTGTCTAGCATGAGATAAATAAAGGAAATCAAGCTCTTGTTTTTGAGTGCCCAACCATTTTCAGATTTTGCAGCAAAGCTTTAGCCCCAGCCAAAAAGAAATTTAAGGGATTGTTACTCCCCTCCCCTTTTCATTCTGATTGTAATGAAACCGCAAACTGCTTTCAGAGTGTAACACAGTTCAACCTCAGCTGGTATAAATTTTTATAGTCCTAACAAAGACCATGGAATTACAGCCACTTACATCTACATCTTCCTGTTTCTCTCACTGTACACTTACAAGGTACAGAAATCATATTCATACCATTCATGAAGTAGAGGTAATAAATTTTAGAGCAACTGATGATTTGCCTCAAATCACATAGTGAGTCAGTGATGGAGTTGTCAGTAAGGCATCTTAGACAAGCTTTCTTCCTGAGTCATGAAAACCATATATTGTGGGAGAAACAGAATATGTGGCATTCCTATATGAAGCATAGCATGGAGCAAAGCGTATCACTGAATGCTTCTTCTGTAAATTAAATCATTCTAGTGCCTTCATGGAGCTGTGTTAAAGAATGCTGTATTACCCTAACACCTTACTCTAATTACCCTGACTTTATAAGATCTTCTGTCTCTTTTGCAGGTAACTATAATTTCTGGTTATTTAGTTTGTGATGTAATCACTGGAATGAAATACCCCTGTTCATAAAATGTGACCAAGTTTATTATACACAAGATGTGATAAGTAGAATAAAATATCCACAGTTATAAAACATGGTTGGGTATTATATTTACTGAAAGATATGATACATTTTACAGGCTTTTTCTTATACGTAAAATCAGGTATAATTGAGTAGGGTATTTTGTTCTGTTTTGTTTTTAATTCCAGTAGAGAAAGTTGCTCTAAAACTACTTACATTAGTGTTAAATGCTTGTAGTTGGAAAGCTCTTTCGGAACAAGGGTAAACTGATTTCCATCCAAATAACTAAAAGAGGAAAATAAAACAAATACCATTATGTATTTCATTAAAATAGTAGCATCTTCATCTGCTAATCTCAGAATCCAACAGTAAAGTTAATAGCAAACGAACCCATACTATTTCTATTTTATAAGAAAGCTTGCTTAAAAATTTTGCTTTTTTAGAGACACAACCGAGGACCTGTAGCCTAAGATTCAAATGCTACTATATCATATATAATTAATATTATGAAGTAACAGTAATAAAATCCAACTCTTATATAATAGTTTCTATTATTTCATAAAGACTCTGCAAAATGAGGTCTTTTTTATCTCATTTCCCACACATCTATAGCCGAAAATTAAATCTGACTTCTGCAAGTCACATCAAGTGTGGATTTTGAGCTATCGTAAATAGAAACAGATCCTGACATTACAGAGATAGTCCTTTACAGCTGGAACAGCAAGGTCTGGTCTTAGCTCTAACAGCAAATTCATTTGTCATGCCTACAGTTCAGGTCACCTTCCCTAACTTATTCCTGTATATTTCATGATACATCAGTAATTAACATAAGACAATCCTATTCCCATGGAGTACATTAGGGACTAAAGACAGTCATCAATTACTCTTCACAAGAAAAGTTAAATTCTGCCCCCCACACCCCCCTTTGTAGGTTCACAGCTCCTGTATTAAATTGCTCACTCTTCTCTTATGCCCATAATTTTCAATAACAGACTTGTTCATCCTTAGAGTTAATGGATTCAGAGGCATCAAACTGTATTGGCACCCACATTACAGGTAAAGGAAGGCAACAAGTCTTGCCTAAAAAGCTCCCACTGTGCAGCCAGACATAGCAAAATAGGAGTGGAGGAGTTCCTCATGTAACCAGGGCAAGTAGTTTAGAGATGATAAGAAGTGCTGAATTTACCTGGTTCTTTGAAATGAAGCAGATAGTAGCAAGAAGATTAAAGGTCTTTAGTTTCTGGACTGGGCCAAATGACTTGCTGATAGTGGTATTACTTATGTCTCCTGGAGCCCAAGTGAAAACTACACTCTCATTATCCCAATACAAAGAAGATAGTTTAGCCATCAAATACTTGGAACATGCTCGAGTTAAGAGCGGCCTTTGATAGAGATGGTTTTACTTTTATTTTAAGCTTAATGTCTATATGTATGCTGCAACATCTTTGGAAACTTTTCTCTTAACTAAGTGGATGAGCTGACACTCAGTTTAACTTAATAAAATAACCATCTACCTCTAATAGAAAAAGCTCTCTTTCTCTCCTAATTTTTTAAATATATATATTTTTTTTTTGTCCTTGGACCGTGCCTTCTTAGGGCTGCTTGCCAAATCCAAAATATGTGTCCCAAAAAGTTTTATGCTTGTATTATGTTAATAGCATCTCACAAATGGTGGTTAATAGAGCATGGGCTCATATAATTAACTATCACAAAACAAACCAACTTTTAAACTTTTTGAAGAAGTAAGTATTGTGAGAAATTCTTTTATCAACAGATAAATTAGGCTGCTTTAGCTTCATTAGAACAGAAGTACTACGAGTATCCCCTTGCCTGATAAAAATTTCTCCTTGTTCAAATGAAGCAACTATTAAGATATTTTATAAAACACGTGAAAAGTACATCTCAGAAGAGCTATGCATGCTAATGAGCAAAAAGAATCAATCAGTATGCCACTGTTAACAGAAACCACCTCCATTATCCTTTCGAAAAATATGCTAAATTGCATGCTTAGATACTAATTAAAGCATACAAAATTGCACAAAAATGAATTTTCAGTCACAGGATTCCACTTGCAATTCCAAAAGTATCTCTCTCTTTGGTTGCTTAGTTTTACATTGCATTGATGACCTTACATTGCCAAATTGTATTTATTATACCAGACTATATTTGATGAAGTCATCTTCTCTTTTTAAAAAAAAAAAACAAACAAAAAGCCACCAAAACTAAAACCTAATGAAGTAAGTTATAGGTTTATATAACTGTGTGCTAATTTGAGTTCTTAATAATTTAATTTTATTAACAACTAAAGCCTTTTGGATGCTATTAAGCACCAGACTAATGGTGGACAGACATCTCAGATCTTCTACATAATACCAAACTGTAAAACAGTCAAGTTTTTTGGTGTCACTTTAGTCAATTTTTTAGTAACTTAAGATACACAGTTATGATGTCTTCTGGAAAAGCACTACATTAACCAGGCATTATGAAACATTATTAAATACTTGCCATATGTAACACAAAACAACTTTTTTTCTTGTAAATAATTTTTTATCTATTTCTTTCAATATTGTGACCTATCTGATCAAGATTCAAAACAATTGAATAACTCAATTTTTAAGTTAGTATTTTCCCTTTCTTGATGCATGAAAACTGACTGATCTAGTCTTACAAGTAGCTTATTCGGTTATTATCTTCAAACACTAGGTGAGATAGCAAGCTCTTTTTTATATCAGTGTTACTGTCCACCTCCATATTCAAATTATACCTTTCATAAAATGCAACCTTAACCATTTTTCTCATAGAGAAATGTATCAAAAGATTAATAAAATATCCCAGATTGTATAAAACTGCCTATGAGTAAAGGAAAAGTTTCTAGTATTTCAGTATTTTTGAAATATCACAGAACTATCATAATCACTGAATTACAGAATATCTTGAGTTGGAAGGATCACAGAATCACAGAATTGTTAGGGTTGGAAGGGACTTCTGGAGATCATACAGTCCAACCCCCCTGCCAAGGCAGGGACACCTAGAGCAGGTGACACAGGAACTCGTTCAGGTGGGTTTCAAGTGTCTCCAGAGAGGGAGACTCCACAACTTCCCTGGGCAGCCTGTTTCTGTGCTCTGCCACCCTCAATGTAAAGAAATTCTTCCTCATGTTCTGGAAGAACTCACGTTGAGTTCTTGTGGTTTACTTAGGGCCAATGCTCCTTGTCCTATCACTGGGCACCACTAAAAAGAGTCTGGCACCATCCTCTTGACATCCACCTTTGAGATATTTGTACGTATTGATGAGATCCCCTCTCAGTCTTCTCTAGAAGTCTTCTAAACAGGCCCGGATCCTGCAGTCTCCCCTCATAACAGAGATTTCCCAGACCCCTAAAAATCTTAATGGCTGGAGACCAGAATCGAATGCAGTACTGCAAAAGTGGCCTCACATGGGCTGAATAGAGGGGAAGAATCTTATCCCTCCACCTGTTGGCCACACTTTTCCCAATGCACGCCAGGCCCGGCACAGGACAGCCCCAAGAATACACCATGTGCCTGAGAACATTGTCCAGACGCTTCTTGGACTCTGACAGGCTTGGTCCTGTGACCAGTTCCCAGGGGAGCTTGTTCCAGTGGTCAACGACCCTCTGGGTGAAGAACCTTTCTTCACCATAATTTTGCTTCCCATTGAAGTGAAACTGACAGGCTTGTAATTACCAGGCTCTTGGTTACCAGGCTACCCTCTTGCCCTTCTCAAAAACTGGGACAACATTTTCCAGCTTCCAGTTGACTGGGACTTCTGCAGATTCCTAAGAACATTCAAAAATCACTGAGAGAGGCCTTGCAATGACATCAGCCAGCTCTTTGAGTACTCTTAGATGAATCCCATCAGAACCTATAGATTTATAGAGACCCAGCGGGAACAGCAAATCCTGTTGAAGTTTGGGGTTGGCAGGGAGTTAATTGTCCTCACAATCATGGTTCTCCAACTCAGGGCACTGAGACCCTCAGAGCACATCATTGGTGCTGAAGACCGAAACAAAGAAAGCATTTAACATCTCTGCTTCGTCTGTGTCCCTGTTTGTAGGTGACCATCCACATCAAATAACGGGCCAGTGTTATTTCTGGACTGGCTTTTGCTTTTGACATCTTTAAAAAAGCTCTTTTTATTGTCCCCAACAGTACTGGCTAGCTTCAACTCCAATCAGACTTTGGCTGCACACATTTTCTTCCCACAGTGGTAAGAAGCACCTCTATATTCCTCCCATTTCACCTGACCTTTTTTCCACCAGACATACTCTTTACATTTTTGCCTTATCTCCAGAAGATCCTTGCTTAGCCCAGGCAGCCTTCTGCCTCACCTACTTGACTTTTGATATTTTCAAAATGCTTGTTCTTTTGCTCTTAGCAGGTGGTACTTAAAAAGTGATCAGTGCTGATGAATTCCAGTACCTTCAAAAGCATTTCCCATGGGGATCTTACTCACTAGTTCCCTGAGCAGCCTGAAGTCTGCTCTCCTCATAACCACAGCTGAAGTTTTGCTGGCACTTTTCCTTCTGCCAAGAGAGATTTTACACTTGACTGCTTCATGATCACTGTGGCCAAGATAGACACCAGTTGCCACATCCCTCACAAGACTATCTTATTAAAAAGCAACAAATCAAGGAGAGCACCTTTCCTGGTCAGCTCCCTTAGTACCATAAAGCTATTGTCCAGCTGTTTTTGGAATCTTCTGGACCTGTTTGTGCCAGCTGTGTGGCATTCCCAGTTAACATCTGGCAACTCGAACTCCTTGAAAAAAATGAAGGCTTATTGATTTAGAGGATTAGGGTGGTTGACTGTTGACTTCGAGGTATAAAACCCATGTTCAACACAAAAGTTTATTAACACATTAACATAATGTTTTCTTTTTGCTTTATCATGTAATTGAACTTCAGTCCTTCTTAACCAGAGACCAGAGGTTATCCAGATTCAGTGTTGTCCATAATTTAACCCATTTTAACATGATATCCACATAAGATGGTTCAGTGGTAATTCAAACTTAACCTCAAATTTCTCAAGATGATGTGAAAGTTTTTAGGTCTATAAAGTGATAGATTAACAAATTTCAACTGATCTACTGAATCCAATTCTCTGTTTCCTTTCCCCCTCATTCTTGAACCAAATGAATGAAACATTTTCATAGTTTTCATAAAAGGGAAAAAAGGGTGCCACTTACAGTTCAGTTACATCTTTTGGGATGCCCTTAGGCAAAGCTTTTAGGCCTTTGTTGCTGCAGCGAACTACTGTGTCCAGACAAGTACATTCTGCAGGACAGCGGGACAGTGGAGAGCAGCTATTGTCATCATTTCCTGGTTAATAAAAATGAACAGATGCTAAGCTTGCTAATAAATGTCACTTCAGTATTAGCAATAATAGTCCACCTGGATTTTCTTTAAGTAAACATGTTATTTCTACATTATAATATCTCAAGGTAGGGAAAAATTACATTATCTCTGTAAACCATTGTTCCAAGAATTTACATTTCGAGTGATGCTTTACTTAGTACAATGCTGTTTTACTAGGTAAGAACGCTATTATACAGAAAAAAAAAATCATTAAAGAATAAAAACTGAAATGAAAGAAAATAAAATTAACAAACTATTAAAAACAGTCTCTTTAAAAAAAGATATGGCTTTGAAAATTGCTAAACTATTAATGCAGTAAATGGAAGCATGTGTAAGAAATGCACGATAGCAGCTTTTTTTTCTTTATTAAGCGTTAATGAAGTCACAAGCTAGGCAAAATGTCACGTTATTTGATCAAGTAACCTGAAAGCATACTTGATTCAAGCATCACCATTTGAAAATATTCTCATCTGAATGTTTGATCAGTTTTTTTATGTTGTTTCTAAATTATTATTTACAGCTAAACGTAAGCATGAAAAACTTTTGAAAGCATATATACAACAGCCTGTGCTTGCTGATCATACAAAAATGGGTGGAAGATATTTAAACTGATATAGAAACAGCACAAAGCGCAGGTGAAGTTCTTTAAAGCACAATGCTTTGGGATCTATGGGAATCATGACACTATACACATGAAAGCTGAAATTATAAAAGGTTCAAATATTAATTTTCTTACCATCATCACATGTAAAATCCTGAATTGCCACATCCTGAATAGGAATCTCTTTGAGGAAGTAGGGTTTTTGGCAGCGAGGGTTCCCCGTCACAATGCGTTTCTTCCTTAGCCAGTCCCCAAGCCATGCGAGATGGCAGTTGCAGTTGAAGGGATTGGCCAAGAGGTTTCTGAGAACCACAGGAAAGTGGTGTCACCATCTCTTCATCCTAAGCATTCTATTTTTATTTTCAATAAGCTGAGCTTAAACTCTGTTCTTCAAACAATACTATGTACAAACCATAGATGAAAGCTGTAGTTTAGGCTCTATGTGAGGAATCTTGATACAACTCATTTAGAAATAATTTAAAACTGTCAAAGACCTGGCTTCACGTCAAGCCACTCTGTACTGATAACGCAATAATTTCATATAGAGATGCAGATTGATTACTTTACATTATTAGCTTTAACCTGACAACAGCTATTCCATTAATTTACCATCTCAGGATTTCCATCTTTTATTTGCTCCAGAGAATAAGTTTCCTATCTGAAGTGACAGCTAAGTTGATTACATGCCAGTTACAAAAATGAATTTACTTCCAAAAGTCTCAGTACTTTTGGCATCTCCTTACTTCAGCACAGACCTATCAACAATTCCATTATTTATAAACATGTCATCCTTAATATGCAAAACTAGTCACTGGGTGCAAGGTGTCACTTTTTATGCAAAAAGGGGATTAAGTACTTTCCTGAATTATGCTACCTACAACCAGCATTTCTTCATTAAACTGAGTGGCAGCTTTGCTCACTGTTTTCACTTCTCTTAAACTACATTTAAAGAAAAAAAGGGATTTTTTTTTAATAGAAAATGAGACTGAAGCTTCATTATAAAACATGTATGAATTAAGATTCTCAGCAGGCCAAAGAAATTTAAGATAGCAATTGGGTGGCACAGGGCAGAAAGGCAGACAACACGGAGATTCGACCAGGATGTTTTTCCTGCCTTCTCAGGCACTTCTGGAAACCAGTCTAATGCTGCATTACAGGGCACCATGAAAACATACTCTTCAAGTGCCTAAGACACTCCAAAGAATAAACTTTCCCAAAAATCCCTCTACAAACTCTTTTTTTATCTTAGCTTTAACTTTTTTTCCCCTTAACCATGTGCTGTGAAATTACAAAGCAAATCATTCTGCAGGAAAGGTCTCCAAAATGTCAGAGATTTAAATCTGGCTACAGTAAAAGTCGAACGTGACTTACAAGGTAGAGAGCGAATGCAGTGTGTCGAAGGAGCCTGGGGCCACGGTGGTGATCTGGTTGTCATACAGTGAGAGCAGACGGACAGAGCTCAGGCCCGTGAAGCTGTCATTTCCCACACAGCTCACCCGGTTGCTCCTCAACATCCTGAGAAAGAAGGATCAGCATTTCTTAGCTTAGCCCAAGCAGGGGCAGGAGCCAAAGTGGTTGCTGGAGCAAGGGCCAAGAGGAATGATTCCAAAGGGGCTGCCACCTGTGAAGGGACCACAAGTGCAGTGCCCCCTGTGCCACCTGTCACCTCACTGAAGGAACTGACTGCAGTGTGTGTGGAGGGGACTGGAAGATATAAAGGTGGGGGGGCGGGTAGGTTTCACAGAGGCAAGGGGTGCTTCACAGAATCACAGCATGGGTAAGGTTGGAAAGGACCACCAGAGGTCATCTGGTCCAACCTCCCTGCCCAGGCACGGTCCCCTAGAGCATGTTACTCAGGACTGTGTTCAGATGGCTTTTGAGTATCTCCAGAGGAGACTAAACAATGCCTTTCAGCAACCTGTTCCAGTTTCGTCTAAGAATTTTTATTTTCAATACCAGAATCAATAATTGTGAGTTTTTAACTGACAAGAAATGAAACTGATTGAAATTCTCCAAATCAGACATACACAGGAGCCCCGTCTTCACATTTCCAAGGCTAATGACTCCAGAACTGCTATGTATATAGAGCAGACGCTTGTACCAGCTGACCTCCTCCTGAGGCCCCTTTGAGCTCACTTTTCTTAGGAAAAAATTCTAGAAACTACTTCTACTGCATTCTGAAGCATTTAATTTAAATGAAATCAGGCTAATCTGACTCCTCCTAAGCATGACTCTAAGGTTTAATACAAATTTCAGAATATTAAGTAAGAAACACCTATTCTAAAATCTCTCATTTCTATAAAACTTACAAGCTTTCAAGTTTGTTGTTCTCCTCTCTCTCCATCAAGAAAGAAAAATTTTTCCCAACGCTCTTGTCTAAGATTAGCTGCTTTAAATAATTTTAGCAGCTTTTAATGCAAGGTTAGAAATTGTAGACCTGATTTATTAAAAACACCTAACGTCTATGGACAGCTGAAGCCCCAAAGACCATTTAATTTTGGCTCTGTTCTGCAGATCAGAAGGACAGGCTCTCTGAAAAAGGCCAAGAAGCTGTAGATTGTATAAACATCTTTTTTTTTTTTTTGAGTGGAAAGAACTGAACTGCCTCGTGGAAAGAATGAAATGAGTTCAAGCTATAGGACTTTTAATCCTCCCTTCACTGTTGAAATGACATAAAAATTACTTAGGAGAGAATAATTTCCCACATTTCAATATCCACCCGAACAATTTTTTCCTCTAGCAAAATTCTCAGTGATGGTTGAGCTGATTTGAATCAGACTCCATTATGTAAAATGTGTAATTTCTGTGCAAAATTCTGTTACTTTGATGCAGATGATTATTCCCATTTCCATTTCTGAAGTTGGATGTTTACCCATTCTCAACTGCTTCATCATTTTAGAGGACTCATTATACCCATAATTAATAATCAGTGAATTAATATAATGTATAACTCCTTGTAAAATAGGAACAAAAACTAATATATGCTTAAATAATTCATAGTTAATTCGCCAAAATCAATTTTTTTAGGACAGATAGAATATTACTTTCAAAAATACCTTGAAGAAAGGAAGAGCAAAACCAGCCAAATAATTACACTTACAGTGTTTTGAGACTTTCTAGTCCTTTGAACATTTTGTGTCGAACACTTTCCAAGCGGTTGCTAGTGAGTAATAGTTCATTCACACCAGAGGCTCCATCAAATGCCCCTTCTTCGATATCTGTAATCTTGTTATTGCTCAGGTTTCTATTACACATTAACAGAAACAGAGAAGAACATGTTTTCTTTTATAAATCTCCTACATAAACTGTTAAATGCTGCAGACTGCACAAATTTCAAGACACTGAGTCAGAATCAAAGAATCACTAAGGTTGAAAAAGACCTCCAAGATGATCAAATCCAATGTTGATGCAATAGCCAAGTTATTGTATAAAAGCAACAAATGTATCATTCAAATTCAAACCAATAAAAGCAAAATTCAATGTCCTTCTAATTAAAGAAGTAAATATTTTTAAAGCAATCTTTGGAAGATGTTTTTAAATAATGGCCATTACCCAGTCCATGCTTTTCCCACAGAAGAATATTTTTTCATAATTTTGATTCTTGTCAGTAGCTGCATATTTTTTCAGGTCTCCAGTCTTTGTAGCATTTTTAGATGAATAAATAACAAAATGATAGTGTATGAGTACGTCACAGCTAACCTCTCTGATTTCCTTATTTTATCTCAATAGAAAAATGTAAGAAATCAGTATAAACAGCAACAAATGCAAATGAAATGTGCGAATATAAACAGTACATGAAACGGTAATAATTTATGACATTAGTTAGAAAGGATGGTTTATAAGCAATTTGCATGCAAAGTGGATCAAAATGTGGGAAAATGACCTAAAATACTGCCAAAATATTTAGTGTTTACTGTTTCAGTTGAAATATGGAAATTACATCCCAAATGGCCAGTGTCTGTACTATACATACACAAAAGCATACATACTTAACAACATATATTTTCTTAAGTGTTTTTCATGTCACATGAAAAAAATAAAACAAAATGAGAATAACTATTTACATATATTACGGAAGTACATATCTACACACTGAACAGTTATAATACACCAGTGATTTTTCAACAGCTCTTAAAAATACTCTGAGACAATGTAAAAAGGAAGTGAAGCTAATGACTTTATTCAATGGAATTAATTGTGCTGGGAAGAAAATCAAACATTTTTTGTAATTTCTAGAACAGCATTTTAATAATTCAAAACAAGAAAGATACTATTTGTTAAAACAAAAATTCATATGCTTGTCAGAATGAAAGGGTGCCTTTATGTAAGACATGGAAAAGAAGGAGTTGTGGCTTAATCTTTAGTGCTAACTACTCTCTCTAGCCTAGCCGAAATTTAATGTATACCTTGCCTGTGATGAAGGATAAAATCACAGAATCATAGAATCAGCTAGGTTGGATGGGACTTTTAATATCATCAAGTCCAAGCATTTAACCAACCACTGCCAAGCCCCCCACAAAAACACGTCCCTAAGTCTTTTAAATCCCTCCAGGGATGGTGACTCTCTTCTCCGGGCTGAACACTTTCCTGTGTGGCCTGTTCCAATGCTTGACAGCCCTTTCCATAGAGAAATTTTTCCTAATACCCAATGTAACCTTCCCTGATGCAATTTGACATCATTTCCTCTCATCCTGTCACTTGTCTTGGGAGAAGAGGCCGACTCCCATCTCACTACAACCTCCTTTCAGGTAGTTGTAGAAGCAATAAGGTTCCCTCTGAGCCTCCTTTTCGTCAGGGTAAGAACCCCAGTTTCCTAAGCTGCTCCTCATCGGACTTGGACTCCACACCCTCCAATAGATTTGTTGCCCTTCTCTGGACTCACTCCAGCACCTTAATGTCTCTTTTGTAGAGAGGGGCCCAAAACAGAACACAATACTCAAAATGTGGCCTCACCAGTGCCAAGTACAGAGGGACAATCACTTCATTACACCTGCTGGCCACACTGTTTCTGATATAGGCCAGAATGGCATTGGCCTTCTTAACCACCTGGGCACATGCCAGCTCCTGTTCACCTGGCTGTTGACCAGTGCCCCTAGGTCCTTTTCTGACAGGTCATTTTCCAGCCACACATCCCCAAGCCTGTAGCAATGCATGGGAATGTTGTGACCAAAGTGCAGGACCTGGCACTTGGACTTGTTGAGCCTCATACCACTGGCCTCTGCTCATCAATCCAGCCTGTCCAGATCCCCCTATAGAATCTTCCTGCCCTCCAGCAGATCGACACTCCTGCCAGCTTGGTGTGGTCTGCAAACCTGCAGAGAGTTCATTTAATCCCTTTGTCCAGATAATTGATAAAGATATTAAACAGGACTGGCCTCAATACTGAGCTCTGGAGAACACCACTTGTGACTGTCTGCCAACTGGATTTAACTCCGCTCACCACCACACTCTGGGCCTGGCCATCCAGCCATTTTTTTACCCAGCTAAGTATATGTCCATCCAAGCCATGAGCAGCCAGTTAATCCAGGAGAATGCTGTGGGAAATGGTGTCAAAGGCTTTACTAAAGTCTAAGTAGATAAGTTCCACAATCATCACTTTCATTTAGTTTCACAGTGGAGCTGTTCAGTCTTCTGTAAGGTGCTGCAGAAGACTGGAAGCAAGAAATTCATTATTTCTTATCTCAGCTGGCTTATCCATGTGAAGCCCTTAGTTTCCTAAAATCTTTTTAGTTCCTGGTGTAATATGGATACTACTTCACCCACTTCACATAGATATTTTAAGGATTAATGTTGCATAGCCAATCTACGTTGCAGTGCATACACATGCTTTAGTAGTGATGAACCATCAAATCAGTGAAACATTTAGGCCTCAATTTTTCAATGTCATCTGTGCAGAAAGTCCTTTGCACCTATTTCGAACCTCCACAAAAATAGAGGATTCACTCATATTGGTGTATCTGTAGCATCAGTACCTCACTGCTTTCCAGGGATGCTTAATTCGCTAAATTAACCTCTGAATGAAAGGATGTTGTAACAACTGATAACTATATTAGGAAGTCACAGAGCAGTATTATTAAAACAGCAAACTTTTCATTAACATTTTTTTCAATTTTGTCAATTTTGTCCCTTCTCAAATAACCAAATTTCGAAGCCCTTGGGAGTTCCAGCAGACAGCTACATCGAGTCTGATTAATACTCTTCCTTTTCTTTAGTCTTGAACATCTTCTTAACAAAAAAATTCTTAAATATGAAGAGCTCATATATGTATAAATGTGTGTGTATGCATGTGTACCTATGACACATCAAGTATTTTATTAATTTCATAGGATCATACAATCATAGAACAGTTTGGGGAAGCAACCTTAAATATCATCTAGTTCCAACCCCTCTGCCATAGGCAGGGACATCTTTCACTAGACCAGGTTGCTCAGGGCCCCATCCAACCTTGCCTTCAGCACTTCCATGGATGGGACATCCCCAACTTCCCTGAGCAACCTTTTCCAGTGCCTCAGCACCCTCAAAGTAAAGAATTTCTTTCTGATATCTAATCTAAACATACTGTCTTTCAGTTTAAACCCATTCCTCCTTACCCTGTCACTACCCGCCCTTGTAAAAAGTCCTCTCTATCTTTGCCGTAGGCTCCCTTCAGGTACTGCAAGGCCACAGTTAGGTCACCCTGAAGCCTTCTCTTCTCTGGGCTGAACGAAACTAATTCTGTAGCCCTTCCTCATAGGAGAGGTTCTCCATCCTCCCTAATCATCTTGATGGCCCTTCTCTGGACTTGCAGCAACAGGTTCATGTCCTACCTATGCTGAGGACCCCACAGCTGGATGCAGTACTCCACCAAAGTGAGGTAGAGGGGCAGAATCACATCCCTTGACCTGCTGGCCACACTGCTTTGATGCAGCTCAGGATATGATTTGCTTTCTGGACTGCAAGTGCACATTGCTGGCTCATGTTGAGCTTCTGATCAACCAATAACCCTTTTGATCTGTTCATCCCTCAGCGTGTATTGATACTGGGAGTTGCCTTGATCCAGATGCAGCACCTTCCACTTGGTCTTGTTAAACCTCATGAGATTCCCAGGGACTCTGGGAGTCTGTCCAGGACCTCTGGATGGCATTCCATCCTTCAGGTGTGTTAGCTGCACCACTCAACTTGGTGTCATCTGACAACATGCTGAGGGTGCACTCAATCTCCTTGTCTATGCCATTAATGAAGACATTAAAAAGCACTGGTCCCAGCACGGACCCTGAGGGACACCACTTGTCACTGATGTCCATGAGGACTCTAAGCCATTGACCCCTGGATGTCATAGTCCAAACAATTTCTCATCCACCTAACAGTCCATCATTGAATCCATCTCCCTCCCATTTAGAGAGGAGGATGCTGTGGGGGACCATGTCAAAGACTCTACAGAAGTCCAGATAAATATCTGTACCCCTTCCCTGGTCCACAGATTCTTCACGCTGATACTTGATATTTCAAAAGTACGCTATAGCTATAAAAGGTATTAATCTGAGATTCCTGAGGAATGAAGAAAGCTGGCTATCTACTGTATAGCACCAGAACACTGTTGTGCCAGACATTCCTACATTCTTCTTTTTTTTAAGTATCTCAGCCCAATTCAAAGTGGCAAGGTGTACTCAAGTGGAGAGGTCAAAAGCAAGTTCATTTTTTGGCTTCAAATTGTTGGGGGTTATTTGAAACTTTTTATCTAAAAAATCAGTAATAAGTATTTAACTAATTGTGATCATGACAGCTGCCAGCAAAGATCTGAATAAGGTTAACAAAATTTAAGTAATACTATTGCTCCACTTGAGATTTTGGTCACTAGTAATTTAGACTGATCTTTTACAAATGGCAGTCACTTGGTTACTACAAAGCAGCGATCATTAAACCGATCTATTTTTACTTGCATTTTTCTTCCCTTACTATTTATGTTTGAATTTAATCCTGAAAAGATTGCGCACAGAGTCCCTCAGTCTATCTAAACCATCTACTCTCAAATATGTCTTTTACATAAGCTAAAGAAAGCTTTTCATAGATTTATTTTTAGTAACAACTGCAACTGGTAAGATTATAAACTCTTCTTAGAACATTAACTGTTCACATGGACTTACAATGATGAGCTATCAAACCATTTTTTCTTAGTCATTTTAATTTTGATATCGCTCTCACCTAATGACAGTTCAATGAAGCACAGAATCAAAGGCATGTCTTTAATGTGCTGAAAGAAGCAAAACTGTCTGGTTAGGGAGTAATACAGGAAGTTACAAAAGATTACTGGAATCTTTTTTAAGCAGCTTATACTGCAAGCTCCCTGCTGTGGCTGCATAACAGACCAGCTGGCTGGACACTGCTGCGAAGGTGCCGGAGCCATACACCATGAGAAGTTGTTGCTGGCAGTGCCTAGTCCCATAGAGAAGAGCTGCCAACTCTGACCTACCTCAGTGATTAATTTAAACTCATTCTTTATTTTCAATTAGAATATACTGATTCTTTTGTAGATAAAAACTAAGAAAGGTGGAGAGGCACAGCAAGGAGCTAACATGCTATCTGAATAGACAAGGTCACTGAAGTTGCACTTACATTTTACGGAGCTGAGGAAGTTTCTTGAAGATTCCAGTAGCTTCCAGGACTGAAAATTCATTGTTATTTAGTCGCCTAAAAGAAATTACATCAATTTCAGAAAAAATTATTCAGGCATTGGTACAGAATGTTCTACATTAAGTGAACTTTCCAGACTGATTTCACTGAATAGCTAGTGTTTAACTGGTAGATGAAGAACAATTTCTTATATACTGACATTTCTAACTCTGATAATTCCTGTGAATTAATATTCTCATTCCTGTGAATGAACTTTCTCATTAGTTAAACGTAGGTATACATAAGACCTTTTAATAGCCTGATCACAAAATATTATACAACTAAAACTGCAGAGAAATATAAGATGATGGTTTTAATTTTCCAAACAAAAATGTAACTAAGGAAGGGTTCCATGGCAACTTACAAATAAAAATCTTTTAGAAGTACATGTAAAGCACTGAAGATTAGTTTTCTGTTCTTTAAAGGATATCAGGTGGGGTCTGCCAGACATCTGGAGGTACTCACAGAACACTGTTTACAAGAATGAAATAATTGCTCAATGCTTCCTCTGAATAGGGGATGAAACACACTGCACAGGTCTTCCCAAGAATTTAAAAACCACTTCTCTCACCATGGTTTATCTACATGCCACTACAGCTGGCACACATACATTGCTTAAGGAAGCATTAAATGCTGATTTTTAACACTATAGGAAGGTATACAACGAGCAACAAATACTAGCTGGATATTTATCTTTCCTACACAGGTAACAAGGCTGTTCCAGCATGGTATACTTTAGCAGCTGCTAGGTTAGGGGACTATATAAATTTCAAAAAATATCTGCACTGACCCAGTATTCCCTATTTCCTCACTTGAAAAGAAAACGGAAATTATGAGTCTTAGGTCCTTTATATTTTTTAACAGAGCCATCTTATTAAGGAATGGAGTCTGTCCAGCTTTAATTTTAAGATCTTAAATAGGAAGGAAGAGATGTGACTGACAAGATCACTGTGAAATGAAATTTAGCATAATTCTAAATGCAAAATGCTTTTCAGAATTGCCTTATTGCATGACAAGATTAAAATACACCTAGAAAATAAAAGAAAGCTTTTTGATCATCCTTTCCTCCTGTTCATTCTCATTGATAGCCAAAGGGGAAATTAAGGTTGTAAATCTGCACAATAGTTTCAACATGGAACCAAACCGAGGGAAGACAGTTTTTTGGATATACACAAAACATTTGAGTAGCACAATTAACTACACAGAACATGAATTTCAAAAGATGTTACCACCTCTGAAAATCAGCTGAATGACTTAATGTGATTTTTAGTGGGACCACACAAAATTCTTGCATAGTGTCAATTAACAAAGTTACTTCTTCACTGTAAACTGCCTTTTTTCTCCCCTGTCCATCAACAACAGAAGCAGAATTTTATAAATGCTGACAGTTTCACATACTTTTCAAGTGCTATATCATCTAGCAGAATGACTTGTTAATGAAAACATTGACTGATTCTAATAGTACTTATTTGCTCTACTGCAAAAATCTGACCCCACTGAAAAAAGTAATTTGATCCTTTCCTCTTTCCAACAATCTTTTACATATCAAAAGCAATTTACTTTGACTCTCTCTCAAGTTTCTTTCACACAAATGCATTCCATGTTTTTTAGTTTTTTTCTCAGAAGTCGTCTTTTCTAGATGATTCTCCTTGAATTTTTTTCTAAGTGATCCATCTTGAAAAGAGAAGCCCTTGATGCAGTATTCCAGCTGATATTTTACTATTGCTATGTACAGTAAAATAATTATTTTGTATAATTTACATATATCATTGCTATAAGTACATCCTAGAATGAAATTTGCAGCAGTTCCCAAAAGCACTCCTTCACCTTTAACATGTATGACAACATCACTATAGCCTTTTATCTTGAACTCCTTATTGGTTATTAGTCAATCTTTTATTTCCAGGGCTAAATAGTCCTACATAATGTCATATGTAGATTTTTAATTTTTGTTCTATTTAAATTTCATTTATTTTATTTAAATTAGTCCATATATAATGGAATCAA
This sequence comes from Cephalopterus ornatus, assembly GCA_013396775.1. Taxonomy (NCBI): domain Eukaryota; kingdom Metazoa; phylum Chordata; class Aves; order Passeriformes; family Cotingidae; genus Cephalopterus; species Cephalopterus ornatus. Next base: position 332,221 of record VZRE01010641.1, read on the forward strand.
AATTATTAAAGATAACTGGAAAATTAACAGATGGGATGAGATCTCCCTTATGGATCTTAATATCATTATTTTTTGAGCCTAGTGCTCTTCACCAGTAAAGACAGTAACTATAGTTGTTACCTATCAATCATTGGATCATGAAAGTGATCTTAAAATTACTTTTATCTGGTTTATTCAAAGAAAAGTACTGAAACACCATTTTCAAAACAAAAAAGTAAACAAAGAAGCATTTGACAATGATATCTATATATTCTGTTTGTTTGGCTTATTTGATGGTTTTTCCTCTTTTAGTAACACAATGGCTAAGATGCTTGCATGTTTTTGTACAATAGGTGACCCTCCTGGAAGGCTATATACTGCAGTGATATTCATGCTTTTCAAAAATGTCATGTTTGGTTATCAGCTATTGTAAAATCATTATAAAAATTCAACACATAAGACTGAAATTATTTTTATTTAGCATTCTTCCTGAGACTCTGGATTGAGTGGTTTATCAACACTTCCTGAATTTTTCAATACATTAGAATGCTACCTGAAAAAGATTTTATTTCTGGGGTGCAATTACAGATTTGTACTTTATATCAAATACTTCATTAGCAGATTAGACAGATCTTTCACTGGTTTTCTGGAAGACTGTGAGCAAGTGACAAAATAGGAAGATAGAATAGCAACTGGCTAATTTATAATTTTTTTCACTTCTACAATTAACTATCTGTCTTGATTGAGATAAATATTTTCAGATTTTTTTAAAAAAGCAACTAACTTGAAGACATACCGGGGTTTTTTTTGCTGATATCACTACTGTTGCAATATACACAATGCATACCTTTTTCCTCACTTTTGATCTTTATTTTCAAGTTGGAACTCAGCTCCAAACACCACTCTGTAGAAATTACTCTAGCTTTTGTCATCACTGTTATAGAAGCATCAATGTAATTTGACTCTAACAAGTAAATTTATCTCAAATGTGCTGGCTAAAAAAAGAAAGACTAACTAGCTGCTGTTCTCATATACATGTCAGTAAATATTGTGAACTGGACATCACAGAGTGATCCTAGACTAGAAAGTTGCAAGAGGAATATCAAAGGCAGTGCATCAAAGACCAGGAATAATAGGAGGAAACAAGAAAAAGAGCTGTAACTTTTGCATTGGTGAGGCAAATACCAAAAGAGTGTATTTGGCTAGAGCAAATGGATTTTTAGCAGAAGTAAAAAAATGCAGAAATAATTTCTCTATCCTCTCCAGAATATTTGTAGTGCTATTGAAATTTTTATTACATCAAATGACTTGAAGAACCATCTGTGCAGACTATCAAGTAGAAAGCTGAAAAATGACTTTGTTACATTTAACACCATCTTACTTGGATAAAGTGCTGCATACAGAAAAGATCTCTTTAATGGCAAAAAATATAAAGGAAGCAATGGAAGGAAAACTGAAGAGAAGCAGATTCTATCTTGAAGTAAAAGTTCCCATTTTAAAAGATTTTAACAGAAGTGAAAGGAGATAATTAACTTTCGTAAAGTCTCAAGGAAATGGTGGATTTTTAAATCCACTAACACCTTCAAACAAGAATGGGCATTTTCTGAAAAAGTTCTGCAACCAAGCATGAATTATGGTTTAGTCAAAAAAAATTTTGTTGACTGAAATTTCAGTGTTTAGGATACACAGCAGATGGGGCTTGATTATTTAAATGTTCCTCCTGAATGTAATAGATAGGAATCATAATTATAGAAAGAAAATACTTGACAGTTTATTTTCTACATGCAAATAAATGAATACAAAACCCAACAATTAAAATGCTAAATTAAGATTATTATTTCTTCAGAACAGAGAATTAAACATGATTGCTCCTAAAAATCAAGACAATGCATGCTTGCTACATTAACAACTCCATTTCTCATCTCTTCATTCAGTAACTATCATTTATACAACCGCTACTTTATGATCTCATCCTATATGTTAACTGTTACCTAATCCACCAGGTTTTATTCTTAAATTAAAGTGATTTTATCTCAAAATATAGAATAACATAAAATGTATTTCTCCACTGAAATCTATCTCCCTTCTCCCAAGACTGTATCAATTTTCTCTTCTGATTGTAATTCTCAGATTTTTTATAAGAACATGTCATGGTTTATCCCTAGCCAGACACGAAGCATCACACAGCCACTCACTCCCCCACCAGGAGGACTGAGGAGCCAACTAGAAGGGTAAAAATGAGAAAACTTGTGGGTTGAGATAAATGCAATTTAATAGGGAAAGAAAAAGCCTTACACAAAAACAAAGCAAAAAAAGAAATTAATTCACTTCTTCCCACTGACAGGCGGGTGTTCAGACTTCTCCAGGAGAGCAGGGCCCCATCACGCATTAAGAGTGACTTAGGAAGACAGACACCATCACTGCAAACATCACCCCTTCTTCTTCTTCCCCTCGCCTCCTTTATATACTGAGCATGATGCCATATGGGTGGGAATATCCCTTAGGTCAGATTTGGCCGCCTGTCCCAGCTGTGTCTCCTCCCAACCTCACATGCACCTCCCAACTTCCCCGCCAGTGTGGAAGTACAAAAAGCAGTAAAGGCCTTGACTCTGTGTAAACTCTGCTCAGCAATAACAAAAAAGTCTCTATATTATTGTGTGTTCAGCACAAATTAAAACATAAACCCCTACTATCCACTGTGAAGAAAATTAACTCTACCCCAGCCAAAACCAGCACAGAAAGCAACCCTGAAATTCAGTTCCTTCCTCAGCTCAGAGACAGACAAAAAGCTCCATCTCTGTTTTAAAAATATTTGTTTTAAATTCCTTTTCCTATCAAGATATTGAAAATACTTAACAATACTCTCATTATTTCCTACCTTCACTGCTGTGTGTTGCTTTGATGCCAGTTGTATACTGATTGTCTTTTAAGAGGTGTGTCATCCTGTTGCTCATCTCACCCCTGTGGGTTACAACTTGATCAGAGTACTCCTGTCTCCACATCTCTGTCTCTGCTTTACTACATCAAATCAAAGTCCCTCTCTCGTCCCTCAACATTTTGCCTTGTTCTTTAAACTGAATCTCCTAGGAAAAACAGCTATTTCCTTCCGCCTTTGCTCTGCAATGACAGCCACTTTTCATCTACCTTTCTGCTGATCCTTCAAGCATCTCTGCATTCCCTTTCATACTATGCTTTGCACATGGGAAAACCTTGTAAAGCTGTCTTAATTTTATCTTTCACTCCCTCCTTGAAGATCACTTCAGTTGTAATGCCTACAAATCATTCCCATATGGCACTTATTTAGCAAGTAATAACTTGTGATTTCTGCCCATTCTGTTCATTATACTATTATCTCATCTTCTTAAACCAACACTGTTCTGTTTGTCTGCTTTATCTTTCTCTGGCCTCCTGCCTGCCACATGTAATGTGTACTTTGCATAAGAAGAATCAGCTCTGTCTTCTGAAACACTCAGGTAGCACTTTTTAAGACTGACCCCTTTGGTTACTGGATGTCCTACTTTCTCTTGTAGTTAAAGCTAAAAGCAAAATAAACCCTACTCAAAAAATTGAAGTGGGTTGCTCAGATCCTTGAGGAACTAGAAATATAGAATAGTTACCTTATTTATTTATCATGGGTTTTTAAGGCTACATGGTACTGAAATGATGCATAAATAATTTTTATGAATATTTAGTCCTTAGAAGGGCACCACAGAGGTTATTTTGCTGTTCAAAAAAGTAAAACTGGGGTTTTATATTTGAAAATTTTAGTTAGATTTTCCATAATAAACAATGCCTTATTATGGGTTCAACTTACAACTCTGCTGTGTACTGGGGGATGTGATCAGGAATTTTGTTGAGTTTCTGATTGGAGCAGTCCACTGTGGTCCCTTCACAGCGACATTTCTCAGGGCAAGCCAAATCTGCAAAGCAGTCTCCACTTAATTTGGATCTGTAATCCTCAGTGCCTGTAGAAGATTCAAGTCAAAACACAGATATTAAGTCAATAAAGTATAAGATTTACTTCTTCTGAGAAGGTTGAAAAGATTTCTGCAATGCAGATAACGGTGGGCAACTTGGGAAATGCACGATAAACTTTGTGATACTGAACAGACACAAGGGCTTCAAGAGAGGGTTAAATATAGGGACTTCAGATATGCTGGAAAAAGAAACTGAGACCAACTTCACATAACGGGATAACAATAACTTGAGCTTTTCACAGCTGTACTTTCTGCTGATTATGTTGTCAGCCAATCTAGCCTTGTTTATAGCTAATCACACAAATGCCACTGATTCTTTTAGAATTTATTTTCTTTCTCTGTATCAAGAATAAATAGATCCTGAATGCCACCTTTTCTCTTTCTCTGGTTACAAATTTGTATTGTTGACTGGACTTCATTAACCTCTGTGATTTTTTTTTTTTTAATAGTCCCGATACTCCACATCAACTCAACACAAAAGATTGAAAGCCCTGTTTTCAGCTTTAATTTAAAAAATGTGTGATCCTGACTTAAGCCTCAGCAGCTTGCCATGCTGTAGAAAGCTGCGTGACGTTCCATGGTGCTTGACAGAACCATGTTTTACTCATACCTCACAACCACATGGTTAGATCAAGCACAACAGAAAATCTCGCTACATTATCAAAACTGCATCCATTAGGCCAAGGATAAGAGCAAGGGAAAAGAGGAAGGAGTAGGTATAAGTTACAGAAGCATCTGAAGTTTAATACTTGCTTACATGACATGGCATTCTTATTACCGAATGTCCAGTGCCACAGTAACAGTATCACTGTCACAGATTAAATAAAAATACAAAAAAAAAAAAGAAGGGGGAAAAAAAAAACCACATTGAAAGTTTCCTCCACCATTTCCCAGAGTCACTCAAAGAAAACATCCTAAACATATGAGGAAAAAACATCCAATAAGGAACTGAGGGTGGGTGACAAAGAAAACAAAGAGAAGCTGAAAGGACCTGTGGGTTCTTCTTGGACAAAGGTGAAAAGACTGAGACTAGTAGAAGGTGCATCAGGGCTGGGAGGTACACTGTGATTTAGCTCAGACACTGAACTTTACTTACAGCCAAAATGGTGAACTCCTGCAAAAGTAAAGATAGCCAAGAAGGAAAGAAAGACAGAGTAATCCCAATTAAGACAAAAACATGAACTAAGCTCTCATGTTCTCTGTTCAACTTTAGTTTGATTAGAAGATACTAAGGGGTATGGTCATCAGCAGAGAGAAAAAATAATTCATTTTAGTGGCATTTAAAAATGAAAATAAGATTGGGGTTTATTACAGATTTTATATAGGATGATGATGATGCCTCACATGAATTATTCTGCAGTATTTTGAATGTATTCCTTAAAAGCTGCTCCTTTAACATACATAAATGCTATGCCACTTAAATCCTTACTAAACCAAACAAACACAGGAGAAATAGATTACTCAGGGGAGGAAAAAATCCCACCAACAGCCAATACATATTATGTTTTCTAGCACTTGTAACTCTTAGCAATACATATGATAAAACTAATATAGAGTATTTCTATAAGCTAGTAGATAAAAGATATTTTTTCAAACAAATGATTTAATACTTCTATAAACTTTATTCTTCCAAATGACTATAACTAAGACTTCATAGTGTCTGCAGAGCAAGATCTCTCCATGCAATATTTTAAAAAAAAATTAAAAATATTTAAGTTTTTAAAGAAATGCTAAGATTATTTGATATTATTTATTTAAGTATAGTGTTCCTACCACTTTGAAATACCCAGTAAACAAGGCTACAAAATACGATTTTTTTTCCTCCTGCGCCCAGAGAGCACCACTGTTAGCAGTTTGAAGCAAACAACTAAAATATTCAGGAATAAGGCCTTCAACAACTAAAATACTTTTAGGCAGCATTTTCGTGATAACCTGACTGAAAGAGAAAGCACAAAAGCTGTATTTCAAGAAGCACTTTTTGATTACTTTAATTATTTTTCTGTTTTGTTTTTTTTTTCCTCCAGGAATAGCATATCTTAACTGGTACATAAACAAACCTAAATGGCATGTGTGGCCATAATATAAACAGGATGTGAAGACATTTGCTGGCAAGAAAACACTTCTAATGCACAGACAAAAGTTGTGCTGGCAAGGTTGAGTAGAAGTCACTCTGTGGCAGGAATACAGCTGTTCTACTCATTAAAGAATTGAGTGGTACTACAGGTTTGCGAAATTGAATCCCCCTCTGTTTTATGCTGCTTTAAAACACATTTTCGTGGCTGCCAGTGCTGACCAATTGCTGCCTTATTTTATATTTCATTTTGTCTTTTCTCCATATTCAAACCAACATATAAGGGCATGAAGAACTTCATATGATTGCTGAAAACTTAAGTGATACATCACACAGCATTTGTTAAACATACCAGCTAATGAGACAACGACTAAGATGATGGCAGAATAACCATATACCTGTAGTACTTGAAAGAACAAGTGCACTGGTGTCATAATCAATTATTGTAGATATCTTTCTAGAGCTTAAAATATGGTAGAAAACCCTGATTACAGATCACATGCTGTAATTCATCAATAGATGTGTTATTCCCTTGTTTATTTTATCAATCATTTATAATCTTTTATGAATATAACAGAAGTGATTTTTTTGTTCTATTAAGAAATCACTGCACACACTGACAAGCAAGGTAAAGAAAGATACATATTTCAAAGAGCTAGGGCCAACATCAGTAAATCTTTTGTAAAAATACCACAGACTTATTGTATCTTAAAGCAGTGTGTAAATTACTGTTTCATCCCAACTCTAAAGTCATATTTTCTTTAATGGAAAGCATTTCTGATTCACTGTATGCATGTGACCACAGAAATTCTAATTCTAATTAAGAATATCAGCTTTCTTTTCCAAGCATTCCACTGTGATTTCCTAAACACAAGGAGGTGAGCAAGCAGTAGCTGCAGCCAGTGTAGAGCATGAAAGCAAGGCAAGAAAACATTCATTTGTAAAATGTTTGGTTTTTTAAAGTTGTGCTAGCTCTTTGACGACAGCATGGTTTCCTGTGTTTAAAAGCAGCTCAGGAGCTACATTTTAAAAACAGTAGCAGCAGAAAGGCAAGGTACAAGGTAAGTAAAGGTATCAATTAAAATATGAACTAGCAGGTGCAATCTTCGAAATAATTCAAGTGTAGGTATAATTTTGGTAGGTTGTGTGCAAATTTGTGAGACAAAAAAAGGTAAATGGAGCTGCATGCTGAGCTCTCATATTCAGAAAACAGAACTACTAGTATACTACAAAGGAAAACTATGTGTAGCTACAGGTATTGACTAATGTTAATACACATGCATCAGTTTCCTAAAAGCTATAACAAACTTTGCTTTTAGGGGGAGAGGGAGAGAATATCTGCAGTTAGTCAATCTTACTGCAGAGCCAAACCTACCTGGAATGAAATACTGTTCTTTAGCTAAATAAAGAGAAAAAAAAAAATAGAAGATGCACCTGAATGTCAGCAAGCAAAGAATGAGTATTTTTAGATTAAGTATGGACTTCAGTTAACTACAGATAATTAAGTGAAAAAAAGGTGTATTCACAATGAGAACTGATAAACAACAATGTGTGAATAGTCATAAATGTATCCGGAACACGGATAACAAACAGTTTTCATCTGGTATTTGCACTTGAGACTGAATAAATTGTAGAATGTGAAATGCACCTGGAACGGCTGGATACCATATGACAAAAGTTAGGATTTAAAGAAATGTAAGTAGAAAAATGAGTAAGATTAGAAAAAGAAAACAGTAAATTCCAGTATGAGGCAAGCTCCCTGTATAAAATGAATATGTCATGTTTCCATATTTAGCTTAGGAATTTTTAGATCTTTCACATATTCCAGAGCCTTGTGAAAATTTTACAAAATTATTTATGTTGGTGATACTTGTAGTAAATAACTTTAGCATTTCATTCTGAAGTTTCATATATTGCATTTATTTTGTTAGATTTAATGCTACTCAGGAATAGTGCCAAATGTGTTAACTACAGTAATGTTCCGTGATCCAATAGTCTGTGACTTCCATGATTTCCCTCCCTTCAGTCAAAGAACTCAAAAAGATTCTGCAATGTTTAATAATTCCACAGAGAGCCAGCTGGCTTCATTAGAACTTATATAAATGCCTTTTTTTTTTTTTT